>JAUBOD010000668.1:2565267-2587267 GCA_032353885.1 Nothura maculosa
AACACTAACAAGCTCCACGAGATGCTCTGATTGCAGATCTGCTGGAGGGGGTGACAAGGACCAGGTGTCACCTGGAACGCAGGCTGCCGGAGGGCAACACAGCGCTCCGGGCACTCCTAGCTCCGGGATGAGCCCTGGGATGAGCCCTGGCATGAGTCCTGGGACGAGCTCTGGGACAAGCTCTGGGGTTGCTAGTGCCCAGGCCCCGTTCGGCGCTCAGGGAGTGGCACAAGGAGGAGGCCGCGGAGCCGTCAGGGACAGCCTGGGCCGCTACCTCTAGCCCAGCGCTACGGCGTCTACCGGGAAGGAGTGGAGCGACTAGGCAGCACCGCGAGCTACGGGGAGCAACAGAGACGGACGGACATACTTGCATTTAAGTATGGCAAGAGGGCTGTTGGGGGAGAAAAAAGAAGTTCTGGTAAATGCGTGCACGGCTCCTGTGGGCGCCCGTCGGAGCTGGGCCCCGCACGGCCCCCACGCACCGGCCCCACTGCCCTCTAACACCGGCTGTAAATGCACAAATTTGTAAATGCACAAAGAAGTGCGATTTAATGGCCTGTTTGTGCACAGTGCATTGCTGGACGGTCACAGTTGCTGCAAAGGGGCAGACTGCCCAGACTGGTGGGAATTGCCACCGAATCCTGCTCAGTGTGAGCTGCTTTGCCTCCCGTCACCGGCATGAACACCTCAGCGCCGCTAAGTCCCTGCCGCTCCACTGGGACGGGTCCGGCAGCCACCGGGTCACCCTGTGCTGTGGGCGGCCACGGGCCCGGACCACGGGCCAGACGAGCCCGCTGCTCTCAGGCTCCCTCTGCTTTTTCCTGGGAAAGGCAGCAGAAGGGAAGGCCCTCGGGCCTCACTCCACCACACCAAAACCCACACACCTCTCCAAGGCAAGCGGCTCATCCCAACAAAGATACTTACGTAAAAAATACAACATGCAAAAGCTGGCAGCAGTTTTGCTTCTATTGCCTCTTACTGTATTTCAAAACCACATGTATCCTATAATACACATCCACTCTGACTCTCATGCATCCCAGGAAAACTCTTCCTCCCACCTCCAACACCGCAGCTCAACCTGGGATCTGGATTCTCCCTAGTTCTGTGACATGGGGAACTATGAGTCCCACAAACATGTCTGGGGGGACAGGGGAGCAACGTCACTAAACGGCCTCCCAAGGCAAGTGACTCTGCTCAGCACCGCGGCTCTTGCTGCAGCGCCCACGCCGCAGGGTTCCCAACGGGCAGGGATGCTCCGAGCCGCAGGCCCCGCACAGGGAGCGAGCGCAGGTGACACGGCTCTCACATGTCACACTCACCAAGAGGCACTGATTCACTTCAGGCCCCATTGCAGTGGCTCTGCTGCTAGGGAAAATGAGCTACTTTGCTTAAGCACCTTGCTTAAGTTTTTATGAATGATGCAAATGATCCGGTAAGTGTGATTAAAATACAGATCCTGAACTGTGATGAGAGGCGTAAAAACCATCCTGTGCCTAGCAGCAAAAGCAGCAGGGGCCATCGGCAGCTCCGGAGGGAGGATGAGTCGCAGGCCAAGGGCATTGGAGGCGTCGGAGCGCGGAAGGAAGCGGCGCCCACCGAGCACCAGCCCGTCCAGCACCGCGGGGACCTCCCGGCTCTGCCCACCACTCACCCGAACACCTCGAAGCCCTTCCTGCAGCTGGGACCAAAAAGCTTCCACCTTTCAGCAATCCATGCACGAAGCAGACTCATCTCCAGAAGCTTTTCATTTCTTTTTGCGCCTTCCTCCTCAATTTTGAGTTAAAAATCACACTAACCAAGGTGTTAGCAACTAGTATCATGGCTCCATCAAACCACCCAGGCTCTCCTACAGCCAAGGCAGCATTACCTGCTCAGGGCACTGGCCCTGCTCAGGGCACTGCTGTTTTCACCTGTGCTGCTGCCTGTGCTCTCCTTATCACTGCTGCAAGTAATTAGTGTCATTGTAGTGCCCCTGGCCGCTCGGCAGCCTGCAGCTCTGCAGAGCGCCCAGGGGAGCAGCTCACTTGGGACTCTCTCTCTTCCGCCCTCCCTTTCCAGGCTGCAACCCTGAACATTTTAAGCCCGTCTCAAGCTCCATGGACCAGAGAGCTGCTCAGAACAGGAGGGCACCGGAGGTGGCCCTGACATCCCTGCTGCTTGGGCAGCTCCTCAGGGTGGTGGGGGTCCCTCTGCCCGGTCCCCAGCAGAAGCTGCATCTTGCTTGGTCAACTGCAAACCTGCTGAAAACCACCCCAATCCAGCACCAGCGTCTTATTTTCGGCAGCAGGGGTAAAATAAAAGGAGACAAAAGGAGATTTAGGCAATTCGTTCCCGCCGCACAAAGAGCAACCATCCCGATAGGTGCCGCGGCTCTGCCGCAGCCCGTGGGAGCGCTGGGACCGCAGCAGCGCCCGAGCTCCGGGGCCACGGAGCGGCCGTCCTGCAGCAACGGCTCCGGTGAGCGGCCCCGCTGCCTCCCGCCGGCACCGGCCACACTCCTCCTCATGCTCTGTGTTTGCACAGAGGGACACCGGGACAGCACGCTTGGAGAGCGATAATTGAGGTCGTTCTAGCAGATTTAATACGCACTCTGTAAACCACTTTCTGCCATGCAGATGCAGCTAATGTGTTTGAGGTGAATAAAGGCATGCAGTGCAGGGATGAGTAGAGCACATTCTGAGCAGTTAAGAAAGGGTTAGATGAAGGAGCGAGGAACAGTTGCAACGTCGCTCAGCACCTCTTGCTGGGACGAGCTTAACCAACTGCACACACTATTCTGAACATACTCTGTGTTTCCTCCTGGCTGTGCAGCTGCCAGTGAAGCCTCCATCCTGTTAAACGCTCGGTGGGATCAATAAGGTCTCCTGCTCCGCTCGCATTGCCGAGCAGCACGCAAGGCCAAGCCGCGAGGGGCTGGGCTGCTGTTCCTGGTGGCTCCATGGCTCCCTTCGGGGCAGAAGCGGCCGCACGTGGGCAGCGCTTCCATCCCTTCCTCTCCTCACCTCTCAGCCCAGAGAGCGGCCGCTCTGAGTGCTCCATGACCAGCGCTAGTTCTGGACTTTGCCCTCATCTTGCTTTGTTTTTTCACAGCACAAACTGTGTTTAACTGCACAGCATTGGTATTAATAAGCAACTGGAGGTCCTGAGCCCTGGAAAGGTCGCCAAAATACTTGTTTTTCCCACCTCTCCCCATACAGAAGGGCTTTAATAAGCTTTAACAAACGCACAAGCAAAGAACCCCCAAATTAAGGGAAAATAAAAATATTCTGAGCTGGAGGTGGCCAAGCAAGCTGTCCACCTCGGCTCCTGGCTAAAGCACCAAGTTTTCGGGAGGGTCCTTTCCAACGCTCAGAGCAGTGGGGCTCGCTGCACAGGGGGCTGCATGAGGGTCGGGCCCCTCGTCCTCTCCCCGCCTACACCCGCAGCATCTTCTCTTCCAACCCAGCTGCAAACACCTCCATGTGCCGCCTCTTCACACCCGGGGCGACGGTGGCTTCATCCTTTTATTAAATGGTCATTGGTACTGGTTATTTGGAGTGTCCAAACCAAAGCATTAGAACTGCAAGCTAAGAGAGCAGCAACACAGCATGTCCGTTGTAAACAATTTATTATTATTTTCTACCTCAGTTACTTACAGGAAAAAAAGTCATAAAAAAAGAAAACAACAAAAAAAAAAGCACAGATGGACTATGCACAAAAAAAAAAAGAGAAAATTCACAATAGCGAAATGTTTGCAAATCATGCACACTAAGACAAGTTCACAAAAGCAAAGCAATTCATAGCAAAAAAACAAGCAAAATAATAAGAAGCCATACAGATTAAAAAAAGCTATCGCCTGCAGAAAAGTAAAAAGAAAACTAACCAATTATTACATCAAGCATCTTTAATGAAATGAACAGCACAGCCGTGTATTGTAGAGCCTTTGACACTGACATTTTAAACAAGTGGATTAACAAACATCAAAATGCATTACAGTTCCACTGTAAGCATGCAATTTACTTCTCACAAACTTACAAAGTGGGTAGGAGCACTGACACCCCCTGGATGTGAACAGGAGCTGCCCTGGCTGCAGGCGAAGCCGGGGGCGCGGGGCACGGGGGGCATGGGCTGCAGTGCGGCAGCGCGGCACCACATCGGAACCATTGGCCCAGGATGTGCAAGCGAAGCGCGCAAGCAGAGGCGGCTGCACCGGGCGAGCGGTGCCCGCGGGCGCTGGGGACAGGGACACGGGGAGCTGCCCGGCCCTGGGCTCGGCTCTGCCCCGCCAGGGCGGGTGCCCCCCACGCGCCAGCCCTACGTTACGAAGTGCCAACGTGTCCCCTTGGTGCTGCTTAGGGCGCCCAATTGTCACTTTGGCTTCCTTAATTTCTGGGAAGTTTGTGAGAAGTCGTGCCTTCGACTGCCCCGTCCGGGCCAGTTACATTCCAGGTGGGCATTAAAACTCATAACAAAGCAGAGGAATAAGATTAAAAAGGAAAAAAAAAAGGAAACAAAACAACCAAACAAAAGCAAACTCAAAGCAGTGAGGATATGGAGCCTTCAAAAAAATAAAAATAAAATAAAAAGTCCAGTCAATCACACCAGTCAGTAAGAGCAGCATTTTTTCAGTGGACATGGGTATTAAACATGGACCACCCAGGCTTTTCTGGCTCTCTCTCTCTCATTAGAACTGTAGTAAACCCCGATTAATTTGTTATGCATCTTTAAGAACTAGTTGATAAAAATTATGTCTTGTGAAATCGGCAAATAGTCTGCAAAGTGAAATAAGAACAGAAATTAATAGATTAAACTGAAAAGATAAGTCCAGAAATTAAAAAAAAAAGAAAGGCACAGAAAGGGAGCGGGTGCAGTTGCCAAACAAAGTGGCCGCGCTCAGGAGGGCCGAGCGACAACGCGGAGAGGCCGGGGCAGCGTGAGGGCCGGCGAGCGCGGCGCCCTAGAGCCGCAGCCCGGCCCCTGCACCCTGCCCGGCCCGTATCTGATTGTCACCAACCCCTACCAGTACGTGCCGCAGCCTCCCGCACCGCGCGTTGCCCTGGCATGAGTGCGCTCCCGCCGGCTGCGCGTGCATCCCCCTGCTCCGAGCCCTGGCACGAGCACGCGCCCCCACCGGCCGTGCGCACGTGCCCCTGCTCCGAGCCCTGGAACGAGCGGGCGCTCCCATCGGCCACGCACACGTGCCCCTGCTCCGAGCCCTCCAGCCTGCGAGAGGCCAGGCCTCTCCGTGTGCCCCGGCACCCACTCTTAGAGCCGGTCCTCAGTGCCCACATCTCTGGGCGCCTCCTGGGAGCTGGGACAGCTCCCTTGGATTACTCCGGGGATTCCATCTCTGCAAGGGACTGGGAATAGACAGGAAAAGCAGCCTCTGAGGCAGGCGGGAGCAGCAGCCCCCTGTGCAGCTGCTGGGCATTCTCATTCTGAGCAGCTCTGTAACTAAAGCCACGGGAGCTCGGCGCCTCTCTTGGGTTAGCTTGCAGAGCACGCAGCGCCGAGCTGGGTGCCTGGCACAGGGGATCTGGGAGCCGAGCAGTGCCAGGCCGGCACGTGGGCACCCTGCACACTGCCCTAGCCGGGCCTCGCAGGAGGCCCCGCGCGCTCCGAGCCCGGCCTGCAGCCGGTGCCGCGGCAGGGACTGCACCGCACTGCGCGGAATGGCCGAGCTGCACTGCACCGCACAGCGCGGCACGACGGAGGGGACGCTCTGCTGCCGCGCAGGACGCGGTGCCGGCACGGAGCAGCTGCCCTGCACGAGCTGTGCTGTGCAGCCCCGCGAGGCGCCGCGAGCCCAGCGCAGCGCTCCCAATGTGGAGCGCAGCCCTGCGTGCTGCGGTGCCTGCGGCTCTGCCACTATTGCCCTAGCAGGCATTGAGCACCTGCCACTATCTCTGTGCAACGTGTGCCCCAGAGCTCCGCAAAGCACCCGGCCGCGGCTGGGAACGCTCCACACGGCCACGCTGAGCTCTGCCGAAAGGCCCCCACGCTGGGAACGTGCCGGGAACGTGGATACCCCCAGGGAACAGGGAGCGTGGAGAGCAGCAGCCGCCCGGCCAGCCTGCCACGGAGCGCAAGGGCAGCAAACCCCAACACGGACGCGCTGCAGGAGCCGCTTGCTGAAGGACACCAAAGAGCATTGCCCAGAAACACGACTGCTGGACCCTCCACCCCAAAGGGCGCTTCTGAGGAAGATAAACTCGCCAGAAGTAACACGTGAGCGTGCGTGCAAGCCCGCTGTGCACGCGCGGGCCTGGCTGCGTGGATACCTACCGGCCATGTGCATGCACACACCAGGAAAAGCCCATCAACAGGAGGGGAAGAGCTCTTACGTTATTTCTGTTGCTTTATGCTTTTATTTAAAAACGTTGTTTTCAAATAACCAGTACCAATTTACACATTATTTAAAAATGTATTAAAAATGTATATATATTTTTTTGCCAAAAAAAATGCTGTTGTGTGAGATGCTCCCTGCAGACTTTCCTGTCTCAACTCGCATCTATGCCTTTTATTTTTAAAAGAGAGAAAAAACAAAGACGGAGAGAAGTGGGGAAGTAAATCTGCAAAGGACATGTACGTACCTGGGAACTGATAGCTGTAACTGGGGGCAAATCCAGGGTATCCTCGGCCATACGTTGCAACAAAATTTGGGTAACCTGATTGCAGAAAATAAGAGAAAGAGAAGGTTGAAGATTAAGGGTTTTTTTTGATTATTATTTTTTTGCTTGCTTGTTTTTAAATGTAAAACATGGTGAAATTACATGGTGCAACTCAATTTTACAGCATACAGTGCAAAGTTTACTCTCGGCATGCAAAACCACAGGGAGGTTTCGGTGCCGGTCCGCGCAGCAGCACCTGGAGCGCTGGCGCGCCGGGAGCCGGGCCCGGGGAGCGCGCACACGTTTCAGCTGCAGAGTAAATGCCAGGCACTAAGGCTAAACACATAGCGCGCTTCACTCTGACATTTGGAGAGCTTACAGTGAATGTACTTTGCTTCAGAGCTATTGACAGTTGGAGATTAAGGTAGCAGTAATTCTTCATCCCAGGAGTGTGAAGGACAGCAGTTAACACATCAAAGGGCTGCAGCCCCAGCCAAAGAGCTTGGAGCCTTCCAGGAAAGTAAAACTCAGGCAGAAGAAACGCGTCCTACAGCAATTTGTAGGATGTGCCCAGCAGCGCCCGAACCTCGGGCGGCTTTTCAAGTTTTTTTCTGAGGAAGTGCTGCTCCAGAGCGCTCTGTTCAGGCAATCTAGGCGACTCCAATGGGCAGTGACTGCGGAGCACGGGCCCAGGGGTGCCCCGAGGGCAGCTGGCTTGCTCCCCACTGCTCTCCCATGTTACCTGCTCTGGAATGGGGCACTGCTTCTATCCCATGACGTGCAAACATCTCTGAACTGTGAGCTCAGAGCCCGTGGGCAGAGCGGGCGGCCCTGCACCCTGCCGCGAGCCTGGCTGCTTCCCTGTGCGCTGCGCAGCACCTGCCCCAGGATTGATCCCCAACGCCGCTGGGATGGGTCAGTCCCTCAAAAGCAAAAGCTTTTGCAGCCCTTTTCTTTCCCCTCAACCCGCAATATTGGTAATGGATTGTTTGCTAGGTTAGGAGAGCTGAGACCGCAGAGCCCCTAGTGATGGGGCCAGTCCAGAGCTCTGCCGCGCCGCGTGCTCCCCACGCTCCCCGGCTCACACGGATGGAATCAGACACATTTGATACAACATTGCTTCAATTTTCCTCTCCATTTGCTGCTGCGGTGCCGGATCTGCTCTAACGAGCGCAGGCCTGGCTGCCTGAATAGCAATAGCCCATTAGTGCCATGCATGCGCCACAGAGGCCTCGCGGCCGCTGACCTTCCTGCCGGCCCCACCAGGGCTGGGCTGCTCCCACCGAGCCTGCTCCGAGCCATCTGCCTGGCCAAGCACCTCCTGCTGAGAAGCTGGAAGTGCCCGTTTCCCGGGATCACCTCCCTTGAAGCGAGACCTGCTCCACTCCCGAGGGGGGCTCCTGGTGGCGCTGGATGGAAGGGGGAGATGCGGGTGGATGCGTCGCTGCCTCCCCAGTCCATACAGTTTATCCAAGGGCACTGCAACGTGGTCTCCAGCCGCCAGCATCCATATGGAGTGGTCCAGGTGACACCTTCCTCCGCAAGGAGGGAGAGCCTGTCCATGGGGACGTCCTTTCCCTTGTAAGTTGGGCTGCAAGACTGTGGTCCGACGGGCACAAATGTCGCGCTGCGACGTGAACGCAGCGAGTGCGCTGGGCGGCAGGACGTGGCCCAAAGCTGAACGAATGCTCCCAGTCCTGCAAACAGCGCTGTCCCCGGGGCGCCCCGGAGCAAGCGCCGGGCTCTTCTCCATGACCTCTCCATGGCCTCTTCTCCATGACACTCTGACCTTCTCCCAGGCACAGCCCTGTGCTACCCAGCTCAGGGTGTTTCAAAGGCACCTGCCTATGATGTTGACATCAGAACTGGTGGCAGCAGGGAGTGCAGAGCAAAGAGCATCTCCCCAGGTGCACAGGGCATCACACACAAGGGAGCCACCATGGAGAAGAACACCTGCCGGAAAAGCTTCACTCTGGGTCCAAAACAGTAAAGAAGGGTCCATCTCCTACATTAAAGGAATTAAAAAGCGAAGCTGCACCCATGGTGCCACCTTGGGCAGGGCGAGCGCGACGCGGTGCCGCTCTGCTCCCTGCCAGGCTCCCGTGAGCAGTGCCCGCCGTCGGTCCCCTCCCCTCGCCCTGCCTCCCAGGCAGCCGCTGCTCGATTAAGCGGTGTCTGATGGAAAAAGGGAATGACTTTCTCTGAAGGGCACGGGCGTCTGTTCTGCATGAGCTCCGGCCGCCGGCCGGCGCGTGCGCAGAGCGTGGAGCCTGGGAAGGGGCAGCCTGTGAGAGGCTCCGGAGCCCAGCGCTCCTGTCAGGAGCCGTGCTGGGCAGGGCTCGATGGGGCTCGGCTCTCCTGTCCCCAGGGGCTTGCTCGCTTAAAGGGCCCAGCTTTGTGGCTCACATGGCTGCGGGGTCCATCAGCGCGCGCTGCCGCCCCGGCCCAGGGCGGTTGGAGCGGCCGTCACCGCGGCCGTGCCTGCGGACCCGGCTGCCCCGTCCCAATGGCACGCGGGGGCTGCAGGTGGCAGGGTCGGCGGTGCAGAACTCCATCTGGTCACCATGCCCTTGGCTACTTCCTTGCTTTCCTCCTGTTTTCCATGTTTTGGGGATTCATTAGTAGGGGTGAAGGCGCTGGGCGTGAGTCTTGGGGCAGCTTCACTTTCTGATTCAGCTGTTCACACCCCGATCCTTGCCGGGAGAGACGCGGCTCCGTTCACGGGCAGCCTGGTGCTGGGCAGCCCTGGTGCAGGGCAGGACGCTGGGGCGGCGCAGCCGGCGCTCCTTCCATGCGCCGGGTTGCCAGGGAGAAGATGGCTGGGATGGAGATCACTGCAGCTCGTTCCTTATGCAGAGTGGCTAATTAGCGTTCCTAATCTCCCCCGAGAACGTGCACTTGCCACGAGCAGACAGCGACCGAGACAGCCCAGAGCGGTCCTGGCAAAAGGCTCCGTCTGCCCGCGCTCTCCGACCGCAGCATCCTTTCTAGAAGAACACTTTAATTTTGTTCCAATCAACCAAATCATCGCAGGACGCGGCTGCCGATGCACCTTTAGACCCCGGCTGCTGCAGCATCCTCAGGGAGACTGTGATTAATGAAAAAGACCAACTTCCTTAATAGCTTTGGGGGGAGTCGCTCCCGCTCCTTCCTTCGGGTTGTCTGGCGCGTTCTGCTCCCGCTCCCCTCCTCACCGGCAGCAGCTGGAGAAGGTGACCTTGAGAGCCCTTCACACGCAGGTACCCGGAGCCCCGCAGAGCCCTCGCGCGGGCGGCTCCTGCCCGGCCCAAGGCCTCGCCAGAGCTTCTGCCCCGGCTCTTCCTGCCTCAGCCTGGGCTGGGGAGCTCTGCTCTCGAGCGGAGCCAGCTCCAGGGACACAGCAAGCGAACAAATAGGTAAAAACAGGAAAATATACATGCTCGAGCACACTGAGAACACGCAAGTGAGAGAATAACACAGCTATCAGAACAGGCTGAAGATTTTAACCCTGAAATTGAATTTCCAAACACTACAGGGGCATCACAAGAGGAGAGAGTGATGGGACAGAAAAATAGATGTTCAGCTGAAATAACTGAATTACAGCATCCCAGAAATGGATGTCTCCAGCCACATGAACAGCAGTACTATTAATCCAGAGATAAAGCGAACGCGGCAGGAAAGTTTTTCTCCATCCAAGCAAGTCGCCTGAAGTCAGACATCTCCATGTACGAGCCTCATTTTCATAGGAACTAAATCCTGTGACCTTGTGCCGACTCGGGCAAGCCCTGCAGCTCTCCCAGCCTCTCAGCACTGAAGCTCTCCTGGATCCGCTCTGCAGAGCTCAGAGAAACAAGGAGCCGGCTCTCACGGCTTGCTGTTGTGCTCAGCTTTGGGGAGCATCTAAGCTTTAGAAAACTCCATCCTCAGGACCTGAAGGGTCTGGCGTATGGAGCGAGGCAGTGGCTGTGATTCCATCTCTTCCCAGGGTGGCTTTGCCCAAGGACACGGCTTCTCCTGAGCGCCCAACGCAGGCTGGGCACGGGCCGGGCTCAGCAGAGCGCAGGATGCCGGTGACGGCCCCTGCGCACCGGAGCAGCCCGAGGAGCTTCCAGGCCCCTCTGCCCTGGGCAGTGTTCCCGGCTCCGCTGTGCGGGATGCCGAGCCCCTCTCCTCGGCCCGTCCCTGGATGTGGAGCACCTGGCGCTTCCCAACGTCCCCGACGGTGGGAATGGCTCCAAAGACCACGCACCCCTTGCAGACACTGCTAGTGACAGCCAAGGAGCGGCCACGAGCGCAGAGGGAGCGGGAAGCTGAAAGAGCACTGGGTTCACAAAAACATGTTGGCAACGGATTAGCAGCGCTTTGGCCTGGCAAACGTGACGACTCGATATGGAGAGGCTGTCGGATTATATAGAAAGAGGAGCTATCTGGGCAGAAACAAATA
The DNA here is from genome assembly GCA_032353885.1 of Nothura maculosa. Classification (NCBI taxonomy): domain Eukaryota; kingdom Metazoa; phylum Chordata; class Aves; order Tinamiformes; family Tinamidae; genus Nothura; species Nothura maculosa. The sequence goes on from JAUBOD010000668.1 coordinate 2,576,281, forward strand.
AGAAGCAATTATAACTGAGCAGACCTTGTGCGCAAATAGAATTTTGCCATTAAATACCATTTATCCCATTTAATTAGTACTCTCTGGACACAATACTCAGGTCTAAGATACCGTTCCATCTCCTTGAAACTTGTCATTATTGTTATGCCCTACACCGGTGTGCAGCTCCCTGCCTCCCAGCCCGCGTGCCATTTAAGAACTGGCGAGATTTTCAATTATCTAATGCTGAACTGTCAAAGATACCTTTAAAAGAAGGGGAACAATGTGTGACTCAGTTCCTCTAAAAAAGGGGAGAGATCATTTTTAGTCAGAATGAACACACTGCATCTTTCATCACCCTATTTTTGTGAGTAAAACGGGCTATTTAAAACAACCATTTAAATGCAAATTTTTATATTCCAGGAAGGGGGGGAGTTAATCATTTAGCACAGACAGGATTATTTTCCCCTCTCCACCCCTGCTTAGGTTGCGGCCGGCACCCACGTGAGCGCGGCGCCGAGCTCACCCGTTCCCACGCGGGCGGACAGCCCCCCGGAGCGCCGGCTCTGACGCCGTGGCCATGGCACTTACCCAACATTCCCATCCCTAGCATAAAAGCGTCCATGGTATAGGGTAATCCGCGTGCCCTTCCTCTCGTCCCTGGTGGAAACATCACTTCTTTAGGCTGTGCTTTCTTACATTCTACCTATTGAGCAGAAACATGTACAAATGAGATGCAAATGAATTCCATGTAAATGTCAAATGCAGAAGGGAGCTAGTTAAGGGGGAGTTTTATTTTTAGCATTTTCCTCCCCGCGCCGCCTCCCCCGCGAAGGTGAACTTCAGGAATGGTGTGAACGGCTTGCGGAGAGCTGATGTGCGGGCCGTGAAGCACACACAGCAAATGCACCAGAAAGCCAAGGGTGCTGCGGGCTGCGCTCCGGAAGGGAACCCGCGCCGCCGCCCAGCGATGCCTCGTGGGGGTGGGATGGATGGAGCGAATCCTGGGCCCTGCTCCATTACGGTGGGAAATGACTCTGGGTGATCGTTACACAAAGCTCCTTTTAAAGCAGGGATAAAGAATCAATATTCCTACCCATCGAAAAAACTCTGGAAATGCTACTAACAAGCGCTCGGTATCCTCTCGTGGCCAGGGCTCCCGCTGCCTTTGCAAGCGCCTAGTGCCCTTTTCAACCGCGCGAGAGGCTCCAGGGAATGCAGCATCCTGAGCACCCCGTCCCGAGCAGGACGCGCAGGCTCCTCCTGCACCAGGGATGGGGAACATGGGGCAGTTCTCCACGCTCGGCAGCCCCGGCCGCCCCTCGCGGCCTGGCGCCCGGCCGGCACGCGGTGAGCGCGGCACGGCGCAGCCCTCCCTCCCTAACCGCCCCATCGGTGACTGCGCCTTCCCGCCGTGGCAAAACCCTCCGCCTGTTCCTAGGCAACCTCCTCAGCGAACAGCTCACGTTTAGACAATTTCCAGTTAGGTAACATAAAGGTTAACTGACTGTAATGGGAGTATTTGAAACAAAACCACCCACTCTACCCGTTTCCGCGGCAAGCCTCCTGGCAGATCGTATTTACGGAGCGCGCTCCAACACTTCCCAGGGCAGCAATGCTCAGCCCCAGCCCGCGCTGTCAAAACATGACTTCTTGCAAACAAACTGCCACAATCTAATGAAGTTTGGAGGCAAGTTCCTCGAGAGCTCGACTCCTGCTGCCGTTTTGCTGAGTATCTGGGTCATCGCAGGGGCTAACGGGCACCGCGCTCACTGACGGCCCCGTCTCCTTCGCGAGCTGAGGTCCTGCTGCCCGCGTCACGGCCACCCGGCAGAGCCTTCCCAGCCTTCGCGCACAATTAGCAGGAAAATGAGGTTGGGATTAGCTCCGCCAGAAACAATAACCCCGTAATGAGCTCCGGCAGCAGGCGCGGGCGGCTGCTGCTCTCGCGATGGCGAGCGGCCGTCGTCAGCCGCACAGCGAGTGCACATGGAGGCGGGCGCTGCAAAGAGGCTTTGATTTGGGTTGAAAGGGGAAAAAGAAGTCACCAGAAGGAAAGAAAAATAATTCTTAGAGCTTCTGTAAACAAAGGGAGCCCAGGCTGGGCGCGAGGGCAGCAGAGCGCGGGGCAGCGGCTCCACAGAGCCCGTCCTGCGGGGCCGGGCGGCCACCCGGCTCCTGGACAGGCTCTTCCCAAGGCTCTTCCCAGGGGGATGGCTGCTCCTCAGGCTCAGCTGAGGAAAGAAAGTCTTAAGTGTGAGACTGAAAAAAGAGCAGGAAAACGAAAACTCCCTGTTTTTGTTTAGTCTGGTTTGGAGAATGGCGGCTGCGCTGGGTGCTCGTGAGGCCGGAGGAGCAGCGCGGCCCCGGGCGAGGCCGGGCTGCGCGGCGCTGAAAGGGCCCTTGTAGCCAGCACAACAGAGCGGGCTCTCAGCAACCAGCACAGCCAAAACCGCGGCCAAACCGCGGCCTGCCAGCGAAATCGGAGCGCTCTGTGTGCTCACACCCTCGCAGGGCACAGCAAACCGTTCTACCACCCACAGACAGGGCAACGTTGTCCTGCGGGCAACGCGCCATTGAGGGCAGCGAGAGCAGTGCCGCCTGCGGCGCCCTGCCATCGCCGGCCGGAGTTCCTGGGAGCGGGACCTGGGGGCACATGGAGATGCCGGGGCCGCTTGGAACCAGCGGGAAGCTCCAAGCTGGATGGAAAGAGGCACCGGATCTTGGCACCGCTGGGCTTGTAGAGGAGGATGAGAGGTCGTCCTGGGCACAGGGCACGTGGGGACCCCGCAGCCAGACAAGCGCCGCATCCATCCGCTCAGCCGGTCCCCAGCCCCCGGCGGCTCCTCTTGCTCCTTCCCAGGGGAGGTTTCTCCTTGCACATCTCCCCTCCAGAAACACCACAAGCACCGCCAAGATGGGCACCAACAGAGATATCCCAAGTGTAGACAGTGATAGCACTAGAGGAAATGGCTGCAAGCTGAGGGACCAGAAGTTCCACAGGAACTTCAGGAAGCATTTCCTCACTGTGAGGGTGACAGAGCCCTGGAACAGGCTGCCCAGAGAGGTTGTGGAGTCTCCTTCTTTGGAGAGCTTTAAAACCCGCTTGAATGCAGCCTGTGCCATGTGCTCCAGGTGACCCTGTGTGTGCAGGGGAGTTGGACTAGATGACCTCTAAGGTCCCTTCCAACCTTACGCATTCTATGATCCTACGAAGTGCCAGGAAACTTCCCTGCAACCCGTCCTCCTGGCGAGGAGCTCTGCAAACTGCGGCCCCGCGGGCCTGGCCGCTTCCAGAGCCGGCAGAACCAAGGCACGAGCCCTGCTCCAAGGGCTCTGCGGGCCTGGGGCCGCGGCTGCTCGGGGCTGGCTCCTGCACGGTGCTTCCCAACTCCTGGGCCACTGGTTTGGAGGATGCAACGGGGTAAAAAGCCCAGGGAGCTGCCCAGAGCCACCTGGACTTGGCGGATCACTGCTGCCCGCACGCTCGGGCCGAGGGCACCCGCTCCCCCGGGCACCGCAACCAAGGGACCGCTGCTGCTACTGCAGATACATATTGCAGCGAGGAGCAATATGAGGAATATTATTGCAGTGCCCTGGGAAAAATTAGCAAGTCAAATATTGAATCAGGCCTCCAGCATATGCCAAGGAGATTGCTTTGATCTTATCCACACTAAAAGCTCTATTATTGAATTTAGAGTCTGTGAACACATATCAGACCAATATACAATGCATATCTGAACACACGTTTGAGCAGCAAAGGATGTTTTGACAAAAGGAAAAAGAATATTTTCTGAAAATATCAAAGTTATTGCATCAATTGAAATATAAATATCCTTGCTCATCCAGCTCGGGGGCTATTCCGACAGGACGACCACAACTTGGGCCACACTTGAACTGGGGAGAAACTTGAGGGCTGCGGGGGCGGGCACCGGCGTGGGGAGGACAGCGCCGCTCGCCCATGTGCACACACGCATGGGCACGGCAGGCAAGACACAAACACTTACCATTTTATTATTGATCTCGTGGAAATGAATTTCACAGACTTTTTCCACCACGTCTTCATTTTCAAAAGTTACGAAGCCAAATCCTGGTTTATAAAGAAAAAAAAAAAGAGGAGAGGGAGGAAAATATTAACCGTGTTGTACAGATTTCATTGTAACAGAGCATTATTTAGGCACCTTGGGGCTTTGAGAACTTTCATACCAAAATACATGTGTAAAACCTGTTGCTTTCTATGGAGCAACTGCAGAGCCTATTACAGGCTAATGGAGGGAGGAAACGTCATCTCCAGGAGCAGTACTCGGGCTCTGTTGCAGTCCTTCCATAGGATTTAATGGAGGGCTAAAGCCTCCTTATAGATTTTCTGATCCATCCTAAAGAACTTAATGGACAGTTAGAGGGTTGTTAGCAAAGGCTCAGGAACTGCAGCATGGCGATATTCCCTTCCGTGTATCCCGGCTTCGTAAGAGCCACCTGCACGAAATGCAATTATGGTTCGCAGGAAGTGCATGGATTTCCCTTGCTGAATTCCCAGGATATCTCCATGAGAGATGCGCTGGCTGGGGGCGAGAGGCCGCGGCTACTGCCGGCCGCATGGCCGGGCTCCGGCCCCTCTTCCTGCATTGCTGCCTCCAAGGCCTCCTGCGGCCGCCCGGGCCCGCGGCTGCTCCCGCTCGCGCTGCGCCGGAGCCCTCGGCTGCGCGGCAGAGCGGTCCCAGCCGCGGCCTCGCCACCAAGCGCCCAGCACCAACTGCAGCAAAACCGCAAAACTGCAGCAAAACTGAAAAACTGCAGCAAAACTGCAGTAGAACTTCAGCAAAACTGCAGGCAAACTGCAAAACCGTTGCAAAACTGCAGGCAAAACTGCAGGCAAAACTGCAGCAAACCGCAAAACTGCTGGGCAGGGCTGCTCACCTTTGTTTCGCCTTTGAAATAGCAGCTTCCAACTTTTTATAACTGCACGTGCAAAAGAAAAGAATCCCCAAAGCCCTCCTGCATGCATGCCTTATTAGTCAGCATAATGAATACATGCTCCCTTTTGTACCAAACTCGAGAAACCTTCCTGGCTAAATAGACCATTATTTCTTCTGAGAGGTACTAAGAGTCACCAAAAAAAACGACCCTGGGGAAGTGCATGGAAAAGATTAACACAAAACAAAGCAGGCTGCTTAAAATGGTGACAGAAATAGGATGCTGGTTGTCAAGGAGCACACATTTTAAAATGAAATTATACTGCATCCTTCTGAATGAAGCTATTATTGGAAGCTAACAAGCTCCATTTAAGAGATAAGCATTTAACAGAGTCAAACGGTTGGGTTTTTATTCAAATGAATAAAACTGAATATTCATTTGAATAATCTTTCCTGTAAGAGAAAAGACAAAGAAAAGGGGAGAAAAATAAAATAAGAGGCAAACAGTTGTGCCAGATGAGAGGCCCGTGGCCAGGGGCTCGTTCCCATGAGCTCCAGGTGGGAAAGGGCTCCCTGGAGCTGCCCGGCTCTGAGCGCCCTGGGGCGGGGGTCTCAGCCCCGGGCACAGGGGCGCTGGGCACGGAACATGGGCGGGCATGGGGGGCTTGGGCAGCCGGGCACCCCCCGGCACCCGCGTAACCCCGAACATCCCTGGGAAGGCTCCCGAGCAGCGGTGCTGCCCGCAGCACCCAGGGCACCCACCACCTCCTCCTGGCACCCCGAGAGGCCCCGGTGCCACCGTTCCCATGGTGGGAGCTCTGCGGTCGTGCGCTCTGCCAGCAGCCCCCACACAGCGGAGGTTTAAAGCGATTCAAGACAAGATCACTGGCAACCACAAGGAAGCAGCCGCTCCAAAGACACCGCGTGTCCCGCGCTCCGCACCTGGCCTTCCCCACACCAACCAGCCCCGTTTCACACCCGCGCTCGCAGGTTTTGTGATACAACAGAGCCGAGACGTCGCCATGAAGCGGCTGTGCCCTCAGCGCTTGCAGATCCACATGCGCACGCGGGACACGGCAGCCCAAGAGGCCGAAGCAGCCGGTGCCGGGCTCGGCGCTGCTCCGCCACCTCGGGTTTGTGTCTCCTCCTTTTGCTGCCCTTCAGTATTCTAAGTTTGGAAGAATGAAACTCCCCGGTCCTGCTGGGCGTTATTTACACACCTGCTCTCTTGTTTACACCCATCGGTTTGGCAGCTGGCTGCTGTAAACTGTAATAAAACACCTTGCAGAAAGTGAAAAAAATAAAATAAAAAATGAAGATTTTTTTTTTCTTCAAGACCAGACAAGCCAGGCATAATAATATTAAAGCCCGTGTCAATTAATTTTTCCTCTTCTTGATAAATGAGTCCCATTCCATCCATTAATAATGAGCGAAGAAACAAGAAAAGTTGACATGAGCTTCATTGGTTTCCTCGCTTTGCCTGCTCGTGCTCGTTGCGGTGCGAGCGCTGCGGAGCAGCCGGGCTCGCGCGCGGCCACGCCAACCCAAGCGGCACCTGAACTTTGCGGGATAAATTTTTCATAACAACAAATCTTCATTAAAATTTTATTCTATTAACATTCTGGAATCAAACCAAAGTGCTGAGTACATAATGACTAAAACGCGCACTACACAGTGACTTAATAAATGCCAGTTCTATCATAGTGCTAATTAACAGGAACCGTTAATATATTCACGGATCGCTCGGAAGCATCAGTGGTGACCAAGGGAAGCAGCGCGCACGTGTCATTCACCCACGGCTGCCTTTCTCACCTCGGAATTTTCTACAGAGAAGAGCCCAAAGTTTCCTCCCGATTCAGCTCCTGCCTCTATCTCGGGGTCATCACGTTGGGACGCTCATGTTTATGGAGCCTGGGGGTTTAATGCCTCTGTCTGGAGCAGGAGGAAGGCGCCTCCGGAGCAGGACCTGCTGCAGGGACAAACCCAGCACTCCTCATCCCAAGGAAAACTGAAACCTGCTGCCACCTCAGCTGGGAGGTCAGGCCAACATTGCAGCGCTCGCTGGGGTTACAGCATCATGAGCATCTCCTGCTAATGAGCTCAAGTGACATCGGGAGCAGGAGTGTCCTGGGACGCGCGGCCCTGGCTCCCTGGCAGAGCCCTCTGCAGGGGACGGAGCGGTCCCGGCCCGGTGGCCGCTGCCCCAGCAAGTCCTGCCATCTCTACCGCTCTGCCTACAGGCGCCAAATACTCTATGCCTGTCAATTCTTCTACAGTTTATTACCAAATTTCTAAAATATTACATTTTTTATTATATCCAAATTCACTTTATTGCACTTGACAATACAGATAATCACATACCATATGCTCTAATGTTCTGAAACCAATGCATGTTGACAGCAGTTTTTATTCATGATGCATAATTCCAACCACGGCTCTCGGAAGGCGGGGCAGCACCAAGCCCGGCGCTAAGGTTCTGTTGTCGGGGTTTTTTTTCCCCTCTTTTCCCATTCTTCACTTTAGCAACAGATTTAGAACCGTGGCAGGAAAGCTGTTTCTTGGCAGTTTCCTACAGCGGTTTCTTTGCAGTTTTGCAGGGCTGCACGCGGGACGCGGCCGCTGCTCTCGCACGTCCCCTCTGCAGATACCCCTGTCTCTCCAGCCATACGTACACGTTTGCAGACACAGGTTTACGTACAGAACGGCAGACACTGACTCTCCTGCCTTGCCCCATGCACCGGACAGCAGCACCCTGTGCGAGGAGCAGAGGCCTCCTGGCAAACACCGATGGCCCCCCCAGCGCTGGAGCTGGGCACACACAGGGACCTCGGGCACTGCTCAGCCAGCGACTGCCTGGCCCCCCTGCCCCGATACGGCCTCCACAGCTACCTCCTGCATCCCTTGCACCTCCCACAGTCCCGAGGACCTCGCAAATGGGAAGAAAAGATGGAAAACGTTGGTGAGAGCGATCCCTGTGCAAGCAGGGCACTCGCATGAGCCACCGGTGCAGAGCAGGGTCCCCAGGGCCACCACGGGCACCGGGGACAGAGCCCAGGGCAGCCCGGAGCCGGGCGCAGCGGAGCCGGCACCGTCGCCGACACCAGGAGGGCGCCACAAGGGCCGCGCGGCGCTCGTGCCGGCAGGTACCGCGTGGCCGCGCGCCAGCCCCGCCGCCGCGCTCGCCGCGCCACCGCAGCCACGCGCCACTTAATTGCATTATAATTTCAAAAGTGCTTTTCAAACTGGAAAAAGGCATTCACTGATTAACCAGCGAAGAGCAAAATTGTTTATGAAATTGAATACAAAAAGCTACAGAAATGTAATTGGGTTGTTCTAGCACCTAATTTTCAAGCCATTTTCCCACTTACTTAATCACGAGATACAAAAGGAACTAGTGAATTGACTTCATACTAATTAGATTACTCCCCGCGATACCTCAGGCCCATATTCCAGCTGCTCGATAGTGTGGTTGGAAAAGGGAAGAGCAAATGCAGCAACAGCTGGTGCGGGGCCGGCCGGGCCGGGCGACGCGGCTCGCGGGCGGCCACGGACGGGATCGAGCAGCACGGGGCGCAGGGACGCAGGCGCTGCCGTGGATCTCACACCAACCTCCACGTCAGACGGCGGCGCCAGCCGAGCCTCTCTGCCCGAGCCCCGAGCGCTGCCCGCCTGCTTTGGACACTCCATGTCCATGCACGTGTCCCTTGCCGCTTAAGAGGGCAGAAATTCCTCCAAACACACCAAGCGCCAGCCAGGACCCGGAGCAACCTGCTCAGAGCTTCTACACTAATTTTAAGTTTTACTAGGTGCAACATAATTGATTATATAATCAAATGCAGAATGTACATTATCAAGATATTGTAGCACTTCACAGGCCATTTAATCAGCATCGCTGGGGCTGTGCCAAAATGAATTATATTGCATTAAATTTCAAGTACATATTATTGGTTGTATTTGTCTCTACGCTCAAGCAGGCCCTTGCTCTTACAGAAGGAATGAGAAATGCTTCGGTGATGGGAGCGCACCACAGGCTGCACAGGGACACGCTCTCCCTCTGGATGGCGGGTGCACGGAGCTGGCGGATCCAGGAGGAAGCCAGCGTCTCGGCTGCTCAAACCAGGAGAAATATGGGGCAAACTCCCTCTTTTGATACAAGATTGGAGACTGTGCGTTACTGTTCAGAACCACAGCAACGAGACCATTGGTGCCTCCTGTGCCTGGGCGCTGATCGGAGCAAACGATGCCGCGGGCGCCAGGGCGGCGCGGGCCGCTCCGCTCACCGGGCACCTCCTTCCCAAGGGCGTTGGGCTGATCCTGGTCCCAAACACCCCCTGCTCCCCAGGCCCGCGCAGGACCCCTGCCCTCCTCTCGGGCGCCCCTCTCCCTTCATTCTTCATTTTCATCCCACTTCTGCTCCCCAGGCCCCGTGTTTACAGCTTGCTACGCCACAAATCCTCATTGTGCATCACCCACCGGCCCAAGCCGGCCCCACTCCCCGTTTCTCCGAGACAAGTTAATAAGATGGAAGGCTCCCGAGAGGCCTCGAGCCAGGCAACATTATCACTTGGAAGCAAGGCTGAAATACTGACACATCGGAAATGACTTCAAGCCTATTAATTACCCTTTCTTCTCTGGCACATCTCGGAGAGCGCCTGACAAATTGAGAGGCAGGCGAGAGCATCCCTCCCTGCCCTGCGCAGGCCCCGGCGCTGACAACAGCCGCCCCCACCCCAGCCCCCCTTGGCTTTATTATCAATTAATTCATCAAAAATTAGCTGCAGCAGAGCCTGGCTGCTGGTGACACATCTGCCCTTTCCCTTTGTTCCCCGCTTCCCTGGGGACGCGGGCAGCGGGATGGTGTTTGCTACTGTGCAAGAGAGCAGAGCGCGGTGGCCAAGGGAGCGCACAGCTGCACCGCAGCAGAGCAGCCACCTCGGAGCAGCCCGGCCACCTCGGAGCAGCCCACTCCACCTCGGAGCAGCCCGCTCTACCTTGCAACACCCTGGCCACCTCGGAGCAGCCCACTGTACCTTGAAGCATCCTGGCCACCTCGGAGCATCCCACTCCACATTGGAACACCCCACTGCCTCTGGCTGCACCACAGCATCCTGGCCACCTTGGAGCATTCTGCTGTATCACAGCATCCCAATCAGGTTGGAGCATCCCACTGTCCCCAGCTGCACCGCAGCATCCTGGCCACCATGGAGCATCCCGCTGCACCGCAGCATCCCGCTTCACCTCGGAGCACCCCGGCCACCGTGGAGTATCCTGCCGTACAGTGACATCCGCACCGGCGCGGAGCTTCCCAGGGCTCTGAGCCCGCGAGCCCCATTAATACAACATGAGCTGGTCCCGGGGTCGCACTTGATGCCTCGGTGCAACCCCTGAGTCCCGCCTTTCCCTCCCTCCAAACACAGTTTTAAATCCTTGCTGGCATAATTGATCCCACTTATTCTAAGCGTTAGATATTAAATACATTCCTACATGCAGTGGGGTTTCAACTAGAGGCTTTCAGCAAAGTCTATTGTACAAATAAATGATTGGATTTCTTATTCAAGAGTTTCAGATTTGACAGTATTAATTTTGATGCAAAGTAGCCACACAAGTCTAGATAAAGTCACTCCCTCCCACTATGGCTTTATTTTTAAGGTGATTTTCATATATATATATATATATTTAATGAAAAAAAACTGTAAAATAACTTGAACAAAATCTTTCAGCCATTACCTAGAAAACTATCATTAAATCATTTGTTCATTCTTATTAGTATCATTGTAATTAAAGAGAATCATATTTCAAAAATATATCTTCAACAGCACTTATCAAAACCCATCCCTGCAGCCTATCAATTAGTATTACAATAACCTCACTCCCTTGTTGCCTTTGCGATTAGCATTTTGATTGAATGTCTGTTGAAAAGTGACTGGTAACAGAAGATTGTGTTCAGAAAGTAATGTTTCTTTATTCGCTTTCATTGAAGCTTGTCTAGTTGTCTCCAGTTCCTACTCAAAGGAGACACGACAGCTCCAAAAGCAGCAATTTTGATGCTGGATTATGTTTTTCTTCTCCGCGAGGTGAGCTAGATTGGCTGCGGC
>JAUBOD010000668.1:2588992-2619770 GCA_032353885.1 Nothura maculosa
CCTGGCCCCCGGCTGCCGCTCGGAATTTCCTCCTCGCAGCCAGTAAAAGCAGAAGAGCTCCCAGAGCTTTATAATAAAACTCAGCAGAGATAACATGCAGATATAAAATAAACAAACCTCGCCACTCGCTATGCATATCTGAGCGGGCTGAGCCGAGAGGCTTTGTCTTGAAGCAGCCCCCTGGGAAAGCAGCCCACGGGGGAGCGGGAACAGCGCGGCACGGCTCACTATTTTCACATGACGGGTTTGGGCATGGCATGCTGTGAATAGCTGCCTATTTTCTCAAGGTCACCATGCTGATTTTAATTCTGCTCGTTGTATTAAGACTGCCCATCTATGTAAATGTTGCATTTTGTTCTCCTCCTGCTTCTGGCCTTTCCTCAATTAACATTTTCAAATAGTCCCACAAGACTTAAGAAGTACCTGCTAATCACCGCGCTCCTGCATCGGGGAAGCAAAGGTTCTGGGTTTCACCAGGTGACTGAGCTTATTCATAAGCAGGAACTTCTCCGCGGCAGTTAGGGCACCTTTCTGTTCACAGATCATCAGGATTTTTGCTAATTTATCTGTCACTCAGAGCGGCTGCTCAGAGCAGCAACAGAGCCGGCAGCTCGAGCCATCCTGAGCGACTGTGCTGCTCAGCCGTACCGACCACCTGCAAACGCAGCACAAACTCACCAGAATTAACAAAAAAGTCTGAAATACTTGCAGGCCTTGCTCCATGTTTCCTGGAGAAGCTCTGAAGGGCAGGACAAAGCTGATTTACAGCAGTCTTCCTGGGACATGGCTGCCTGACTGCAATCAGAGCGGCAGCGGTCAGTGCTCCAGGGGGTTGAAGGGTTGGTGTCCAAGGGGGTTGAAGTGGATGGAGCTGCGGATGGGCAGAGCCCAGCTCCGTGCCAGCAGCCCCGCTGCTCCCACCCACATCCAGCCCTTGCACCTCCTTCACCCACCTCTTGCTTATCTATAAAGACAAGACACAAGGAGCTTTACAAACCTTTACAACCAACTGTATAGCCTTGACTATACATTTTTAATTTGATATTTACCTTGGAGTCTGGTAGGGTAGCTGGAGACTTCCAAACTAATTGCTGGGCCAGTCTGCAAGCTTTACTTGGGGTTGCAGGGATTTTTTCATTGCTATTATTGCATCTGTTTGCTTAGCAAGAAAATCAAACAGAGAGGGCAGCGCGCGTGCCCGGTGAGGCGGCTCCATGCACCCCTTTGCGCGTGCCCCCACGGCACGGGCCGGCCCGCAGCTGCTCTCCCTTCCCCTCCTCGGCACGCCACCTCCATTACTGTTGTAGAATTAAGCAGTAAGCTCTGACAGACAGGACATTGCGGGCAATTACCCGCAGCCTCAGGTGGTGTTAGCAGCACGAGACGGGCGCCCCCCGAGATGCTCCGTAATCGCCTCGCGGAGCGCGGCCGGAGCCCTGCTCGCTGCTCCCGAGGGGCTCCGGGGCCTGGGCTCAACGCGCCTCCCTGGACACCTTTCATGAGGTGCCCGGCGCCGCGGCAGCCGCCCAGCCAGCCCGTCACGGCGCGGGCACAACGCGCTGCCCCGCGGCACCGCGCCCGGCAGCAGCCCCTGCGCCGCGGCCATGAATATTTATAAACGGGCACGTAATGCTGAAAACACACACATATAAAATATTAATATGGCACATGTCATAACAGCAATCTAAATAGGTGTGAGTGATAGTGCTAGAGCTCAGCCATCACCACTCTCCCGGAGAGGTCTGCAAATGGTAAACAATATTAAGTAATGAATCTTCAGAGCCCTCCTCTCAAGTTTTTAAGCAAATATTTGCTTAAAACTCACTTTAAAAGCCCTTCTTGGTGCGGCTGTGCGTGTCCGGGCCCCGGCGGGCGCAGTGAGGTGGCCCTGGGGACCGGAGCGAGCGGCAGCGTGCAGGGACGAGCGGCCTCCGCTACCAACGCGCTCTCCAGAGCCCCATTTACCAAGCGATAAAACTGACAGGGGAATAAAAGCCGGTTTCAGCTCCGAAAGCGATAATAATAATAGCACCTCCAGTTCCACGTTATGTCACACTTTCCGTGCGAGCCCTTGAAGCGCTCTGTGCAATCAGGATCCCCAGCACTGCGGTGGCGGGCGCTCGGCCAGCGCTCGGGCTCGGGCCCGCCGGCAGCAGCTCCCTCCAGCTTGCCCAGCCCTCCGCGGGCGCACGGCGCGATCGGGAGCTCGCTGCCAACAACGGCTGCACCGGCAACGACCAAACTGGGCAATTCATTCTATATATCCTAAATGATCCTTTTCCAAACTGCCTGGGGATGCATTTTTAAATGCACGTGACCTTGCTTTAGTTGAGACAGGCAGCGATAAACAAATAATTGCAGCGACTCTTAATTATATTTATAGCTCATCTATAAAAACGCCAATTAAAACTTGAGAGGTCAACTACACGCGGAGGTTCTGGCAGCAGGACGGGGAGCACGGGGCTGTTTTCCTCCGGGAAGAGCATCCTCCACAGTGGGGTCCGCACGGCATCTTCCCAGCCCACCACGGCCATCTCTCCCGGTAATGGAGCAATCAACAGCAGTGGCTTCTCCGACCAATCGCTGTGTGCCCCAAGGCGCCCAGTGCCACCAGCAGAACCAGCCCCTGGGCCCTGCGAGGCGCTTACAGCAGCACGGAGCCACGTGGGGACGGGCAGGGAGCACCTTGAGCTCTGCTCATGCCGAGAGCTGAGCTTCCACACACCTGCGTGCTTGAAACGCTCTTGAGGAGAGCACGGCACAGCCGGGCTCCGTGCGCTGCTGGGAATGCTGGGCAGCTAAGTGCCGAGCCTCCCCAGAGCCCGCAAGTCAACGGGTGGTAGAAACTCAGGGTTTCTGGCCCAAATTCATTCACCTTGCTGGATCACACACACAGCCTACAGGAAAATTAATAAAGTGAGAAAAGTGGCTTTCAATCCTCAAGTCCTGAGGCTTTAGAGGATTACATTGAGCACGGACGCAAGGCAACCTGCGCGGCATGCAGGCTGCAAGCAGGCACACGCGCAGCACCCCAGATAAGTGTTGTTGGACAAGACACTCGTGGCCAGCTAGCAAAGTGCTGCCCGAACTGCACACTGCTCTTGGCAACTGCACCAGGAGATAAGGGCACGAGCAGGTCTTACAAACTGCTCACCCTAACCATGATTTGGGATGGCACGTGGATTAACACTGAAATAACAGCAAGTAGCGCCAAAATTCCTGCTGACCTCCACACTTCCCCATCTCCAGACTGTGCTCCGGGCTACAGACACCTCTCCATGGGCACTAAGGAACTTGCCCCAGCGCTCCCACACCAAGGAGGTTCTGAAACCTCCACCTCCAAGTGTCTCATCCCAGCTGGCTTGTGGCTGGACTGCCCCGACTCGGCACAACCGCTGTGTGCCCTGTCCCGGCAGTGTCCAAGGACCATGCAGAAAAAGTGCTTAGGGACATGGGTTAGCAGCTAGTCTGCTGAAGGGCTTATGCTTGCACTCGGTGATTTTGAAGGTCCTTTCCAATCACAAGGATTCTGTAATTCTAAGTGCAAGGGGCATCCAAGGTCCAGCCTTTGGTTCTTGCACTCTCCCTGCTGCCTCTGCCTGACCCTGGGCCCCACATCCCAGCTCTGCCCCAGGGCAGTGAGCGCAGAGTTGCAGCGACGGCCCCAGGGCAGCGCCGCGCTCCCCCGAGGGGCAGGAAGCCCAGGCCAGGGCTGTGAGCACAGCACCTTGTCCGTGCGGGAACCGCGCGCAGCGGGACGCGCTCCGGGACCTCCCCGGGGGAGCAATTTTCCATAGCTCCTCCTGCCCCGCAGGCTGGGCTGGGCTCACAGGGGCCGCTGGCGAGGTGGCACGGTGCGCTCGGCACACGGAGAGCGCAGCGCGGCCGAGGGGTCCCCAGCTCCGGCCCGTGCTCCGCAGCCCCCCGGGACACGCAGCGGTCTGCGACGGAGCCGGACCTGGCACGGACGCCGCGTTGGGCCCGGCTCTTACCTCTATGCCTGTTGGTGGTCTTGTCGAACATGAGCATGGCGTCCTCCACCTGCAAAGAGCAGAGCAGAGGCGCGTTAGCACACGGCTGCAGGGGTGGGACACGGCCTAGGCCCAGCGGCGCCCGATCCCACAATCCCTCCCCTGGCTCTGGGGCAGCTCCTGCCTTTGGAAACCTGCTGCACTCAGCACAGCCCCTGGGGGCAAGCGGGGCATGAGTGTAAGTTTTGTCACGCTAAAATGCCAAACATCCAAGCAGCTTTTCTGGCTCTCCTGCGTCCCTGGCCAGAGCCCTCTGAGCCTTCGTGCCCAGGGTGAAGGGATGAGGAAGGGCCAGGAAAGATCGTGATGCAGCCCGAGCCCCTGCCTGCTGCAAGGGAGCTGCTGTCCCGCTGGGAAGCGGGAGGTTGGAGCAGCCCAAGCTGCGTAAAAGCTGCACACCGAGGGAGGGATGCAGAGGCTTTCAAAGGGCCCTTTGAAAAGCCAGAGGAAGAGGGCAGAGGGAGGAGGCACAAAGTTTAATTCGCATCAGGCTTGGAATTTCCACCTCAGGAGACAGAGATGACTGATGAAACGTATTCAAGTGCAACCAAATTGCTTTCAACTTTCATTACTATTTGCATGATTTATTCCACCTCCATTTAATCTGTGCAACCACACCTAAAATTTTGCACTTATTTTAGCAGGATGTTGTGCTGTATTTTTCTCTTTTTTTGCCAGCCTTCTCAGGTGTTCAGCGGCAGAGCCAGGGCAGGGGGCTGCCCTGCAGGCAGGTCCAGGGCAGCAGTGCTGACAAAGTCACTGGTTTTTGTGCCCGCGCTCAGTTAGGGCCTGCCGAAACCCCAGCTCAGCACTGGGCTGCAGCGGGCAGGGGCAAGCGCCAGGGAAAGCTTTTATTCCATAGGAGAATCCACTGGCTGTCTGGGAGTGCTCGGCGGGGTTGTTTGTTTAGATTTTTTCCGTAATTTCTAGGAGATTTTCATTTTCTTATTTTCTGCATTCTGGAACAAGTGCCACATGGAAAGGCGGGAACACGTTTGGGAGCGGTGCCAGCAGCGGCTTAGTGCGCTCCTGGAATTCCAGCAGCGTGTGAGAGCCCCACGCTGGCTGGAATTGCTGGTTGGGAGCAGACGGGCCCGCGGCCCCGTGGCCGGGCAGGCCGGCACCAGCACCGCGGGGCCTCCCCTGCCGCTGCACCCCAGTGTGCGCGGGGTAGAGCTGAGACAAAGAAAATAAGAAAGCAATGCCCAGTGCAGCAAAACCCTACGCTAGACCTGCACTTATTAAAAAAAAATATCTATGTGCTTAACTTGTTCCTAACTTTCTTCAAAGTGATTTGCAAAATGTTTTCGCAATGGCCCAAGATGGAGAATAATTTGCCTGTCTAATTCTGTTTAATCCTTAATACCATCTCAAGTGAGACCTAAAGATGCTGAGGCAACACAAAACACAAACTAAGTTAAGCCGAGCGTCATCTGTCCTGCTGTCTTCCCTGGCTGCGAGGCAGCAGAGCCGCAGGTCTAAGGGACAGCCCAAGGCCTCTCCGGGACAGGGCCAGGCCCGCACTTCCCGCTCTGGAAACCGGGGACAGGGGGAGCAGGCAGGATTGTGCAGCTGGGCTCCAATGGGGCCCAAACATTCCTTTAAAGAGAAAAACTAACCAGTGGGGTGTGCTTGCAGCCAGCTGGTGCCCTTTCAGCAGCGCCTAATTGCTTATCTTTTCTGTCTCCTAAGGTCAGAACACTTTATCTCCCTCTCTGCCCTTTTGGAGTCCACCCCACCCTGCGTTATTTTTCGGGCAGCTATTGTGGCAGGAGAATAGGCGCTCTCCTCCCCAGCCCGCCACACAATGAGACCTCTTGAAACCTCCTCAATAGATAAAGTGCAACGGCTAAAGAAAAATTCTATTAACGCCTCGCAAAATAAAACATCTGAGAGCTGGGGAGACAAGCGAGAGGGGAAAATCAATATGGAGAGGGCAGCTCGCTTAGAAAAACTTTTCACTAGTTGCAAAAAGGTGGTGAGGCTACAGGAGGGAGGGAAGGGGGAAAGAAACTTATTAATTCAGAAAGCCCATCAATGGTATGGAAATCTGGCAGAACAGCAAGAACTGAAACTAGAAGAATTTGAATATACAAAGGGCTGAATAGAATGAAAACCCCACATTGCCTCACACACAGAGCGCGGTTCTCACGGTGCTCTGGGAATCAAACACAAGCGGCTTGTTCAAGTTTTCACCAAGGAGAAAGAAGGGACACAGTCAAGGTAACCGGCAGCAAACCCTATAGTAAGCAAATTGAGCCCTGAAAGACTGAGTAGATTTAGTGGCTGAGGGTGCCCACGGGTTAACCCCTTCCTTCATCCAGGGTTCATGGGCAGAGGCCGGCAGCACTTCCAGCCCTCGCCTCCAGCCACGCAGCCGGCGCCAGGACACCAGGAGCACTGCAGAATGAACAAAGTCTCAGCGCTTTAGCAGAAATGATGTTTTTTAGAGCTTCCCGGTAGCACCAGTTGCACATCCCGGGCCCGCCGCGCTTGTCCCGCTGCAGCAGGGCCCGCGTGCGCCCCCGGGGCAGACTGAACAGAGCCAGCACCAGGCTCCTGCATGAAGCCCAGCTAAGGGCTTGGGGCTCACTTAATTCTTTTCCGTCCACGAGGGCTGTAGGAAAAGGCTGGCATATGTCACTTCCTTAATCACTGCCCAGGAGGAGAAACAGGGCAGCACAGGAGGAAAGAAAGAAAAACCGGAGGAGCCAAAGGCTTTAATAACGCGGACGGTTCCCAAGGCTATTTAATATATGCCCAGCCTGTCCACAAAAGGATCTGCCAAGATAAACGTACCGGATTTTTTTCAACTTTAATGGAGGCATGTATTTAAAGCAACAAAACTAGGATGACCTAAATAAAATGACTATTAATCGCACTTGGAAAGGCAAGTGATCTAGCCCAGTGCCGGAATACACCGTCCTCTCCATCCATTTGTCCCACCCTCCTCTGCAGGGTTTCCAACTCCCCTCCTTCTCCATGGGGCGGTGGAAGAGGGGGCTCTGCGCCAGCCGGTCGCTCCATAAGCCCCAGTGCAGAGCCCGGAGCTCTCGCAGGGACAGCAACAGAACAGCAACAGAACAGGCCCCCCTCGGACGGGCACTCCAGGAAAGCAGGGAAAGCCTGGCCAGACAGGGGGGCGTTATCCAGAACTTCATGCCCAAACTTCTTACGCAAACAGCATTTTGCATCCTGGTCAAAGTCAATAAAAACAGGCAGGAAGCGCAAGAGGCTTCCCAGGAGCGCAGGGAAATCCTGGAGCACCCCTTGGGCATGAGGCTGATGGAGAGAGAGCCGGGAGGTCTGTGTGGTGCCTCCCGTGTCCTTCCCGCGGGAAGCAGGGCCCCGCGCTCCGGCCCGGCCGCCCCGGTGACCGCCGCTCCGCAGCTGCCGAGCGCTGCCCCGCAGCTCCAAGAGCCGGCGCCCGCTGCGCGCGGGGCCCTGCCCCTCGCCGCGCATCCCGGCCTAATTCCTCATGTTATTTATGCACACTGCATAACTTGCAAAATATTTTGCTTTCTGAGGCAGAAAAACCTCTTAGTTGCCGTTGAAGGGTCAGGTGCTGGTATTTCATCACTCCTACAAGTAAATCCTTGTGCTCCCCTCGACTGCAACCGCTCTCACTGAACTAAGAAGGGGGTAGCGTCAAGGGCTCTTCCTTGCAGCACGATCCTAATGTAGGACACACGAGGAGAGAGCTCTGACCAAGGGACATCCAGAGCAGAGGAACAAGACGGCACTTAAGGACCTTCCTGCTGCCCTTTTGCAAATTCCTGCTGAATAAGGGTGCAGATAAGACAAGTATTACATTACCACGCTCCCTGGTGCATGAAGGGCTTTTTTACTGCCCAGAGTTTTAAAAAAAATGAACGCATGAAGCATTGCCACCGTCAGCGCCAGGGAAAGGCTCAGCTGCAAAGGAAACGGCGCAGTTTATTAGCGAGGAAAAACTCATCTAAGTTTCCCTGCACTGTAATGAAAAAAAGTTTCATTTTATTTCCTGCTAGATCCCTTTGTCTTTTATTGTTCTCTCAAACACCGACCTGCATACTAAATGTTCATTTCCAAGGGCTGTTTCTTCTAATCTCCCCGTCTTGTCCTGCCGCCCTCAGATCCAACACAGCTTTGAGCTCCACAGCTTTGATTTTTAGGGTTTTACTTTAGGGAAAAGGAACGCCCAGCACCAGACCCTGGCCGTGCACAAGGGGTCCTGCCAGCTGGGCCCAGACAGTCCCGCATGGCCCTGCACACCCACCCTGCACAGCCACCCTGCACAGCCACCCTGCACAGCCACCCTGCACAATCCCACACATCCATCCTGCACATCCTGCTCACCTGTCCTGCACACCCACCCTGCACACCCACCCTGCACAGCCCTGCACACCCACCCTGCACATCCATCCCGCACATCCCTGAATATAGGTCCTGCACACTCATCTCGCACATCCCCTCGTGGGCCACTGGAGCGGGCTGGCCGTGACAGCCCCGCTCGGAGCCGCGCTCCACGCAGCGCCTTGCAGCCGCTCCCGGCCTGTCAAAACAATTAAGCCGTTTAATGGGTTATCGGCAGAGATGCGGAATGAACCTGTATAGTAATGAGATTACGCCGACACCGCCTAGTTTAAACGAGTGGCCCTCGGCCAGCGCCGCGCCAAGGCAGGCGGCGGGAAGGAGCGCGGCGCTCCGGGCTAATTGCGGAGACGTGCGTGCAATGGGCGCTGCTCCGGAGCGGCTCCCGCCTCCCCGGCCGGGCACGCACGGAATCCGGAGCGGGAGTTGCCTGGAGCGCGGCCGCGGCCCCTCCTCAACGTGGCCCCGGCGGCTCCTCGTCACGATGCCAAAACAACACAGGATGCAATAATTAAGCTGCGATCTCAGTGGATCATTCCCAATGATAATTCCACCTTTGTAATTCAGCTTCAAATAACCCCGCTTTGTTCTGTCTTATTACACAGATCCTGGTATCATTCAAGTATATTAACTGTAGCCTATTACTGTCACACAAAAACGCTCCCTGAGCCATAGCAAAAGGCTCCCCAGACAAAACTTTATGTCATGTTAATCCAAGCTTTAATAACTACGAGGATATATAACTGTATCCTAATTGTGCTTTGTGTTTCTGCATACAGAACCCAGAGAATAGGAGAAGTGACAGAGGTGGCTGCGGTTGCCCGAAGCAGCAGCCCCTGTGCCCACAGGCTGAGCGCCCCGGTACCCTGGTCCGTGGCCCTTCGCCCTGGGCGCGCTCCGAGGCGGCGGAGCCTGGAGCTGCGGGACAGGCCGGGCAGCGGCAGGGAGCGGAGCAGAGCGTTGCCCACCAGGTGCTGACGTGGGGTGGCCCCAGCTCCCGCTACGGCACCTCCCCGAAGGCCAAAGCGGAGCCTTCGCTCGGCATGACCCAATGCCCCGTCCTGAGCGCGCGGCTCCCTTGCTGCACAGGAAACCTGCCCGTGACGGCAGGAGGCAGGAGCCACACCGCGCAACGGAGCGGGTGGAGTGAGATGAGGTGAGACATGAGCGGCCACAAGGAGAGCAGCCGAGCGGGAGCTGCTCCTTTGGGGCCAACAAAACCACCCGCTGCGACCGCGACGAGGAGCCACAAACCACGGCGCAGAGCCCTGCACGTTCCGAGGAGCGCAGCACCGAGCCCAAACCAGAGCCTGGCGAGCTCCAGAAGACAAAGCTAAACTGCCCTTTTGTGCCAATTAAAAGCTCACCAGAACAGAGTCTGAGCACACACCGTTGGCAATGAAAAATAACTAAAAAGGGAAACTATTCTGCTTCCCCTTTAAACAATAAAAACCTATCTCGCTAAAGGTTCTTGGGACAGGTTGTTTCCTAGTTCGTTCATTTCTTGAACGTTACCTCGATAAAGCAGAGCTGCTTCCCCCGGTGCTTCGGGGACCGCTCCTCCTGCAAGGATCCTCCACACGCTGCACACGGAAGCACCGGCAGCACCTGTTCCTGGAGGAAACGCCTCCCATGGGAGCAGGCTGCACATGAGAGACCTGGAGAAGCAGCGAGCGCCCTGCGAGGTCCGGGCACTGGCCCTTGCAAGCTTGCAGCACGCGCCCGGCCTCTGCACTGCTTCGCATTGCTAGCAGCGCGAGCGCTGCCCCGCTCGAGCTCGCGGCCGCTCCTAGCAGGCAGCCCCAGGAGCTGGGCAGCAAAGCCTGGAGCGCGAGGCGAGCAAAAGGCACAGCGCAAACAGGGAGATTCCGCGCTATAACATAAGATTATCAAGTTTTTGGATTTAATCCAAACTTAATAGCACAGAAGGAAGCGAATGTTGAACTTGTGGATTTTTAACCTCAAGTGCCTGTTTTAATTTAATAAAAACAGCTGCTGGCTACGTATTTGCGGGCTGCACTCTCGCGCCACGCACGCGTTGCCTGCACAAGTTCCAGGCTGGGAAGAGAAACCAGCTGGGAGCAGCTCCCGCAGTGACGGGAAGGGCCTTCCCGGGCGCTCCTGGGACACTGCGGGTGCCCCGGCCCCTCGGCCCGCGGCCCTGGGAGAGCCGGGGCGCCCAGAGGCTCCCAGTGCAGGGCAGGATCCGATGGGGCTCCCGCTCCGCAGCGCGGCCGCCCCTCGGCATCCTCGCTGCGACGCATCATGGAAAAAACTGACCGTCTGCTCGGTGCAATAGGGCATGACTCTGTTTACACAGAAATAACGCAATGGACTCTAAATCTCCATTACAGGGCAAGATTTGAGGGAGGAAAGAGTGTGAAAAATAATTGCTTTTCTTGTTTAGTTTTTAAGAGCCTTTACACATGGCAAATTGAGGAGGCTCCGCAGGCAGCACGGCCAGCACGCCACGCATCCAGGGATGTGCAAGGGACCCGCTGGTGACACTTGCGGGATGCGCGGGAGCGCCGGAGGCTCCAGGATGGGGGTCCCCGCTCACCCCAGCGCTCTCTGTGTGCAAAGGGTGGTAGCAGAGTCAGGAACCCACCGAGAGCCCCTCAGCCTTTGGGGGAATCGCGGGCTTGGCCTCTCCCAAGGCTGGTGGCAGCAGGGAAGGGTGGGTGCTCCGAGTAATGTCCTCATCTCAGCGCTCCTGCCTGCAGCTGCAGGGCACGCCGGGAGCAGCAGCTCCACAGGGAATTGAGCCCCGCTCCTCTCCGCTGCTCCCCTCCGCTCCAGGGGTGCTGGAGCCGGGCCAGCCCCACGTACAGCACAGCCACGTTGCTCCCGCGGCAAAGCGGCTCAGCCATGACCCCCGTGTAACTCCAAGGCCTGTGCTCAGGATGGAGGAAAAGGACCTAATATCCTATCTTCAGATATCTGCAAATGCAGATTATATATCTAATAAAACTCAAGATTTTTACAGCTACCCCGAGGCAATGTGCTAGCATGCATCTTCCCAATATTTTATGTTTAAATAAAAGAAAATATTCTTATTGGATCCCTGGAAGAATTCCTACACACTGCTTAAGGAAATAAACATCTCATTCCAAAATCCACCCCTAGGCTCACCCTTTCTTCCCATACTTTGCATGTAATTTCTATTTAATTGCTTCTGAAAACAAAGCCATGTGGGTCAGAGCAGGGGGTGCTGCTTTGGCAAGCGGCTCCCGTGGCTCGAGGGCCGGCACACGCAGCAGCCCCACGGTCTCCGAGCTGTCCCTGCACTTGCGCCACGGCCGAGCACGTTCCGGAGCTCGTGCACAGGAGGGAAGGGGTGCTCGCCCGCCTTCCAGCTCTGAACCACGCTTTGCCACCAGGATCTGAAGCCCCAAGGGTAAAAAAAAGAGAGAAAAGGCTTATAATGGTAATGCTGACAGATCTACCTTCCATTTGAAGAGACCCTCTCTGTAGTCGGGCCCATGCGCCGCACTCCATAATCAACGTGCACACAATATCCACTTGACGGCGCGAACATCCCGAGTCGGCTTATTGGAATTACAAAGGCTGAGCCAGCGAGGAGAGAAAGGATTAGTGCAGGGCCACAGTTCACTCTCATTCTGTATAAACAAAATATGACCTTGATTAAATTAATAGTCAGAACTTGCCCTTCCTGCCAACCCGCTGCCAGAGAGCGGGCCGGGCAGATCCCCTCCCTCTGGCCCTGGCCAACGGGATGCGCTTGCGCTTCCCATCTCCAAGAGGCCTAAACAACTGCTTGGCAGGGTGCGTTTTAATAACTCAACCCTTGGGTTTTTTTATGTGCTTATTAAAATTGAGGACCCACGTCCTGCAAGACTGCAGCAAGACCAGGAATGCCGGAGACACTCGGGAGCCAGGAACACGCGACGCACACGGGGCTGGGCGGCCTCCTGCAGGAATGCCCAGCACCTGCTCCCAGCCTGGGCACCCATTTCAAAACAGTACTTTTATCAAAAACGGTGATGCTTTTGCCACTTCAGACTGATTATGATTTTTATTTCTGCACTGCTGCTCAGTTCCCACTGCAACAGGGCATGTCCAGCTCTGTGGAAAAAGCTAAAATCACATCTAAACACTGCATATCTGCAGCACAGGCACCCCCAAACCCGCTGTGCCAAGGCAGCGGCACCCCAACTGTGTTGCACAGAGGGGAGCCTGAAGCAGGAGAGAAATAAAGTGACGTGTTCAAGGTCTCAGAGAAACCCGTAGCTGCCTTTCCTAGTGTTTGTCTCCAGCCTCCCAGCGCTCAGGAGCTCTCACCATGCGCCCGAGTGAGGACAAGCAAGCAGACACCTTCCTTGCTCCGAGGCCAGGACGAACGCGGCAGAACAGCCGACGAGGACGGCATTTCGAGTCCTACAGAACACCTAGGAACGCTCTGATTTAGCATCATCAAGATGCTGGATCTTGATCCTCTTGTAGCACTTATAGCTCTTATGTGGCTGGATTTAACCTTCAAAATACAACTACTACGTGTTATGAAACACGGTAAATCTGGCAGTGCCCTGAGCAGCAACTGCATCCTGGATCATCAGGACCCATCAGCAGAGCGGCGAGGGAGGAGACCACATGCGCTGTGGTGCACGCAGGGCACCCCAGCAGCACGGCCCCGAGCAGCCCAGTAGAACCACCCCAGGCTCTCCAGCTCGGGCTCTGTGGGTTCTATCTGCTGCAGAAGCAGCGGCCAGAGCAGCACTGGCCGTGCAGGGGCCTGCGCTCCAGGAAGGCCCTGCCTGCCCAGCAGGCCCTACTGCTGGACTCAGAACTGATACCCAGAGGACAAACAGAACCGCCTCCCCACTGCACGTAGAGTCAAAGGAAGGAGCCCTCGGATACATCTTATTTTTTGGGAAACACAGATAAAAATCCACCACCTTGTCCTGGGGCCCCGCGTAATTAAGACCTAATTAGATTAGGTTTCAGCTGGTGGCAGATACATTTGCAGCCATCGCGTGCCACAAGCAGGGAGCTGCAGTGGAAGCGGCAGGAAAGGTGACAGCTCAGGGGAACCAACCTCAAACGCTGCCTAAGTCAGGGTGGGAGCTGAACCGGGATGGGGAAGAAGAGCAGCAGGCACAGACCGTGCACACAGGGCTCCGTCCTGCAGGCCATGGGCAGGCCGGCTCCACTCGCCCACGGCAGCACCGGGGGGCCGACACCAGATGGAGACAAGTGCACACGGAGCCGCTGCTCCGCATTCGGCACCTCGTCCTGGAGAGGCCAAACGGCACCGGGGGGAGACACAGGCGAAGGTGGCCACGAATGCGGTCACTGCCTGCCCGGCGCCACGCTCCCGCTCCTGCCCCCTTCCTTGTGACACTGCTCCTGTGCCGCGAAGCCGCCCGGCTCCCTGATGGAGGGGCCACCCGAGGCACCGCGAGCCCCGGGGCACCGGGGAGCCCCAGGCACAGGCTGCACCCCACGAGCTGCCGTCCCAGCAAGGGCGCCAGGGGACGTGGGTGCGCGCAACACGGTAACGTCCGCCCGGCGCCTGCATGTGAACACGTGCATACACATGTGTGTGTGTACATACATACACATATATATACACACACACACACACACACACATCCATGAGGCACAAGGGCAGGCAGGCTGTGCCACGCACAGGGCAGCGAGTGCTGGCGCGCAGCCAGCACTATAAATAGCAGCTCTATTTTAAGCTGCCCGTGGCCGGGCGCAGTGCAGCTGCCCCGTGCCGCCCGCGCAGTGCCCTGCGTGCGCCCGCCCTGCCTGGGCCCCGCGCGGCCCCGCCACACGCTGCTCCAAGGCAGCCCATCACCCCAACGCGGGGGCTCGGCAGGGCTGTGTCCCGCGGCCTCCTTGTGCATCCCTATGAAGCCAGAGCCCGTTCAAGAGGCAGCCCCAGCGTGAGGCAGTGCTGCGTGCGGGCTGGCAGCTGGGCCACGCAGCCGGAGCGGCCACGCAGCCGGAGCGGCCACGCCGGCTCTCAGGGCTTCCCGGCTTGTGTGCATCCTGCCGTCCCGCGGGACCCGGCTCCTCCTGCCATCCTGGGCCACAGGGACATGGATGGGAGATGGTGGTGCCCGGGATGGGAAGAGGCATCTGCAGCAGCTTGCCCAGAGGTGTGGGGGGCACAAGGGCACCCCAGCTTCGTGTCCCTGCAGGAAGGGACCCCATGGCACAGCAGGCACCCTGGCCACAACGTCTCCGTGTTGCACAGAGCTCAACACTGCCTGCTACACACGGACCCTGCAGTTACGGGCCTGGGCAGGGCAAGAAAGGAAAAAACAACAGAAAGTCTCCTCACAAAGGCCGAGCTGCCGGTTGGGTTTTCAAGCCAAGTTGCTTCTTGCTGAATTGCTCTGACCTTCCCTCTCTCCCCTCCCAGTCACGAGCAATAGGAATTAAATTGATTCAGTCTATCAGTGCTCTGCATCTAAGCGATTAAACCAGCCACCAGCAAAATGTGCCGCGCGGAGGCCGTGCGGCGCGGGCGCCCCTGCCCTCGCCCTGCTGCAGCCCGGCGCCCGCCGCGCAGCGCCCGCCCCGCCGCGGCCCCTCGCACGCACACGCGGCGCCAGCCCCGATTTATCCGGCCTGACGGGCGGCCAGCATTCCTGGGAAACAGATGCCACGCTCTCCGGGCAAATTCCAGCCTCTAGCAACCAGCTGACCGGCTATTTTAAGCCGTTCAGCTGGGATTTTGCTTTGGGATGTCCGGGCTGAGGGGAGCGTTCCTCCTCCTCCTCCTCGGCCGTGCTGCACCGGCAGGGCTCCCACACGGGTACCAGGTGATGCTCAGGGCGCCTCGGACACGGGCGGCTCCGAACGGGCTGTGTGGGGCAGTGCCGGGGGCAGGACCCTCCGGAGCCTGGAGCACAGCGGGAAGCTCCCTGCAAACCTGCCCTACTAAAAATAAATGGCGCTGCTGCATGTTATTCTCTGGAGTAAATCACAAGTGCTAATATTAATTGAAGTTCTTTTTGTTTCTTTTGCTTTATTCCTATTCAAGATCAGAGCTAGAGAATTACTTTTATAGAATGGCACAGATAAATTATTTAGATAATTTCAAGCACTACCAGGACACTGCTCCCCCCAGGCACGCACCATGCGAGGCCACCAAGTTCCTGCTCCCAAGGATCTGCAGCTCCCAGGACCCCAGGGCAGGGCTGAAGGCCCAAACGGGAGCCCCGGCACCCCCGGCTGCCGAAGGCCCATGTCCCGCCAGCGCCAAGGGCTCTGCCAGAGGGATTCAGCGGCAGCGGAGACAACGATTCCGCTTACAAACCACCAACACCATCACACACTGCTTCCCTCTTCAGCCTCATGTTCAGCTTAAACTGCATGATTTGTTCTGCATTAATATTTCAGCAGCGCTATGAGCAAATGGAGGGAGATCCCTCCCGGGCGGCGAGCGAACGAGCTGCTCGCTCGGGAGGCTGCAGCCGGGGCCGTGCGGGGACCACGACAGGCCGCGGAAGATGGGGCCTGCGAGCGGACAGACGGACGGACGGATCGCTCGTTCCCGAGGAAAGCTCTTCCCTTGCAAGCCCAAGCCGCGCTCGTGCAAAGCAGCGCCGAGCTCAGGGACGCGAGCGCTGCGCTCACTCTGCACCGCGGGGCAATCCGGCACGGCTCTTTCCAAGCCTTTAGCCAGGTAACAGGCACCAGCAGTCTGTCTGGAACCACCAATTCCCACCAACTCTCCATTCCTAGCACACTTCCTCATCACTAAAGGTTGTGGCCAAAGCGCGCAGGGCATCAGTATTTTGTAGGCGCTATTGCGGTGGCGCGGCTGCGCCGATCCCTCTGCAGGGCGCCCTGCTCCACCCCGACGGGCGCCGCACATTGAACAAACTGGGTCCCAGGGGCAGCATCTCCTCAGACTTCTTCACCTTCTTTAGGTTTACACAACAAATTTTTAGGTCAAGGAATAGCAGGTAAGCCTACCCACTTAAACAGAAAAGTGGGAATGGAAAACAGGAGCTGCAAAGCAGAAAAACAAGCAGCTTGGCTTGTACCAGGAGCCCATTTGTGACCTACTGAGGATAAAGCATCAGTCCCAGACCAGCAGCTTTCCCTCATCTTCCTCAGCTGCGCTGGGTATGGGCAATAATCACCACGTGCTTCTTGCTTCAGAGGCAGCACCGCAGGACGAGGGGTCGCGGAGCCGGTGGCCTCGAGGCAGGTGCTCGCAGGGGTCCTGGTGACCCGCTCTGAGCCCCTGGTGCGTCCAGCCCCATGCTCCGCACCCAGCCGCTGCCACCGGCTGCCACGGCGCAGCAAGGACCAGAGCCTGAGGATTCCACAGAGCGGGAGGACACGGGCGCAGGGACATGGGTGCAGGGATGCGAGCGCAGGGATGTGGTTGTAGGGATGCAGGCGCCCACATGCTCTGCCTTCCTCCTCCCTTCTTCCCAAGGCAACTCGCTGCTGCCGGGCTCGGCAGCGACACGACTCAGTCCTTACAAGATATTTTGGCTTTCTCAATGTCAAAACGCAGTCAGAAGGTCAGATGAAATACAGTTTTCCAAAGCATCTGACTTTGTGCACTTCAGAGCATAAATCTAATTGAAGACAAGGAGAGGGGAGGGGGGAAATCGATAGCTGCTGCTCCCCGAACGGCACCGCGGCTCTGCCTGCGGGCTGATTGCTTCCCAGCACCACAGCACGGGCAAGAGCTCCAGCGTGCACAAACGCTAGGATTTGTCCTAGACTTAACCAAGCGGCAGGTTCAAGCTGCCGCAAACCGAGACCAGTTTGTGCTCCGTCCCACCGGTACATGCTCTGTCCCATCACACTCAAGGACTCACCTGGCTCCTGCGCTGCATCACGAAGAGCTGTGGCACCGTCCCGGGGAAGGTGGGCACCGAGGGGCCTCGCGGGACCCGCCGTGCGGCACCGACAGCCGCGCACAGGGGATGCGAAGGGCACCCAGCACTGCAGCGAGGCTCTCGCAGCCGAGATGGGCTCAGCCAGGCCCGATGATGAAACACGGACCCTTCCCGGGAAGGCCGAGCTCCCTGCGGCAGCCACGCTCGGACACAGTCCCCGCAGTGGCCACGTGGCAAGCTGTGCGTGCAGAAAGGCTCTCAAGCCCCAGAAATACCCCATGGGAATGGGCCCCGTGGGTTTGGAGCAGTGCACGAGAGCCGCTGGGGAGCCCTCGGCGCTGCCAGAGCTGGGACAGGAGCGGGCTTGTGCAATACTTAATTCCCACTTCTTAGGAAGTGCTTAGCAAATACCAGAAAGCTGGACGGGGATGTTAAAGACAGGTATATTGAGTATAATGAGGAAATTAATGAGAAGCTGTAACCACTATGTATGGATCGTATGTGGAAATGGTCCACAGGAATCCTATGCACCATTACATACATCATGAAACTTTACAGACCTCGTAATGCGTTATTTTTAAATGACTCCCTTGCCTGCTGCAGGCCCTGGAATCCACAGAGAGCTTGCCCAGCTTCCCGGTGGTGGTTCAGCAACAACACCTTGCCTCTTGTCAGGATCCGGGCTTATTTAATGAGGAAAATTTGAGGAAAAATTGGGTTATTTTCCACAAATTCACAATGCTGATAGGAAACAAAGAGAAACTTGGAGAAAGTCAGTGCTGTGTGGCAGCTCTCTCCGCATCCTCCACCTTCCGGCGGGTTACCTCCCCTGGCAAACAATTTATCTATAAATACAGCGGCAGCAACATTGGCACTTGTGCTAGTTCAAGTTTGCATTGTCATCAACCATCTCGCGGGAGAGCCCGGCCACAGAAATAACCAGCTGCAACATCACAACGATTGCCCCTGCAGGAGACGTATATAATGAAAATTGAAAGCTGCAGGATGAACTTCTTACATACTTGTCCTTTTGGTTTATTCATCAGAAATAATTATCTGTGCTTGCATTCACAGGAGCACATACTTTATGATGTACATTAAAATTTAATGGATTTTTAATAATACTGTAACTACAGCAGGAGTGGGGAAAAAAAGAGCATTAAACCATATGTGCTGGGTAAACGGTGCTGTGCAAACATCAACAACGTGGAGCGGATTTTAGAACAGTGGGGCTGCGGATTTGCAGGAAGGTATCTGAAAATCCTGATGTTTTTCAGTTCTCAACATTTAGCTTAAACTTGCCCTCAGCCGTAGCAGAAATGGGTCTTTACAAGAAATGCGTGACAGAGTCTAAGGCAGCTGCAGCTGATGCTGCCTCCCTCACCCAGCTCTTCCCTGCAAAGGAGACAGAACAAACACAAACACACCTCGCGCTCGCGGCACCAGGATGCGTCTGCAATGCTGATTGCCATTAAGGCAATTAAAGCA
Organism: Nothura maculosa; assembly: GCA_032353885.1. Lineage (NCBI taxonomy): Eukaryota > Metazoa > Chordata > Aves > Tinamiformes > Tinamidae > Nothura > Nothura maculosa. The sequence goes on from JAUBOD010000668.1 coordinate 2,607,705, forward strand.
CTTGCAGTATTTAAGAAGCTCTTAACGAGCGTTCCTCAAGCACGGGCAGGAAGGGTCCCCAGCAGCCGAGTGCGACGCTCCGACGCTCCGCGGCAGCTCCGCAGCACCGCTCCTCGGACCGGCAGCTATTTACAGGCCGAGAAATTATCCGTGTGGTGTCCCCACCAGCAGTGACACATCTTCATTCAGGCATGAGTCACCTATTCAGACACATGCTTCCAAAAATAAGTTCTATTTACCAGAATTCAATCCCACACGCGCAGGAGAAAGCGTCTCCCCGTGCCGAGGAGCCGGGTGGCACCGCGGGCGCGCGGGAGCCCGAGGTCGGGGCGCTGGGACGCGACGGCCACGAGGGCGCTGGGCTCCCGTTGAGCTGCACCAAGGTCACCAGAGGGATCAAGGCCAGGCCGGGAAGGGCCCCAGTGTCATGCGGCCTGTGCGGAGCAGCAAGAGCAGCGCTCGTCGGGAGCACAGGAGCAGTGCCAAGGGACCCCAGGAAATGCCCTGTTGAGCGGAGGCTCCAAACGGCACAGCCAGCAGGGGAACGTGAGGTGCAAACGCGGCGGGAAGACGCTCGGCGGCGGCGGGGCCGAGCAGCGGCGCCCCAGCAGATGCCGACAAGCGGGGGCACTGGGTAACGTGACCGGCGTTACGGTTGTCCATATGAATTACACCAGAAAGTGGGGAAATAAATGGATAAATAAATAACTAATGCAGAAATGGAACAAGTTCAAACTTCTCTTACAGTAATAGTCTCCAGTGGAGCGTAATCACCAAAGCCATAGTGATAAGATTGCCAAAACTAGACAAACATCTGTGAGATGAATTCATCTCGGAGGGGAAGCCAACAGCTTGTTATCATTAAGCGGCACTGCGCTCCCCGCGCCGCAGCCGCGGCCGCCTTGTTACGGTGCTCGCCAGCAAGCGCGCCAGATGCCGGCAGCCCTTGGCGCCGGGCGGACGGCACCTGCAGCGGGGACACCGTGCGCTCGCCGCCCTCGTGGGGTGCGGGAACCCTGGCAGGCTGCGGGAACGAGGGTCATGGGGGGACCCGTCGGGAATCCTTCACGGCGCCCCATGGAACCACGGCCTGGCAGCCAACGTGGCACCTGCTAATGTCCTCAGCGAGCGAAGGGCCAGCGTGGCGACAACCCTGGCACCCTAAGTGGAGCGGGGCCGGGCGCTGCCGCCGGCTCCAGAGCAGTGTTTATGTCCCGGAGCGCCCAAGACGTGAGGGCGCCCGGGCCACCCCGGCCATGTCCAACCATGGCGCCCCGAGCACAGCGCGAGCGCCCGCCCTTGGCTGCTCTTCACACAAAGGCTCCGTCCGCGCCGGGACAGCACTTGTGCACGCTGCAGCCACCACGTGCAGCTGAGGCGCCCTCCAGATTAAGGGGCGGTTAATCCTCATTCTGCTTAGATTAGCTTAATTGGCTCTCCATGTGAGCCGCTCTGCCCTTGTCCCCGTCCCCGGAGCCGCAGCTATAAATACAGAGCGCAGCCCATGGGCCCCACTGCGCGTTTCCTCCTGGACAGACGCTGCTCCCTCCCCGAACAGAGGAACACATTCCGAAATAAGGTGCTTTTCCAACTAAGTTCATGTGCTACCTCCGCACAATTAGCGTGAGTTTAATTAAAGCAGCCATACCTCGATACTGCGTGTGTGCGAGCAAAGCTCAGGCGCTTTAGCTCTAGGACAGGAAACGGGAAGTCATGGCAATAAAAATGGTAATTAAACTACACCAAAGCCCCTTTAAAATAACTGCTACTTTTCCTTTAATGCACTGGTGTTAAAGTTCTCCCAAGGCAAAGCTTCAGCCACTTAGTTGTAGCTACTCAAAAGAACAAAAATAACATTCTGGCCCGGGGTTATCTCTTCCGTGGATGGTGGGGCAGTGTCTCCAGATCACAGTATCACCCATCCCCGCTTTCCACTGAGCTCCTGGAATTCCGCAAGTGGCTGCAGGTGCCCCAGGCACCTAATCGCGCCCCGGCCATGGATCTCCTGCACAAAAGCTTCCTGCTATTTTGCTTAACTGGAGGAAAAAAGGAAATAAACCAGTCCTTTAAACTTCTGCAGAGTTCTGATACAGCCTTCTTGCCCACAAATCCTGCCTTACTATTTCCTCTTTTCATAAAACCCAGGTAGAAACCAACATCTCATAACAAAACCACTTCCACAACGCATGTGGCTTATTACAGACCACCACGAAACGGACTTCCTGTGCACCAGCTTTCCTGGAGAGAACGAAAGCGCCGGCTTCTTCTTAAGCAACGATCGAGTTTCTTGGTTTATTAAAGAAGAAACGAGCATGCGTGGGAGGGAGAAGAAATAATAAAAAATGCTTTAGGCCACAAGAGCCTCCTGCATCCCGCATCCCTCCGCCACGACCCCAAGTGAAGATTTAAAGGAACACTTTAGAGCATCACGGGCTTAATATTCAGCTTGGGAAATCTGGAGCGAAATACTGGAACTTGAAAGCAGATGCAAAAGACAGAGGCAGCGATGTGAGAAAGACTGAACACTTCCCATAATACAGCAACAGAACAGCCCATACAAATCGCCTGCCATTATCCCCGGCTTACCCAAAGCTGCAAACTACGACATTCAGCTCCTGCTCATCCTAAGGAGTTGCAACGATTCAAATTAAGCAGCTTCTCCCAAGGTACACCCAGGTAGCTGAGACAGAAAGAAGAATATAATGAACCGAAGGCTATTTAATATCAGCCTCTAGCTCATGATTGCTTTTGAAGGGAGCAGCGAGGCTAGGAGGACCTTACAAAAAAAAAAACCCACCACACACTCTGTTTTATTGCATGTTAAAATATTCCCAGAACTCCGGCTACCACCAACCAGGATGCCAGTAAAGCCCAGACCTGTCCCTTCAGTCCATAAAACCTAAGCGAGTGGCCAAGGCTGCGCTAGCAAACGGGCTAAGGACCCGGCTGGACTCGGCCTCCGCATGGCGCAGCGCAAGCGGCGCGCAGCCCTGGCCCACGTCCTTGTCCCGGTGCCCGTTTGCCCCTCGGGCAGGGCCAATGAGCCGGGCTGCCCCGCACGCCAGGGCTCCATCCTCGGGCCCTTTCTCAGGCCCAGGGCCCTGTTTTGTGCCCAGTGCCGCAGGGTGCCTAAGGCACCGGCCTGGCTCAAACCCTCCGCACAGCTCCCTGCTCCTCCCTTCTTCCTCCTCCTCCCCTCTTCCTCCTCCTCCCCTCTTCCTCCTCCCCTCACACACATACAAAACCGGCACGACTCTCGTGTCTATTACTCAAAAGGTCTTTTTTCCGGGTTAGAGCAGTCATTATTTGCAGTGCCCCCTGCTCTCGCTCTGCCACGGATGGAAACTCTGATCCATGTGCCCCGGAGCAGGGACCTGAGCGACGCACGGACACGCTCGGAGGCGGCTCTCCCTGCACGGAGCCCACAGCAACCGCTGCACGAGGAGGGCGCGAGGAAATTACAATCTTTCCAAAGCACAAACAACGGTTTTTGCAGGAAAAACATCATCAGAAGCAAAAAATTATTTATTATTGCACTGGCTTGTTTTGCTTCTCACAGGAAATAACAAGCAACCATGTAAAGCACTTCAGAACCAGGGAGGTAATTCAGAAATCCTGCTTCGAGTTTCTGAAATCTTAAAAGCCATTCTGGAGGAAACTGTATATTCCAATCGGAGTTGAAACACGTCTACAATTTCTCTGTGAGACCTTGTGCAAGCCAGAACAGAAAATAAAATTAATGCATAGTGTTCGGTTCCCATTTCATTTGAAAAGTTAAAATAAAAAGAAATTACACAGCTTCTTTCTGCAGAAGTCATTTTAGGACTGCCGTGAAGGAAAGTAAGAGCCAACGCTCCCTCTCCAAGATTGTTAAAACAGCCCAGACAGGTGGGGCTACCCAGATTAACACTGTCTTCCCAGCGCCGTAAAATAACAATATGTCAAATATTCCACTGAAATATTCCACGTTTCCTTGTATGCGCACTATTCTCTTCCGAAAGAGGATGTGAAGGTGACGTTTTCTCCCCGACATGAGTCTCCCCGCGGCACAGAGGTGCCCGGGCTGACCCAGCAGCCCAGGACGACCCGACGCTGCCTGCAGCAGCGCCGCGCGCCCGGCCTCGCAGCCCGGCCTCCACGCGCAGGGCCTCGACACGCAACACGCTCTTCCCTGGGGACTAATTACGGCATCTCACTAAGAAGGGTTTAAAACAAGAAGGAAAGCCCCCCAGTTCTGTGCTGGTAACTGAGTGAGGAGGTGCCTGCAGAGCCCAGCCGGCCGCAGCGGGGCGCGAGCAGCGCCCGGACCCCCCGCGTGCACCCGCAGCCTCCGGCCATCCCTGTCCCTCATCCCCGGAGCGGTTCCATCCAGCCCAAGGGCTCGAGTCCAAAGCGGCTTCTTGGAGGAACCAGCAGCCCAGGGCCCAAAGGGTTAAAATACCATGTCAAACAACAAGCCCTGGCTCCAAACCAGAAGGGACATGGGAACCAGGGCAGCCGAGTTATAAAGGCCTTATTGTAGCAGCCCACTGGATTGGAAATGACTTGTAGGCCTAATGAAACAAAACTTTGGCAGTAAAACAGAATGAAAGGAATGAGACAATAAAAGACAGGAACAAAGGGAGCAGAGTTGTTTCAGCTTAGGAAAATAAGCTCACTTTGTTGTTGGGAAAAGCCAAAGCCGATTAGGATAAACCAATGACTAGGCATAAGTCTTCCAAACTAATTACACAGTTGGGCATGTGAAGTGCGGTGCCAGGCGCGGCGCAAGGACACGGCACCTCCGCGGGGTCCCGGCAGCGGCACCTGCTGCCCGCCCAGTCCCGCTTGTGCTGCACGGCCGAGGGCGCCCGGGCACCTCCCCTGGCCGCGGAGGGGCAGGAGGAGCCGTGCAGAGCCTGGAGCACAGCGAACACACCGTGGCGGGAGGGCAGGGCCCTGGCGCGGCGGCCGCAGGAGGCTCTGCACGCAGCTCCTCCTGCCACCGGGCAGGAGTCAGGACATTCACCTTGCGGAGAGCAGCAGCTTCAGGTTTCACACTTTCAGCCCCTTCTTGACAGCTCCCCTGAAGCCAGGAGCCAGCCCGGCCCCAACCTGGCCGCTCTCCGATGCACCCTGTGCCACCGGAGCCACCGAGCCCTGCTCTGCACGGGCACCAGTGCTGTTTGAGAACCACGGCAGCACTTAAGTGGTTTTTCCACTCGAATAAATAAGCTCCACGTTTCCCAGAGCCAGTCCCCTGAGTCAGTCTCTTTTCAGAGACGGCGGCTCCTGGGTGCTGGGTCCCCAACCCAAGGCTCCTCAGCACACGTGAGGGATGCACAGCAGCCCTGCTTGTGCTGCAGCAGCGTTGCAGGTGCCCAGCCACACATGGAGCACCAGGGACACAACCAGCGCGCAGGGCCCAGCAGCGGGTCCGGCCGCAGCGCCAGGACGCCCCTCTCCAGGGTGCCACCCGCTCCATCCAACGCTCAGCTGCTCCTCGCTAGCCACAGTCGGGAAACGTGAAGCCGGAGCACCTGGGAAGGGCCAGGGGAGCAGCGGGCAAAGCCCGTGTCCCATGGAGCCTCAGCGCTGGGGCTGCAGGAACGCGCTCCGTCCCAATGCATGCAGGTACTTTCACAGCTCTCATGCTTTTAGCTCTGTGTTTCAGATTCTCAGTAGAGGTTCTGATTTCCTCAAGTGCTGCTTTTTGGAAGTCAGCTGTCTTTTAAGCAGTCTCAAGAAAGGCAAGAGCACGAGAGCAGGAACCAAGGCACCCCGGCTCACCAGTCACTGCTGAAAAACACAGCGCCCTTGTCTGCTTTCTCAGAGACTGTAAAACTGCAAGCATGAAACTACCAGATGGTAAAATTAACAAGACTATAGGAAGAGAGCATCCAGACAATATGCAAAGTGCAAACATTGAAACTATTATTAACTCCAAAAATACAGGTTAGAGGAGTTCTGCAATTAGAAGTAACTACAGAAGAAACATCCAAAAGCTCATGTAATCCTTTAATAAAAGGCACAGCAGGCTGTAAACATCCTGCCAGAATCGAAGATTATTATTGAAAATAAAATGAATGGTTTGCAAAACAACTATCAGTCCAGCACAGGAACACTTCATAAACTCCCCTCCTCAGCTCTCAACCAAACAGTGCCTGGCCAAGGACTTTCAGGGCCACATAAAAGAAATGCAAACTAACTACTTGGAGCAGGGGCTGCCGGGCCGGGACATCCTGCTGTGTCCTCGTGCAGCCACGCATCCCAATCAGCAATTAGGGCGCTGCGAAGGGCAGGATCCGGGGCAGGGGGCCCAGCGCGCCCTGTCCCTGGCCAGCCCCGCGGCTCGTGCCCAGGGAGCCCCCGGGCGCTGGCACGGCCTCGGCCTCGCGCTGCACGGCAGGGCTGGTGCAGCCCTAGCAGGGCAGCGCTCTGCTCCTCCGCGGCTCCTGCAACAAAGGGCGCGGGGCAGAGCGGCTCAGGCCAAGGCAACAGCTGGGAGGACAAGCAACAGGGCGGGAAGGAGGCGATGGATCCCGCGGGGTGGCTGGGAGGGACGCGCTGCAAAGGGCCCGAAAGTGCCGGCTTTCTCAGCCGCAGCCTCGGTGCCGCTGCTGCTGCGGGGGCTACCGCAAACTGCCCGCAAAGCCCGAGGCTCTGCCAAGGCCCCCACACACCCGGCACCCCAGCGCCCCAAACTGCGCCCGCCCACACGCACGGACCCACGGGACCAGGAACTCACGTCGATGCTGAAGAAAACGTCCCAGGAAGGGACGACAGCACCCAACCCTCCCAGGAACGTGTCTGCAACTCCAGCCCTCTGCATACATTCCTAAAGGACCTTGCTTAAGCATTTTTAATGAGAAACCGAATGGATATTCCAGTGACTTCCCTAGTACTCTTGCTACTCACACGGTTCCTTTAGGCTCTTTAGGTTTTTTTTTTTTGCAATCTAATGAGCTCTTGCAAACATGTCTATATGCTCCTTTCACCACTGGAATCAGGCAAAAACAGAAGGTTGATTTTATGGAGTAGACAAGTGTGTAATCATTCAGCTAAGGGTGAAATGCTTCCTAAAGATACACCAATCCAACTCCCAATGATTCTCCTTTTGATTATGGTGAACAGTGCCAGTGCTGTACCCATACACATGCAACAAAGAACAGAATTCCAGAGTGATTTGAATAGTTTGAGAAATGACACGGAAAAGCAAAAACTTTGGGTCTTTTGAGCAGAGGTTTCATTGGATTTTTGTTTTTCAAAATGCATGAGAAAGAAAGAAGGAAAGACGAAAAGAAAGAAAAAGAAAGAATTCAAAATATGCATTGTTCACTTGGGCAGGAACTTACCTTGCCAAACTGTTCAAAGTATTGCTTTACGTCTTCCACTACTGTATTAGCCGATAATCCACCTACAAATATTTTCTTTGTTCTTGTGACCATCTGTAAGAAATTACAAGACAAGTATACAATTTAACCAGATTATTTCAAACAATATGTGGAAAAAATACTCTTCAGAAGCCATCCCTAGCCCAGTTAATGAGAATATTTCTCTACAAAAGCAATTCAGATTCTATTTGATTAGATACTTTTTTCTTTGTCTTGTTTTTATCTGAGAAATGGCAGGGTAAAGGCACTCAATATCAACCCTAGCCCCCGGATATTTTTTTTTAATAAATGATTTTTATTGTGCTTCCCAATGCAAATGCAAGTGAAGGAGGCGCCCAAGTGCAGAGCCGTGAGCTGCCGTGTTGCTTTTTAACCCCGGCTGCAGAAGGGTCCGGCCCGGAGCGCCGCAATGGGGAGAACTGGGGAGAACCGAACGGGACAAAAGGGGAGCAGGTCCCAGGGGCCGCCCGGCCACGGCCACCCCACCACGGTGACACCGAGCTCTGCGAGCACCGCCAGCCCCAGAGCTGAGCAGAAGAGAAAAGGGGGGAAAAAGTTTTAAAATTCAATTATTTTTTTCCTGGCTGCAATCTAGGAGCCCCAAATTGAAGCCCAAGCATATATTTTTCTGTAGAAAATTGTCATTTACAAATAAAGAATTGGCTAAAACCAACTTGTAACTAAAGGATTTTGCAGGGCTGTCAAGAGCCTTCTGCCTGCCAGCATCTGATTTAAGATCAGACCAAGCTTCTGTTGCCAGACAAAAGAGGGAAGAAAGCAATTATTCTGCAGCAATATTTGAAATTATCACCATTTTTATATTTGACCAAGGGAAAAAAAAAAGAAAGAGAAAGAAAGAGCTACTTCTTTTAGAAGCAAGATTGAAGGTTAAAAGAAAGAACTACTTTGCTTCAATAGCTCAAGTCAAAGGAATTATTGGTAATGACAAGCAAATGCACAACATGTTAATGCCTGCAGCGGGCTGGGAGCGCCTCCCAAAGCGGCTCCTTGGCACAGAGAGGAGCCCATGGCCTGTGGCCGCCTTGGCCGGGGGCTCTCAGGGGAGGCCCCTCATGGGCCTGGGCCCAGGGCGGGTTCCACGGGTGTCCCAAGGGTGCGCGGGGACCTTGGGGCTGCCGAAGCTCCGCGCTCTGCTCCACGTGCCAAGCGCCTCCGCGCCCGACACACGCAGCGCTGGGATGCCCAGCGCTGGAAACAGCGGCGTTCCGCGGGCATCTCCCATCCCGACGTCGTCCTTCGCAAGGCTCACGTTGCACTTAGATGGGCTTGGGAGTGGTCCTGGTTTGGGCAAGTCAGGTAAATCTTCTCTGAGCCACAGGCCCAGGACCTGGGCTCCTAAACACCACCAAAGCAATGCCACCTTGTTCAACCACATCCCTACCCTCGGAGAGCTAAAACTAACCAGCTAACGTGGAAACGGGAATTGCAGCTCTGTGCAGCCAGAGCCTCTGGTTCAATGTCCCGTAGCTTTGCCTATTTACATCAGTCCTATTCTTAGGCTTCCTGTTTTCTTTTTCTCCTCAGTGAAAGTGCCTTCGTTATTGCCATAATCATTTAAGAGCAGAGGGGCTTCCTCAGTGCCGAGCGGTGGATCCGAGGGGCTGGGGCCAGGGGCGGCAGCGCGGGCTGGCCGGGCCGGGCGCTGCAGCGGGAGCCCTGCACGCAGCGGAGCGGAGCCCCGCGCTCGGAGCCGCTCTGCCCCATGCCCACAGGGCAGTGCGGGCAGTCCCACACGCTCAGCGCGGCCACGGCGCTGCATCCCGGCGCTCCGCACCCTTCCCCACCACTTTCCAACGGGAAGGATCATCTGCGGAGCGCGCGCGGAACTGCATTTTATGTCCCGTTGTGCTGTATGCTCTTAACTACACCATTATAGCTCATTAAAAACAACAATAACTCATGCAATATGGAAAGTGATCTTGTTAACTAAATTGCTAGGCTGCTTTGGCAGAACATAAACCACAAACAAGAATTCCCCATTTTTTTGGCCTCCAGGATCCTCAAAGCAAGTTCCAAAAGGCTATTAACAAGATAAATAATTAATTAATAATAAAAGAAAAGGCAATGAAAGGCCGGCCGGGGAAGGCAGCAGGCGCTGGGAGCTGCTAACTCCTGTGCACCACAAAGCAGGAGGGCACAGACTGTGCCACATCCCTGCCACATCCCTGTGCGCTCCCAGGGGCTGAGCAGGGCTCCAGGGCCGCGAGCACCTTCCCGGCCCCACAGCAGCGGCCGCGAGGAACCTGCTAACCCATGCGAGGAAGCGCATCCGGAGCAGGGAAAACCAGTCCCATTGCTGGCTGCGGACAATGCAGGCAGATTGCAGCCCTGTGCTGCATCCACACACAGAAGGATTCGCTCGGGCCCTGCGCTCCCGCCTGCCTTGAGTTTTACCATTGGCTTTGGGAGCGTTTCCTCCTTTCCCGATGCTGATGGCCTCAGCAGGAGCAGCAGCATGTGGGTTTTACACAATGCACTGAATGGGCAGCCTGGGGTTTCAGAGCAAGGCCGGCCTGGGGTCCAGCTCTGCCCAGCTCCTGCCCCGCTGCCCTCGAGCCAGCCTGGAACCAGCCCCGGCCATGGGAGCTCAGCCGCCTTGTGAGCACAACCTGGCTTCAGGCTCCAAGCACAAGGTGCGTCAATACGCACCGCGCTGGGCTCGGCAGCGCGCAGAGCAGCAGGGCCGGGGCGCAGGGCCTCGCGCCGCCGAGCGCTGCTCCCTGCCCCGCTCCTGCCAGCTCCGTGCACTAAGGAAGTGACGTGCAGAGGAGTGGGAGACAACAGCGGGAATTCCCGGGGCGCTGGGCTGGAGCCCGCCCAGCTCGCCTTGATTAGTCACAACAATTAGAACCTGTCCCGATGACGGAGCCGTGTAGGAGTCTGCAGCTCCCGTGGCCCACAGCGGCCGCTCCAGGCACCCCGAGCACCCGCTCCCGGGGCTGGAAAGGCTCTGCTGGTGCTGTCAAAGAGCTGTTCTTCATGCACACACTTACAGGAGAAAGGAGAAACACTTGGAGCTTTAACAGAGTGTTTAACAAACTCCCCCCGCACAGTGCGGTGCGGAGGCAAAGGGCAGCTCAGGAGAACTAAGCAGAGCTCTACAGCCTGTAAATTCCGTCAGCTCCGAACACTGAGGTCACGCAAGAAAAGAAAAAAAAAAAACAAAAGGGCTGCTGCTTCTCTGGTGCAGAAAGCAGACACAATTTAAATACTTCTAAGTTAGTATCAACTGATTTTTCCTGATAGGCCTGAGAAATCAGTGATGAGAGCTCTTGGCTAAGACTCTAGACAACATTCTGCTAAAACAAGAAAGATTTGCAGGAAGAAATAGGAATGTGTAAAGCAATTTACCTCTTGCACTGTACTCGAGGTGATTTCTCAGAAAAGAACAAATGGAAAACTTTAACCCTGCGCCTTGATTAATTCCATCTACATAATAGGAGGCACGCGGCAATCAGGGCTGATGAGCGAAGCTGGCTGACGCGGGCGCCGCGCGGCGCCCCGTGTTTCATGGGTGCTCATTCCCTCTGCTGCCAGTCCGACCCCTGCAACGCGGCCAGCTCCCCGCCTCGCTCCTGGGCAAACACACTCACGACTACACGGAACGTGGCGTTTGCTTTTAACCCCCTTCCCTGCCTGCACAAAGGGCTGAGCACTGCAGCACTCACCCAGCCCCGCCACCTTCTTCGCCTGCGAGACACACGTTCCCTGGCCAGGAAGGGAACCCAACAGCCGTCAGCAGGTCAAATAGCCCTGGACTAGCAGTGAAAGGGCCCGAGGAGCCACGACGACCCACTGAGCTCTGCGAGGGAAGGGCAGCGTCTGAGCAAGCCTCGTTAGGCCGAGCGCGCTGCACCGCCGAGTGCTCCGTGCCTTGGTTTGCACAAGTGCTGGAGCCTGCCCCGTTTTACTCATTACATCTCATTATAGATGCTGAAGAAGTGCAAGACATTGGTACTGACATAATTGTTGTTATTAAAGGAGGAATAAAAAATATTATTCCTAGCTAGGAAGGTCATACCAAACCACCAAGCACGAGATAAATCAGCCAAGGTCTCCAAAAAAGACATTATTTCTTCCTTACTCCAACATCTTAATGTGCGCGGCTTTTTTTGTGCTGCAAATATATTTCTATAAATCCTCCTCTATAGAAAGCTTTGCTTTCAGAGGGGGGAAAAGTAGCTGATAAAATATGACCCATCAAAATGAACTCAAGTCCCCAGGAACATAACTAAATGTGCGGTGTTACAGATGTTTTATAGGCAGGATGTCAGTTCCATTTAGATCATTTGTACAGGCCAGCACGGGAGCTCTCCGGCTTCCGGAGCCCTGCGAGCGGGTCCCGGGCCCCGACCCTTCCTCAGCTCCGCGCGCCCCACGAGCCGCCCTGGAGACACCAGGGCAGGAGAGGAGACAAGCGAGAGGAAAAGGTGCTGGAGCATCTGAGAGGCACCATAACAGCCAGAGCAGAGCAGAAAGGTGCCCAAGGCACCAAGAGCACGTGGCTCCAAGGAGGCACCTCCTGCCCTGTGCAGCCCTCGTCTCCTCCAGGCTCTGTGCCCTGGGGACAGCGGCCGGCCTGGGGACAGCGGCCGGCCCTGCCCAACAGGAGCTGGCCCAGAGGCAGCTCCGGGTGCTGGGGACCCCACGGCATCACCATCCCCGCAGGCAC
>JAUBOD010000668.1:2636197-2660224 GCA_032353885.1 Nothura maculosa
AGCACCAGCCTCCGAGGGTGCAGCAGCCAAACCCGAGGCCAAAGGCAGAGCTGCTGCCCACGTACAGGATCCCCGCATACGGGATCCCCGCACACGGGGATCCCCGCACGCCGCTGCTGCGGCTGCCCCATGGCCAGGATGCCAGGTCGGGTGCCGACCCACAGGGCTCCCCAACCGGGTGTCTCTAGAGATCAACTTGTCACATTCCCCAGAGACAGAGCGGGGCGGCCCCTCCAGGCGAGCGAACCCGAGGGACGGACACACTGCCCAGAGCCCTCCCTTTACCTTCTTGGCACTCGCTCCTGCCTCCCCTTGGAGGCTAGTCATGACACCAACCCTTTCGGAGCCTCAACTCCTCTGAAAGCAGCTTTGCTTTGCAGATAAGCTCTTACTCAGACCTACAACAAGTGAATTCCTTCTTAAAGGGAGAGACGAGAACACCACATATATTTGCGTTATCTGCTTCCTTCCCCGGTAACGTGTGCTCTGTCTTCTCCTGCATCCCTCCAAAGCAGCAGAACGTTTTAATCACAGTCTCACATCAGGTTTCTCCTGCGAGGAGCGGAACTAGCAGCCTTGCTCCGGAGGCTGCGCTGGAAACGGTGGTCGCCCGGAACAGGGCTCTATTCAACCTGTGGGAACACAATCGGGGGCGCGGAGGCCAAGGGGAGGCCACCCCCTCAGAGCCCACCCGCAGCTCCCAGGGCCAGGCCGCACTGGGGGCTGCTCCAAACCCAGGTAGGACTCAGGGTGCTACCCCATGAGCCCCCAGTGCAGCCCTGCGCCTCCTCCGGGTCGTTTTGAAGTTCTGTTTTAAGAGGAAGCGTTAAAGGTAACGGGGTCGCTCTCCCCCCATGGAAAAGCCTCGAGGCACCAGGAAAGCCGGAGTCGCGGCGCTGGGAGCTGCGGTGCTGGGCGGCACCACCTCGATCCGGCAGCCCGGCACTCTGCACGGCAGCTGCAGGGAAGGGAACGTGGCACTGGGACCGGCTCCACCCGCCGGGCTACGAGCGGCCCTGGGCTGCTGTAAACGCTGAGATTAATTGAACAGCCATCCAAGAAAATCTGCTTTAAGTAATCCAGATGGGACCTGGCGTAGGTGATAAATTAAGAATAATAATCCACACTGGCAGGACGTGCTTGCAAAGGCCCGTGCCCCGCTGCATGTGCGGGCACACGCACACGGCGCAGCCTCTGCTCTCCAGGGCCGGCGCGGCACACGGCACAGTGCGGGCGTCCAGCACACAGGGGCCGTCCCAAAGGGCCGCTCTGCTGGGGAAATAGCAAGACACCTACAGGAGCTGCTGTCGGCGTGCGGATGCAGAGCAGCGCTGCAGCTGAAAGGCGTTCAGGCACCGCAGGGGAAGCGGTGCCGGCAAAAGGCACGCACCTCTTACAGGCGCAAAGGCGGCCGCCGTGGCTGGGATGCGGGTGGCACCTGGTTCCCGGTGTCTCTTCGGGGCACGGGGCACATCCTCACACAGAGCGGCTCCATCCCTGTCAAGCCTCCACCGCCCCTCGGCAGGACACGCCAAGCAGCCACGTTCCCAGGAAGGACTGGTCATTCCGAAGGAATGGAAAGTGAGAGCAGAAGAATTCAAACGCTGCTTTAAATAAGCCTAAGCAGCATCTGTGTAAAGATTTGGAGACTCCATCACGACACCACTCAACAGATACAAGGGAACAAACGTTCATCTGCCGCAAGATGTGTGCACGGTACAAACCTGCCCGTTCAGTGCGCAGAGACAATACCATCTTCCCACAGCTTATACCCGCATTTAAAATTCATTTATGTAAATTACAATAGCACACATATGATAAAATTGTTAGAGCAAAATGTGCCCTTTACTCAAAACAAAAGGACCGAGGAAAGAAAGGCATTTTTAATAATAATATCTGTATCTAGTTGAACTTATTCTAAAGTATATATTCCCAGTCACGCACTACTAATTTTCCCAGTTTATCATGAAGCCAAAGGCAACAAACTGCTACTATGGAAGCAATGACAAAATCGCCACGTCCCAAAGCAGCAGGCGGGAGGCGTCAGGCAGGAGCCCAGCGTGATGACGAGCGCGAGCCCACGATAACGTTATCTCGGTACGGAGAGTTACAGACCCAAGGGCTGCGGGAGACCTTAGAGGCTTCCCTAAGAACAAACCCGAGGACAGGCTCTCTGCTTATGGAAAAGAGTCTGTAACTGACCCATTGCCCTCCTTGTAGGAGCTGCACAGGGAGGAATACAGCGAGTTGTGGGAGATTTCATTCAGCCGCATTTAAGGATGAAAATGCACAAAGATAAGGGCAGGTTGTATCTGGCTCCAACAACCCTCCAACTCAGAGCTCTAAAGCGAGATATTAACTTACACCGGCCCTGCACCAAACCCAGAATAGCAGCATGACGCCACGAGCGCGACTCCCGCCCGACTGGCGGCCGCACAGGGAGCCCGGCCACCTCTGCACCGGGTTCCTCCTGTAAGGCCGTGAAGGGGGAGCTGCGGGGACGGGGCTGCCCCGCGGGAGCTGCGGGGACGGGGCCGCCCAAGGAGACACGTCTGAGTCACCCACGGGCTCCGAGATGGAACCGTCTCCTGCAGCAGCAGCCGAGGGAACAGAATCGGAACGGCGAGTACGGGCAGAACTCGTACTGCACGGAAGGGCAAACACGGTACTCTGTTAGAGCACAGTGTTCATTTTGCCGCGCAAAATTAAGATAAAGTTTTATTTTTCATTCCCACAGAGATTTTTTTGAAAGTTCCTTCCCCCCAAACCATAAAAGCAGCATAAATGCAGACTCAAAGTCAAAAATGCCCCAGTTTTGGCTCCCTCTCCCACTTTAACACCAAAGTGACCACAGAAGATTGAAAGGTGATGGGGGGACAATACGTTTTGCAATGTTTCATCATCAAAAGTAACCTGGGTTGGAGAGAGTTTTCATAGCAGCTCTCAAGCAGCCCTGTCAAGAGTGACATTGTGGCCCACACTCCTCAGAGCCACTTCACCGCAGATCCTCGAGGCGCGGGAGCCACGGGAACCATCCGCTTAGCGCTGAGAAACGGGGGCCGCGGGTTCTCCATGGGGACACGGAGCTGCAGCCTGTGTTCCTGCACCGCTCCCACTCACCCTGCAGCTCCTGACAACAAATATCTGCCCAAACCCAAAACCAGAAGCCCCAGCTGGGACTAGGCACAGGCTGCAGCAAAGCAGACGCCCTGCGAAGATCCGTGACAAAGGGCTCCTGGATCTCCTCCCAGCATGAGGGATGGAAAGGCCAAGTGGGTGTTTGATTTCTGCTCGGAGATGCCTAGGGCTGCCCTGTGCCCCCATCACACCCAGGCACCCCCTGCTCCCAGCAGCTTCAACAGCCAAGGAGTCCCAACTGAAATAAATAAATCCCAATTTGCCCATTTCCTGCAAGTGCTGGAGGAGACCTGTGCAGCACAGCGTGCCTCAGGTACGTGTGCCCACACGAATGCCTTAGAAAAATTAGGTATTCACATGCAAGCCCATTCAGTCCCAATACGCTTCCCCTCCCTGATTACATACTTCACGTGAAGGCCGCAGAGGGAAGAAAACCTTAGAGAAAAATGAATCAGTGAGCTCGGGAGCCTTTCACCCTTTCACAGAGGCCAGGCAGGGGAGGCAGCCAGGACAAAGGCCGCAGAGCCCCGAGCTCGGGCGCTGCTCGCTCGTGGCCACAGGGAGACCCGCGCTCCGCACCGCGAAGGTGGCCGCAACGCGGCACTGCGCACGCGGCTCCGCGCTCAACCGGGTTTCATGGCATCACTGCCTTAAAGTGGCATTAATGATTATGGAAAATACTCCCTCCCCCAATGACACGAGAGGCTGATCAGACCAAACAGAGCTTTGTTTGTAATGCTGCTTATTTCACTTAAAGCCTTATTACAGTCTCGTAGTGCTGCTATGCTTTTAGAGGGATGTCTTTACAGCATTAAAAAGGTCTGATGTTTAATTAAATTAACTGCACCTGTATATATTATGCGCAATAAATCAACTATAATTTGCTACCATGGGCAGCTATTAATCTTCCCTGTGTTATTTATTGCTTGGCGTCATTAGCATGAAGGCTCTTCCATGAAACAGTAAGAAATAGCAGTTCAGAGACCAAAGCTATAACTCATTTCGCTTTCCCGCTCCCTTTTTCACTGATGTCAGTCACACTTCTTGTACACTTGAACAGAAATAAGAGATTCTGGCATCCAATGCTCATGTGTGTATCTGTGCACATGTATATTTATAAATAAACGTACACAGTGTTCCCCACTGATCTGGGACATTATTTCTGCTTGCAAACATCTACTGGAAAACTCACAGGCTAAAATGTGAACCCCATAGCTTATAAGGAGGCTGTCCCCAGCCTTGCTCCTCGGGGCATGCGGAGGACGAGGGCGCCGGTTCGGCAGCCGGGCCGCCATCCTGCCCCGGACGGAGCGAGGCCTGCGGCATCACGGGCTGCCCTCAGCCTCAGCCGGCCCCATTCCCACCCCCTCGGGAACCGCTTTGGTTTTCCGGCCATGGGGACATGATTGATCAAGATCATGACAGCAGTGCCAGTTTTGCTTCACAATTCACTCCTAATCAAAGAGTTTAGGAAGGAAACGCTAAGGATTCTCTCTGGTGAGCAAGGTAGCAAGCACAATACTTGTATTTACAAAAGAAATCGGACACAGCATTCCCCCCCAGCTACTGACCCTCCTTCCTAGTTATGCCAACATTTAAGTAGTAAAAATAGATCAAGAACCTGGCAGATCTAATACGCAGCGCACAGAGTCCCCTATCTGCAAGTTGAGCCGACGACGCAGGGGCTGGCTAAGGCCACGGGTCGTGCTGCTCTGTGCTCGCAGCTTCCTTTTTCAACAGCTGCTACACCGCACTGATGCTCACAATGTATTAGATACTTTCCTTGCAGTATTTTTCAGCAGCTTTAACTGGCACGAGAACGTTATGCAACAGCTAACGTTAGGGAAGCTGTCTCAATGAGGGCAGAAGTATTCTGAGTGCTTGAGGTTGCTGGTAAATCACAAGTCTGCTCTAAACATACACATCTTGTGGTTTCTATTTGACTCCCAGGCTTAGTCTGAGAGCATCACATTTCAGTTCCCCTCCCCTCTGCAAATGTGCCTACGTATATGCACACGTATACGTTTATATGCTTACACAGCTATCATTTTTATTCTAAAAAGTATGTAAATGACATTGACATAACCAGAACAAGGGCTTTCACAAAAATGCCAGACATCAGGAAACACAGGAAATGAGAGACAATCCCAGCAGGAACGGAGAGTAACTGCAAAACCACCTACTTGCAGAGTTCAGAATGAGGAAAAAGCTCTGGCACCCTCTCTCACAGAGCCCTTGGCTCTCAACAACACTGCTGCTCTGCCTCCAGAACTGCCTGTCTTCACTACGCGCAAGAGATCAGAGAGGAACAGTGGACATTAATAGCCTGAACTTCACTTTAAATCATTAAGAACTCCCTAGTATTTCAAGTCACCCTTCTAGAAAGAAGCCAGGTATGTTTTTAACTGCAGTGCAGCCTGCAAGGAGCACCTCGAGCCGTGCGCGCCAGGGCTGCCCGGGGTTCACAACCTCCCGTCTCACCTGGACACCAGCTCCGTCGCCAGGGCCCCGGAGCGGCCTCTCTCCTCCCTCTTGGCCTCCTTACCAGCTTCTCTTACGTGCAAGAGCAGCCACCCCAGCCCACAAGCCCCATTCCTGCGCTCCTGCCTCCCTCCCGCCGCCCTCCCCAGGAGGATTCCCAGCTCAGGCGACACTCCGGTGCGCTGTGCAGGGCGCCCACGCGGAGCGGAGCTCGTGGAGGCTCGCGGACCACCGGGCCCCATGCTACAGTAGGGGACCTATTAATAAAGAGAAAAATTAAAAGGACATTCCAGAGTATTATGAGCCAGATTGGAAACTTTGGCACCGGATGGGGCTCAGGGAGTCCTGACATTAAACCCGAAAGAGATTATGTAACATAAGCTGCGCAGTGATCATCTGTTCCTCTGCTTTGGTTTAAAGCGGCAGCGTGGCCAGCGACTGACTGCAGCATGAACCTGCGGCTGGGAATTATTAACTGTGTCCGGGTGCGTTCCTGCTACGCCTCGTCGTGCACTCAAACACAAGCTGTATTGCACCTCCCTCCACTGCCAGAGCCGCTAACACACGTTGGATACAGCGAGTGACCGAAACACACGTGCGGGGCTCTGCTTGAGCTTAGCCCAGCACCGAAACGCTTCCTCCCTTAGAAAGTCATAGGTAATTTTGCAATACTCAAATATATCCACACACGCACAGCAGCATCACTTCGATCAGCCTGCCAGGTACAGACTGGACCCAAACATCAGCTGCGTGGCCTTAGCCACCACCACCATGGAAACAAGGCATGTTATTATTTTGCTCCTGATCTAATTGCTCTCTCTGGTAGTTGCGATGTTAGCAGCCTGTTCCTGCAAACGCAGGCAGCTGGAGCAACTTTGCTCGGGTTACAGACCTGCACCTCCTTACAGCGAGGGAGAGGCCTCATGCCAAGCTCCGAAGCCCTGGGAAGACACCCACCAACTCGGGATGACGCCCTCCTGTTGTACACACGTGACCTCATTTTGTCTTGTAACATTACACAAGAACACAGCTCTATATTAAATGTAAGAGTTAAACCATTAATTTGCACATTACAATTTGGTAATGCTCCTATTAATCATGCCATTACATGGGTAACGCTCACTGCACCACAAAGTTTAAGCACAACAGGTCTCGCTGAAAAAGCTTCCTAACTAAACCATTAAGTCCATTTGAGATTGGGCATAAAGACAGGTATGGGGTAAAATATACAACAGCAGACAGCTTGAATATACATTTTACTTTCATTTGTCTGAGACGGTGGTGCCAAGAATCCACTTGTGCCTGCTCTTCACCCTGTTTTAATACAATTAGGGAGAAAAAAATTGTTTTTAAAACAATTAAAAGTATAACATTGCCCAGTGCCACGTACCCCAATTTCTGTCACTGTCTTTCAAACTGTATCACAGTGGTTTTAACACTCACAGGGTGTATTTTTGGTTTGCTAATCCCTATGTTTTGAGAGGGGTTGCTGGAAAGAGGGGAAAAAAGACACTTATTTCAAACTAATAAGACATTGCCCATTTAGATTTAGGAAAGAATCAGAGAGGCTGGAGAGCAGCACAGGCCGTTTGGATGCCTAAGGCAGCAGGACAAGCCGAGGGGGCCGAGGCGGCAGCGCTGCCGCTTGCGGGCACTCCTGGGGCCGGGTGCTCCTGGTGCACCAGGACGAGCCCGGCCGGCACGCGGGGAGCCGGCAGCACCGGGACGAGCCCGGCCAGCACCCCGGGACGCAGCAGTCGGGGAGCCGGCGCTGCCCCGCAAGGGTTAAGGGGAAGGGCTGCAGCGGCAGCTCCGGCAGCTGCTACCTGCGGCCGTCCCCTTGGTAGCGGCACAAGGGAGAGCGCAATTTTGAGCTTCTCTTTTCATCTCTATGGTGACAAAAAGCTCCGCGGAGGGAAATCAGGGTGCCTTCCACTCAAAAGGTTTCTCGTTTTCAATGACTGCCTTTCACAATATTTTAATTAAATCTCTGGTGGGGAAGCTTTTTTTTTTTAAAAAAAAAAAAAATCCAGCTTGTGGGGCTCCATGTGAACAACAGGCAGAGCAAAGGAAACGGGGGTGGGGGGATACATAGCTTAGCGGTTTTTAAAATAGAAAGATTCTATGAGCGAAGCTTAAAAATAAACCTGCCAGCTGCGAGGCCGCGCGAGGCGCACGGAGGGGCTGCAGGGCCGGGGAGCCTGCGCGCCCCAACGCTGCTCGCACGGCAGCCAGGGCACCTTTGGGGCAGCCGCGGCACCGCTCTCGGTGCCTCGGGTAATTCAGCAACACCCGGAGGCGACGGCGCTTGGAGTCACGGTCCAAAAGTGAGGTTGGAGCCCGAAGACCTCAGTTTGCAGCTGCTAACACGGAGACACCCGGCAGCTCAAGGGAAGGGGCCACAGACCCATTGGTGACGGTGCACGAGGAGGCAAGCCAAATGGACCCAGCTTTCTGCAAGAAAAGTGTCCAGAAAGACAGGCAACAACAACAACCGCGCACCACAAAATGCAAGCACGGCATCAAGAGCCGGGCACTGCGCTGCTCTGGGCACCGTGGGCATGAGCCCTCCCACGGCACGGGTTGCAGGAGGAGCCGGGCCCACGGGGCACAGGGGCTGCGTGGGGCTCTGTGCTGCAGCACAGACCACAACACACGCATCGCCAATGGCCTTTTTAAAGTTTACCCGTCTAGCGGGGCGCAAAGCAAAGTCCAAGGGGACGCGTCCCCGGAGGCACTCTGAACAGCAGCCACGCACGCTGCCGAGCGCTCCGGCCCTTCCTGCGGCAGCCTGGCCTCGGCACCACGGACAGCCCGGTGCAAAGCTGAGCCAAGCAGCCCCGCGGGAACAAGGCAGCCCCGCGGGAACGGCACCCGCCACCTCTCCGCTCACCTAAGGCTGCCCCGGAGATGGAGGCCGAGTGCGTTGGTGCTCACAGGAGCCGAGCGCCCAGGCCCGCGGCCGAGGTACGACCTCCGTCCAGGCCGCGGGCGTCCCCAGCGTGTTCCCTACAGCAGGGGCGCCGGGGCAGCGGGGCGGTAATTATCCAGCACCACAACTTTCCTTTAAGCTCACACAGAGCTGCCTGTTCTTCATGTAAATTATTATTATTATTTTTTTAATCATAATCACTGCTTTAAGTCCAGCTACCCCTGTATGTAAAACCTTTCCACATACGTATTTTCCTGGGGGAAAAAAGGCTTATCCCCACAAAGGAGTATGAAATAAATTGCTTTACTGAAGGTTAATAATATCCTGTCGCCGTGGTAAAAGACTCAATTACAAAACCTTCAGAAGAGCTCCCAAGGAACTCATCTGCCTGCAGTGACAGGGGCTTAAATAGCCCAAACACACAGAAAGGGTAAGCACTTCCAAAGAGCAGAGGGGAAAAAGACAGGGGTGCTGAGTAAGAGAACCTGAAATTTGGACACTCAAGGTTACTAAAAGAGCAAACAAAAAAAAAAAAAAAAAAAAACAGCCCTAAACACACAGCCACAATTCTTCCCAGCACACACAGTTTTCTATAATCTCAGCAAGAATTATGGCCCAGGGAGACCAGCACTAATTTTAGTGTTAGATTTATTATGCAGCAGGGACGAGCAGGCAGCGAGGGCCGCATCCCGCTCCTGGCGGCGGCACCGCACACCGGGAAGGCCCCGCTGAGGAGCACCCGGCCGGCTGCCGGCCGGGCACCGGCACCTTCATCCTCACCCTGTCCCCTCGGCCACACCGCAGCCGCCCCCACGCGGCTCCCAGGACGCTCCGAGCCCCCATGAGAACCGGCCTGTTTGGAACAACCACTTCTAATAAGTCACCGAGCGTCGAGAGCTGCTCGCAGAGGGCTTAATGAGCGAACCCTGCCTGTCCCTGTGCTCCCCGCGGTGCCGGTGACGCAACAGCCCGGCAACCCTCGCACAAAGCCTCGGCACCGCGTGGGCACAGAGGACACGCAGCTACCCACACACCGGGACAGGCGCTGCCCACGGCACAGCCGCACGTCCGCTCCGAGCCCCGCGGGCACGGCCTCCCTGCCCACTGCCCACGCACAAGCCATCGTCCCCGCCATGGGAATTGTGAACACGAGCGGCACTTGTGCGTTCCGCATCCACGCAACGAGGCCCATGACAATCACTTACCTCATCTCCGGATGATAAGATTAAGGGTCAGATCTAAACCAGTTGAAGTCATTGCGGCACTTGAATCATTTATGAAAACACTATGCTGATGTCTCCAGAATCCTGTGTCCCACAGATTTTCAATTACATTTCAAGTAGAGCTTTTACAAGAACCATTTTTCTACTGGCATCTTGCTAACTACAGATGAAGCTCAGAAACTTTCATGCATGTTGATTTCAAATGGAAGGCAGGCAGGTAGATGTTTCTGAAAACCTCATTACCTACTTCTTGGTGGATTTAGGCACTTTAGCATTTTCCATTTTTGTTTTAAACAGGGCCTAAAGTGTATTAGACAATTAGGAGCTTTGCCTTGACCTGCTCTAATGGAAGTCAACGCTTAATTCCTGCTGACTTCAATGAACACAAAGACAACCAACACAGTAATTTAGAAAACTCCACCAATAACATAAACAATCAGTTGGGTTTTTATCTGCTCTACCTCAGTGCCAGAGTAAACCCAAGTAGTGCTAGAGGTTTTAGATTCTCCTGCATCTATTCCTTCAGAATAGCTGTCTTTTGTCCTCCACATTTCATAAAGGAAAACACAGATAAGTCACAAACCACCCACGACCCGTTACAGATTCAGCAGCCAGTGTGCCACCCGCAGCGCGATCGCCCTGAGAGCAGAGCGGTTATCGTCTCCACTCGGAGGCCGTTGCCCAGCCTGGGCCCCAGCCGGCTCCAATCGCTCGCTAAGGGACATGGGCTCCAGCGGCTGCTGCCTCCTTTCTCTCGCCGGCCTCCAAGTAACCCCGAGCAACCGATTTCCATGAAAATGGTTCAAGGCGGAGAGTGACTGCAGGCGTTGGACACCCCAGCCAGCGCAGCACCCAAGAGGAACGGGGCAGCCGGGGCAGCAGGCAGAGCCCAGCAGCGCTACCCAGCCTGGAAGGGCACCACGGAGCACTGCTAGTCAATGCCCTGGCCAGCCAAGCACCAGGAAGACTCCAGCAACCACCACCAAATGACCTCCTTCTGCTTCTCTGCAAAACACAGCACTTTTTTACCTGCATAACTGGCACCAATAAGCAGGTTTGCTGGCAGGTCTCTGTTCCACCCAAGCAGTGCCTGGCAGCACCATTTGTCTGCACCAATCCAACAGTCCCCTTGTCTGGGGGAACATAAACAGGTGCTGCTGCTCTGCTCTCAGCTGCAGGAAATCTAAAACGTTTCAAGGAAACCAGGGAGGCCCCTCCAGAGATGAAGCACCGCACCTGCCAAGGCACCCGAAACACTAAAAACAGCCCAATTTGCTTTGGTCATCTCCACGCAAGATGTTTATTCTGTTAGAAATGTTCTTCCAGTGATGGGCTAGAAGAAATGAGGTTATGTTTCTGCAGGACACTCATCTCTTTCCCCCTGCCCTTTTTAATTTTGCCATCATTTGCAAATTAATTGACACTTATCTTTCCACATGTTGCAAGAGATCAGGATTACGTAGCACCAGCAGAATAAAGCCCTGAACACACACTCATCAGCTTCATGTGTTCAGATGACAGTGATGGGGGCTATAAAAGCATGAAGACAGATTATCACAGCTTATATCTGCAATTATAGTTCCAATAACATTTCTTCATGGTTCTTTAGCATTAAAGTCTTTGGACTAGTAACTAAATTACTTTTTTTTCTTTTTAATTCTACATCTTGCTTTTTTTCTCCTATTTGCATACACACATTTGATTGAGAGGGAAAAGAGAAAGCTCTACTAAAATATCCACTGGAGATACCTACAAAGCAGAGGCCCAGAAACATAAACAGGTTTCTAATTAACCACAACTCCAACAAAATCAAAGCCATGCTCACAGAATTTGGGGGAAATCTTCACTACAGAGGGCTTCCAACCACCATTTCATTTCATCTGGAAAATTAACAACGCAGGCGATGTGATCAGATGAAGATATTGGCATGCAGCTCTCATGCACGACGAGCACTCCCTTCTCGCACACGAACAGGCGGGTGCGCGGGGCTGCTTCGGGGATCAGGTGCTGAGGAACGTCAGGCCTGGAGACGGTGGCCGCCGGGCTCCGTGGCGCCGAGCCGGCCCTGCCCGCGCTCCTCACGGCGGCGCCAGCGCCGGGCATGGGCCGTAACCCACACACCCAGCCCCGCCGCCCTGTCTCCTGTCCCGCTGCTGGAATGGCCGGCGTGCGCAGCCCGGCCTCTGCTGAGAACCTTCAACCCACAGTCAGTTACAGCACAAACCTCAACTCAATCCCCCACCAGGGATCACAGGAAAGCCGCTGGCCTGCCACACAGCTTCGTTTCACCCACTTCCTTCCCAACATCCAGGGCTGTCATCAGCATCTTCACAACAAGAAGACCGTTTTACCCAGCGGGCACCACCGGGGCAACAGGAATCAGCTGCATTTTCTGCCATGCTGGGGTGCTCCGGGAGCCCCTCGGTACCTTTCTCCTCCCGCACTTGGACTCCCGAGGCTGCCGGCGGCCTCCCAGGGCCCCAGGCCCAGCACAGGGGCCAGGGCCTCATCTTATCCCCGCCGCCCGGCACGGCTTGCGGGCGCATGGGCACAGGACAGGCCAGCATGGGGGTGAGCCGCATTCACAGGGCCAGCCCTGCACAGGCCACCTGCCAAGCGGCTCAGGAGGAAGGGGAGTCCCAGCACCAAAGGGGACCGCACAGGGGACGGGCGAAGGAAGAACCTAGGGGACAGACCTCAGGGACGGCAGGGCAGGCAAGGAACCCCAGCCAGGAGGTGCTGACGCCTCTGGCTGCCCCGCAGGGCTGTGGGGTGACATGGTACCACTGAACACAACAACGGGCAGCGACCCCCTGCCAGCAGCAGGACGCGAGCCCCGTGTCCTCAGCAAATTCCTACTGTATTTTACATCTCAATAGCAACTCACCATTTCTTTTCACTGTTTTCTGTTCCTTTCCACAATTCACTGAGCACAAAGTGTTGCTACAGCCTTTGTAGGCCTGCCAAAAACAACACCAGAAGTAGCTGCATTTCACCAGCAAATGAACATCTTTTATACTCATCTACACCACTTGGCAATCCTTTGGCAAACGGCTAAACGCTCTGGATACGCATTGGGGCTATTGTTACAGCTGAGACCCGCGACAGGGAACAATAACCACACGTCTCTGCACATAAGTGAGTGGAAATGTCACCAAATGGAAAGATACACAGAAATCCCTGCTCGCAGGGGGCACTGCTGAAGCATCACCGGCAACGTCCCCTTGAGCAGCAGCTTGGCCAGCAGAGCCCTCGGCGAGCACTGCAGCCCAAGAACCAGCCTGCGACCTGAGTGACACCACTTGGGCCGGCTGCGGATGCTGGGGACGAGCCCGGAGCTGCCTCCCCTCAACTCGCCCTTCAGCAACCCCTGCATGACCCATGTGCAGTCACCAAAGGCCCTGTTACCTCTGCCTATGGTGCCGTCTCCATCAGGTGCAAGGAGCGGGGCGTCTCGCAGCCCCACTTTAAACACACCAGCAAGGGCTCCTTTCCCCAGGCACCTCCCTCGGCTTCGGAGCGGAACGGGCCCGCAGCACAGCGCGACGCTGAGCTCGGAGCCAGCGGCACCGCCGCACCTAGGGGAAGAACCCGCGCAGCGCGGGGGCATTTACAAGGAAGCAGCCGGTCTCGTTAGCAAGCGGCAGAGGAGGAAATTGAAGGCTGTCACCTGAGATTTCAGGTTCCAGCATTTCGCAACCTCAGGGCACAGCCAGTACTCGCGGAGCCGGGGCCAGGCCGCGGCTGTGCCAGGAGCAGGCGCCGGCGCTGCCGCATCCGCCGGGCACACGAGTGAAACCGGCCAGCGGGACCCCAGAGCGGCAAAGCCGGCACGGCCTCACTGGCCAGGAACGGCGGCTTCCCCAGCCCCGTTCCCCTCCTCCTGCCCGGCCTGCTCATTCCTGTCACGCTGCACGGGTTCCTGCTGCAGCCTTGCTTGGACCTTTGTCCCTCCAGCCAGCCTGAAACCTCCTCCCCATTGTACATCAGTCAGGGGGAAATTAATGCAGCTCCTTGCTGGGGGAGGGAAGGGCAGCGGCACTGACGCTTTCCGGGGCTGTCACTCCTGCTTTCCTTCACCCTCCTTGCCCTGCTCACGTCACCAATATATTACAGAGCCTTGTTCACATTCAGCTTTACTTGCTGAGGTCTCTGGAACTAGTCACCATGTGCAAAACCACATAAATCTTGACAGGGAAGGGTCCTTGCTTTATAATAAGATCCCAAAGCTCCGCCTTAACACTCAGCTGCAGATGTCCCTGAAGGAGGAATAGCTGAGTGGGAGGGAAACAGTTCTGAATATCCTTAAAACTTTTCCTACACTCAAAAAAAAGATGGAGACATTTGCGACAGGAGAGCAGCAAGATGCCAGAGCTGAGGTAACTCATTAACACGGCGGGCTGCCCGGCTGCAGCGATCCACACGGAGCTCAGACCTGCTCGGGGCTCCTTCCCGGGGCGGCAGCGCCGCGGAGCCCCAGCGCGCCGGCTCCGCTCAGGAATCACTACAGTGTTCAAGGCAAGCAGAATGTGCGACTGCAGAGCTAAACACCAACTTAAACTCCATCAATGCCTTTCTTTTTTAAAAAAGAAAGAAAAAGGAGACGGAAACAGACAGATGCTCCTGAGCCAGCTTTATACTGCAACTGCCTATTTTTTTTGAGAAAAGAGCAGACTCATGTTTTCTTGTGAGACAGACCCTCTGGTAGAAGGGAAAAATGAGAGAAAGATGAACCTTCTCTCTGGAAAAAGAATGATGGAACTGACCAGACACAAAATATTGTCAAATACACAAAATAATCTTTTAATCTTTTTCTGCTACAGGCTCTGCAGTTCAACAAAGCATTTAATAATGTGCTTTTAGACCATCCTGAATCAGCAAAGCACTTACCCACATGCTTATGCCAACTTAAGTATATGCTTAAGTGCTTTTGTACAATAGGGACAGGGAAGACTCAGGCCCTGCAGATGAACCAGTTTCAGAAACAAGCCATTTTTTTCTCCCTAAAATGACTGGCTCTATTTACAGCTTCCCCTCCCTTTCCAGCATGACCCAAAAGGTGCGTAAAGAGAACACTCAGATACAATTGAAAATTCAAATAACTCTTAGGAACAGCAAAGACATCGGTGTGCGACTTAATGAAGAGTTGTTCTTTTTCCTTCTCAATGTATACTTTGATCTACACACACAGCACGTTATCCTGTTTCACTAGCGCTCTCCTCTAAAAATAAGTTACAAGTTCCCTTAATGCTTCAGATTTCACAACATTTATAAGACTATCACCAGAGTCAACAGGCTAAAAAAAGAATCCATTAGCATTAACTGGCCTGTCACTGGCAGTGACAAATAAATGAATTTGATGGTTTTAGATCAGTCATTAGGAGACCTACCCCCAGGCTGACAGGAGCTCGGCACTTTGCAGACCAGACAGACTCAATCTGGAGGCAGAGGAGGCACTAAGGGGTTACTCCTCTTCCACTCCCCAAATCTCCCCTTCCTGCCACAAGATCTTGCTGCAGGAGGGTTATCTTGCAGATACCACTACAAAATTTATCTTAAAATAATAATAATTTTTAAAAAAGCAAACAAGTCACACCAGCAAACTGGTACTTAATTTTAATTTTTAGTTAGCACCAACTCAAAGGGAAGGAAACTACACTAGACATATGATTATTCTTAACTTGAAAGATGTCCTTAGGCAATGATAATGGAAGACATACATTTTATGCAAGTGCAAGATGGGTCTCTGGGGATCCAGGACAACATGAACAATCTACCTCCGTGGTGAGGGAGAAGAAATAAATGTTTACAACTGAAAAACAACAGAACTCCAACTCCTGCTTCTGGCGGAGCTCATTGTGCTCCACAGCACGGCCCACAGAGCCAGGGCCTCCTCGGGCTGCTGGGTCAAGCCCTGCCTCCTGCCTCAAACACACCACAGAGATGCTGACGCCAAGAACAAGGGGTCCGAGCCCTGATCCTGCACTGCCTCGGACAACTTGGGCTGCCTGTCCAAACTGCAAGAGACCGGGCTGCCCAAAACCACACGCAACTCATCAGCTTGTGAATTTGACCTTCTGCTGCCACGGGGAGACACATTCTAAATGTGGACAAAGAATCCAAACATCAACCATCAACTGCAAGGAGTCCTCAACGCCACCGGGGAGGCACTTCATACAGTGAGATTAAGGTACCTATACACACACATATAGGTATACTGCCTACCTACAGCAGGAAATACTTCCTCTCATCACTTTCCAGACCTGGAAATGCAGGGGAATAAGAAAAAAAAAAAAAAAAAAACACACAGAGAAAACGTCTGACCTTGCTGCTCTTCAGAGCCTGGCAGGGAAGGAAGGCTGGCAGGGAAGGAAGAATCCCGAGTCCTGCCAGCATGTTCGGTTCACATTCTTTTGAAAAGACTTCAAAGTCGGCACTGTACTTAAAATAAGATAGGAAGTAGTGGGACTAACCTGGAGGAGTTTAGAGGTAGGAGCAGGGGAGGAAACAAACAACAGAACTCTTGATTTTCAAGGTCCTCATTTGCTTTGGGATAAAATAGTTCTCTGTTACTCTGGCCCAGGCTTATCAGATATTCCACCCCACCCACAGTCAACGTAATTGGAATCAGACATCCCAATGCGCTGGTGAGCGTCAGGCCGCGTGGCACTGCGGGCGGCACGGCCTCCTCGCCGCTCCGCACGCAGCTCTGCGGGACAGGCCTGCAGCCGGGAACGAGGGGAAACCCGCAGCCCGGCACACAGCGTCCTGCGGGAGCCCCGCCACGCACCAGCCGGCGCCGATGTCTGCCCTGCCTCCTTCATACACTGCTTTGCCCCGAGAAGTATCTACATTTCTGTATCAGTAAGTGACACAAATACACTTTGGTGAATAAACAGCTTCTTCATGGACTGAGGCTGTTATGCTTCCGCTCCTAAGTTTTTCTTTTTTCTTTTAAATAACAGGTCCCAAGAGGAAAAAAAAAAACACTTATATTTGGAAGTATCTAATGTGCACGCTAAATTCAATAAAGCCTTTCCAGCTTGATGTAGGGAATAGTGTCAGAACCAATAGGCTGAACAGTAACAGTTTAAATGACTGTAATCTTCAATATTGAAAACGGAATACCAAACTACTTTCCCCACCACCATCATGTCACTGCTGCTTTTAAAGCATTTTTATGACAGCAGAGCCATAAATGCTCAGGCATTGAGGAGCTCCTGCAGCAGCCGCAGGTGAGCCAGGGCCCGTCAGCCGCGGCGCTGCGAGAACGCCCGGTGCGTCTGCTCGCCCGGCACCAGGGCCTCAGCAGGCTGCACCCCGGCGCCAAAGTCCCCGAAACAACGGCCGAGTTATCCTAGACTTCCCAAGAAGAGCAGGATTACACAGCACAGCGTAATCTACTGGAGGCATCACACAGGATGTGCTGCTAGGGTCGTAAAAAAAGGGGAAAAAAAATCAGAACTGTCTTCTGTTACAACCTGCCCCATCTCGCTCCCGAGCCAACCTGCATCACCAGAGAGGTGCGAGACCTGCAGACACAGCCGGAGAAGCCCCAGGGAAAGCGTCACCCTGGGGTGCTGCTGCAAGGGGACGACCAGCAGAGCACGGAGGGGCGCTCGGGAAGGGAGAGGCCGAGGCGGAGCAGTGCACATGAGCAGGACCCCATGCATAGGTAGCAGCAGAGCAGTGCACACAAGCAGGACTCTGTGCAAAGGGAGAAGGTTGTAGCTGTACATGCACACAAGCAGGACCCCGTGCACAGGCCACAGCAGAGCAGTGCACGCGAGCAGGACCCCGTGCACACGTTGTAGCAGAGCAGTGCACATGAGCAGGACCCCGTGCACAGCTGCAGCAGAGCAGTGCCCATGCACAGGACCCCATGAACAGCTGCAGGAGCACATTCACACAAGCAGGACCCCATGCACTGGCTGCAGCAGTTCTTCATTGCATCTGATTTTCTCCAATTTTGTGTTAAGCTCCTTACAATCTTAAGACTTTTCCAACTGCAAAAGCAAACAAAAATGGGTGCATGGAAAACCCAGCCCCATAGAAAGCAGCAACAAGGGAGGAGCAGGAGAGGAGGGCGCCGAGCGCTGCAGAAAGCGGGAGCTCCTGCTCCGAGCACTCCTGCTCCCAGCGGATCCAACCTAGCGGCCAGGATTCGCCCCACACTTGAAAGACGCCTGTTACCAAACGGCCCCCTCCCCTTCCCCCAGAGCACCACTCCGAGGAAAACAAAATCCCCTTTGTAAAAGTGACCTGATTTTGCATTCCTTAACATGAAATTTAACACATTAATATCTACAGCCCAAGACATACTCCTTTTTCATTGCTTCAAAGGAAGCTGCACGGCACAGTTTAAGAACTCCGTCACAACATTATAGACTTTCATAAATAACAAAGTTAAAAGTAACTCCGGTAACTGAAGACAATGCAAGTAAGTTTTTAAAAAGTGCTGGAAAGGGAGAAAGACACATGAATAGCAGAGCAAGATCATCTCTATCTAAATATGAAACCATTCGAAACTCTGGTGACTTTAAAGATGTATCTGAAAGGGCAGCATTAATGTAGCCACACAGCCCTGAAGCCCCCAAGGCCCTGCACACTGCAAGCCCCCACTTAGCACAGAAGTCAGCCAGCCACCTTGTTATTCAATAGTTACTTATTCGATAATGTCCTGTCAAAACAAGAACTCCTAAATACTCAACTGAATTAGCCTGGTTTTGGTTTTTAAAGAAGGCACAAGCACCTCTCCTGCTATATGCCCAGGCTGCCCCAACTACACACAGTTCTATCTTGTGCATGTTTTATACCAGAAAGCCCTGGTTCCATGTGCTATTAAATTGCTTGCTTCCATAAGGAACTATACACAATAAATTTCAGTTAAATCTGCTCAGGAAATCTCATGCCACCAACATTTCAACCAATGCTCCCTTGTTTTCTTGCATCCACAGTTTTGCATTTTTCTTTCCACTTCTTTAAAGAACACAGAAGGAATCCAACATTATCATCATGTATACAACAAATAGTATAAACCGGCAAAATTAAGTTCTTCCAAAAGGCTCTCTAAAACAGAGAGATGAAAGTCAGTAACAAAAGGCCTTTGGCTTTAAAAAAAAAATAATAAAAAAAATCAAATACAACTCTCTGCCCCTTTGGATCTGAAAGCTGATCTGTTGTTTTTGTTAGCACAGTCCTCAAGAGCAACAAGCAGCTCTATTCCATAAACAGCCCCTCCAAAGGCAGGGCACCTTGCAGCGCTTGCTCGGCACACGGCCTGTGTCCCAGCGCGCAAACCGGCCGCGCTGCAGGAGTGCCAGGGAAGAGAAGGTCACTTATCCTCATCGGATAAGGGACTTAGAGCTCACCGTGTCACTGCTCTTGCAGAACACTTACGGCCTGGGCAGTTTGGAGCTTCCTCCGAGCGCTGCAACCCAAAGCTCGTTAGTCTCCAAACACCTCTCGGGAGTTACACAAAGACAACTTGCAAGCAGTGAAGGCAGAGAGACACTTCCATCCATCACCAGCTCCGAACGGAGAGCTCGGCCCAAAACAAGCCTGAAAGTCTGCACTTAATCCAACTGCTCTTCATAATCACCATGCAAAGCATGTTGCATAAAACAGGGTAACAAATGCAAGTAACGCAGCAACAAACTCCTGCTCGGACTAGAGGAGCCTCTGTGCTCTAGAGGCAGCCCCGGCTGACGGCGCCTCTGCGAGGAGGAGGTTGAACGGGAGCCACGCAGCGTCACCGCGAGCAGCTCTCCTGCAGTTCGCAGCCATGCGCCCATACCCTTAAGACGCCAGGCACTCCGGCTTTAAAAGCTTCCACTGCCAATTCCCTGTTTGAAACCTGAACTGCCTGGCAACAATGATTCTCTGTGTGCCTAAAATCCTATTATCGATCCTCCTACTTACCTTAGGCTGTGCTCGTCGGGGAAATGCAACTTTAGGGTCAATCTGAGGAAAAAGAAAGGGGAAATCAACAAGATAGCTTTTGTTGCTGATTTTTTTTTTCTCAAATCATTGAAATATGAATCCCTCATTTCTCAGGCTCATAATTCAGCACATTGGGTCATTCGGAGCTCCCTGGAGGCCGAGGAGCGTGGCTGGGCGCTGGGCAGGGGCAGCAGCTCCGGGCTGTGTGTCCCTGGAGCGCACGGAGTCTGCTCGGCTCCGGTCACAGCAGGCAGCGCGGCGGCCCCGGCGCTGCCGAGCGGGATCCTCACCTGCCGCTGCCGGCACCTGCGCCGCCAGCTGCGCCCGCGCTGCCCCGCTTCGGGGTTAGCTTCCTATTTTGTTCTTCTACTTCTGTTTCATCAACTCTGACTAGCAGCGCTACGCAAAAAAAGCATTTCAGGACACTGAAGCCAACTTGTTTACATTTCAAGTAATTATTAAAGCTATACAGTTAGAAAGACTACAAGATTATCCTTCATAATAACATCCCTAATTGCTCTGGGGTACAAGATGCTCTGAAAAAACTCTGGTGAGCAAGAATTATTATGAAAAGGTTGTGGTGGAGGAACAGGGTGAGAGCAATATGAAGAAAACCTACGGGTATTTTAAACCAGAAGAAAAGGAGGTCTTAAAAGGATGTTCCGTCCCCTAACGTGTACCTAAGTACACAGCACAGAGACAACAGGCAAGAAAGCCCCTTGTTCCAAGGTGCAGCAGACTCCTGCTTCCCTGAGCAAATCAAAGCGTGTCCACTCTGCAACACAAAACACTAATTTGGCAGCTTTAGAAACAACTTCCATGGCCATCATGTTAAAAAAAAAAAGTTGCTTTCTGTGATTTAAAAAAAAAAAAAAACCCTTAAAAAGCAAAAAAGACACCACCAGAGGTCAACAGCTAGATATGAAACTTATAAACAAATAGCTTATAAACAAATGCCCATCATAGCTTATAAACAAATGCCCATCTTCATTTGTCATCATTATAAAGACCATAATAAAAAGTGTCCCCGTGCTAATGATTTCACCTTTAATTTTCAGCAGCACTTGCACAGATCTGTTCTGAGTAAAGAGTGCGGAAGGGGATGCTTTAAAGCACTAAATTCTATCATAACTGTGGAACTTGCAACTGTTTGCAGCGCTGTCTCTAACTATTGACCATGTTGTGGAATATGCAGCAGTAGAGGCCTTCAAAAATAGCCTGGGTTCCTGTGTTGGTGGTTTTTTTCCCCTGGAGATAACCCTGACCAGGAAAAGGAGATGTTCCCAGCTGGTGCCGTTACTCCTGTGGTGATGTCACTGATCGACAACCAGGAGACAAGCCTCAACTAGCAGCTTTACTCAACTGATAGATCAAAATTGCACAGAGCACAATCTTCTGATGCGCAATTGAAATTAATTTGTCAACATTAGACATAATGGCAGTATTTTGGGGATTTCCTGAGAAATGAGTGATTACATGACACTTCATTGTTCAGAAAGCATAAAAAGTCAAATTCTTTTTCTAGAAAGCTAACCTTCTCATAGAGATTAACATTATCTACAATATATTCAGCACTGACTAGACATTTGTCTACCAGGGAAATACAACAGGTATGGATCTTCCATTGAGATATCCAAAGATACTGGCAAATATGCACATTTCTATATTTGCATCTAAAGGGAAGGTTTTCCCAATAAAGCAGAATAAACTCCAGTGCCACCAGAACGATGGTACTGCAAAAATCCACTAACAAAAATTTGGGGATGGCTTTTAAATTCTACAGCAAAATACCTTCGTATTTGAAGGTCAGTTCAAAGACCACGGGGTCCTTTGCATCACAACAACAGCACTTCTAAATCAGCCCGATTTTCCCTCACAAAAGCTCACAAGGAAACATCATCAGCATTGTTCAGGGGAGCACAAGCAATCTGCATGGCAGATCCATACCTTTTGCATATCCTTGTCAACTATTCAAATAAAAAAACAACAAAAAAATCTACAAAAAAAAGAGTTAGTTAGGTACAATTCTACTTACTGTATCTACAAGTCCTCTAGAAAATGACTATAATACTATGTCTGATATGAATGGCCATTACCTAAACAAAGCTTTTAAGGTAACTGTAAACAAGAGCGACGTTTCCATGCCAATACCCAACCGATCTGCCTCCTGCGCTGAACGTTGAAACAGAGTCAAATCTATGTTACACTAGAGAACAGTTACCGCAACACGGCTACACACACGGCGCTGAAAGGGCTCCTGGCTGGCTTCGTATTTTACTTTTAAGCTGTATGACTAATTCTAAGGTTGATTTCCTTTTCATTGATTCAACCATTATCACATCATCAAAATTGAAGTAAATTTGCCTTGGTCCAGCTTTTCAGCTTTCCCCCAGTAAAGGCCAAATTAATACATTGCAAGGACCAAACTGTGATTTGGGACAAAAAAATTAAAAAATAAATAAAAAGGAAAAGAAAACAAAACAAAACGCCTGGAGAGGATCGCATTTTTCCCATAAATATGCCTGGGTGTCCTCTTATGATTTTTTTAACTCTCATTCAAAATACTGTTTGTCTTTGTTCCTCTTATCTAAATTTATCTTTAAAAACACATAGAGAATATAGCTGTACAGGAAAAGTCTGGTGAGTTTAATCTGAGGAGCACAGTTGAATCAGTTATCTTACCATATCTGATTAAACCTAAAATCAAATTATTAAGGAATGTGAAAGCAAGGGCTACGTGTTCAGACAAACCCAGCAGAATTTGTAGGTCGAATTAGAACACGAGATTCCACCTGCTTCTACAAAGGCTCGGGGCTTTTTTGTCTCCACGTAAATCGCGTGTGGAATTGTACATTCCTGCTTGCTTCCTGCCTCTCCTTCCCTCCGCTTAACTCTGTCCATCTCGGGCACACAGAACGGAGCAGCAATAGGGAAGGATTCCTCACAACGCCCCGCTCGCGTCAAAAAAAAGCGCTGAGGCTCCAAACGCCCGGGAAAAAGGCAGTCCCGGCGACAAAGAGGTTGGAGAGGGGCAGCAGCAGCCCTGAGCTGCACCCGCACGCTCCTTCCCTTCCCGAGGCGACCCCTCCTGCGGCCGCGCGCTTCCCAACGGGAATGACCTCTACCCGTGTCCTTCCCCTCTGCCAGGTTTGCTCAGGCTTAACACCGAGACCAAGCGAGGCACAGGCACCAACTTCATCCCGGGCTCGGCCTTGCCCGCCGCAGGCCCCGGCGCTGCCCCTGCCTATTGTGTGACCGGGGCTGCACACGCGGGACCGCGGCGGGGTCCCTCGCACGGCAAATGAGCCGATAAAGGATCCGAGCGAGCACAGCGCTCATCAAAAACGGCCCCACGGCTCCTCTCTGCCGCGGCTCCATCACCAACACGAGCGCGAGCGTGGTGAACGGCTCTGGGAAGCCGCCGGAGCGGCGGCGCACGAGGAGCGGAGCTCCGGCAGCGCCGCTCCAGCATCGCTGCAACGCTCTGACCGGGCACCCCGGCCCAGCGGGGTCATGGCAAAAATAAAACATCGACGGCCTCAGGAGGGGACACTGGGGCAGGGTTTGGGGACTGGACGTGAAGTCACTGCTACCTCAAAACACACATTAAAAATAAAGAAGAACAAAAATCAAGCCAGAAGTTCCCTTGGAAGGTGTTCTGCAGGATAACGCCAAGAAAGTTTGGGTTTGCTCTACAGTTTTCTTCAATGTCACTGCTCCACAAAATATAAAGGGAGGGGAGGAGCCATGGCTGGATATGGGTAAATCAGGAGAAAAAAGGGGAAAAAAAAAAAAAAAAAAAAAAAATCAAGGAAAAAAAGTTCCAGCGCTCTATAAATCAAAAGTGAACTCCGGGAGGGGGCAGAAGCCGAGGTGACGGCGGGCGGCGCGGGGGCAGCGCGGGACGGCACCTACCGTCTTGGAGTCGAGCTCGTGGTGCGGCTGGGCCAGGACCTTGTCCACGCTGGCCGGGTCGGCGAAGGTGACGAAGCCGAAGCCTCTGCGCGGGCAGACAGACAAAGGGCGGTTGGGGGGCTGCGGGCGCGGGGGGCGCGCGGCGCGCGGGGCGCTCACCTGGAGCGCTTGGTGCTGGGGTCCCGCATGACCATGCACTCGCGGATCTCGCCGAATTTGCTGAAGTAGTCGCGCAGGCTGTCTGCGGAGAGAGGGGCGAGGCAGCGGCGCCCGGCGCGCGCGGCGCGCGCCCGCGCGGCCCTTACCTGGGGAGGTCTGCCAGCTGAGGCCGCCGATGAACATCTTGCTGCGGGGGGAGAGCGGAGCGCCGCTCAGCGCCGCCGCATCGGCCATTTT
>JAUBOD010000668.1:2661595-2685361 GCA_032353885.1 Nothura maculosa
GGGGCGCGGGAAGGGCCGTGCGCAGCGCGCGGGCGGGGCGGGAAGCGGGAGCGCGGGGAGGGACCCGGGGCCGCTAGGAGCCCCCGGGGCCGCGCTCGTGTTCGGCAGGAGCGCGGAGCTCGCACCGGCCTCCAGGCTCGGCTTAATGGAACACCCAGCACAGCCCGTCACGTCAGACCTAAGTGGAACAAAGATAAACTCAACTTAAATAGAAATTCACAAAAGTTTGGCCTTTGCTTATCCCTGTGTAATCTGCCCAGGTCCACCAGGCAGGGAGAGATCCGGGGATCCAGGAGAGATTTCTGCCACCGTCCTGGGAAAAACATACACAGGAGATATGTAAACCAGGGCCTGAGGCGGTGGCGGGACGTCAAGTTTTGGGGCCCCGGTTTTGGGACCCCCGCAGCGCCGCCAGCTCCCGGGGCTGCTGCCTGCACGGCTCGGAGCAGCGCCCGGCGTCATCGGGCCCTGCAGTGCAAAGGGCTCCAACAAACACGGAGCCGTCCGGGCTCATGGCTCGTGAGGGCAGGCGAGGGCGGCGGGCGCCCGGCTCAGACGCTTCCTCGCGGCGCTGCCGGCCCATGGGGCTGTCGGGGAGGGGGCAGCAGCTCCAAGGGCCGCTCGGTGCCGCTCCGCTCCCCGGCCCGCGAGGCGGCTCCGCCGCGATGGGCGCTCGGCTCCGCTTAGGCTGCAGTGCCACCTGCCGCCGCGCAGGCCCGACCGGGCTGCCCGCCCAGCACCGGGACCCTCTGCTGGGAAACCCTGAGCTGAACATGGGAAACCAGGATAACTTGGAGCCCTGGGCAGCGCTCCGCTGCAGCCCCACGTCCCCAGGCCGGGGGTGCCAGCACCAGCCCCACCCTCCCTGCCACCTCCCGCCCTCCTCCTCTCCTCCCCAGCCACCTGTGCCCATTCCCGCCCGGCCGCTTCCCCTCCTTTCCATTCACCGTCCTGGACACCTGCAAGAAGCCGAGTGCTTTCCTGCTGCTCTGGAGTGAGAGCCGTAGCTGGAGGAGCTGCTCTTGGCGTCTTGGAATGCGCTGTGGGATGGGGCAGCAGGAAGGCAGATTGGGAATTGCCATTTACTTCCCCAACGTTCTGTTTTAGCGCCTGCAGTGGTGGCTGCGCTGCAGGAGCAGTGAGCACTGCTGAGCACTACCTGCGCTGTCCTGCCTTCCCTGCTCGGCGGGCAAGGCCGGAGCTGCCTGCTCCCGCGTGCAGCAGCAGGGACACGGAGCAGGCCCCAGGCTTCCACCGGAGGAGCGACAGACACAGAGCGGAGGCAGCCTGAGGACACGGTGCCCACGGGGCCGCGAGGCCGCCCCGGCGCCGCCTCTGCCCATGCTCCCTCCCGCGGCCCCAGCTCCTGCAGCACCGGAGCACCGAGGAAGCTGCTGCCTCCATAGCACAGAGGCAGTTGCTGGAGGCAGCACCTGGCCAGGGCCCCAGGCCCGGCCCAGCCGCCGGGATGGAGGGTGTGTGTCCCGGAGCCGAGGGCCGGGCAGCCTCCTCGCAGCTCCAGGGCAGCGTTTCCATCTCCTGCACCAGAACGCGCCCGGGACGCGGGCACCGCGGGGCCGTGGGAGCAGCAGGGCTG
This sequence comes from Nothura maculosa, assembly GCA_032353885.1. NCBI lineage: Eukaryota > Metazoa > Chordata > Aves > Tinamiformes > Tinamidae > Nothura > Nothura maculosa. The sequence continues at coordinate 2,663,193 of JAUBOD010000668.1, forward strand.
AGGAGCCTCCCTCCCGCGCGCAGCTTCGAGCACCACGCTGCACGAGGGCGCCCTGCGGCACAGACAAGTTTCACCCGGGGCTCTGCCCTTCCCAAGGAGAGGCTCCTGCCTTCAGGGTGCTCCCATTCCACGGGTAAAGTCACCCAGCTTCAACCTGAGCTTGACAGCAAAGCACTTTTCCCAGTTTGCAAGGTCAATTGATTTCAAAACGGTCTCAACAGTCTTGAATGGCAGTCCTTAGACTACAAGTTTATAACAATTACTCATTTTAAGAACAAATCCAGTCTTCAGCTCTTCCACAAAATTTCAAGAAGCCCTGGGAGTTTGGAAACCTGTTGTCCCTGCATCAGGACCATCTCTCACCTGCTTATCCCTTTGGACTCCCTTCCCAACCCTGTATCACAGGAGGTTTGGAAATGAAGGCTCTTAGGCAGCATAGTTGATTAAGACGGCTTAAAATTCGAGCTTTAATTGAAATGGAAAGAAACATTCCAAGAGGATATATGTTTTATAGATTTGAGTTACCAAATTTATTTTTCATTGGACATTATTGCAAATATGAACATTAAATCATAAGCGCCAAATAGGAGAGAACTCAAATAAGGATATAATCATACTATATCTTTAAGGGATCGGACCAAATGCTTATGTAGGCAACTATCCAGATGTGTGGTGCACTGATACGTTAGCTCATGAGACGTAAAGACATCTCTGAATTCACTCAATTTATTTTTTTCTGGGGACCGACTACATCAACTTTTTCCTGACTAGTGTCTTCTCTGCCAGCAACAAATCCCAGCTCAATACATATCTAAAATGATACACATTAGAGGGGCGTGTGTTTAATAGTATTGTCAGTTTAAATTACTTGAGCAGAAATTTAAATTCCTTATGATAGAAATCTAAAAAGGAGCAAAAGAAAAAAAAAGAAAATTGAGAACACCACTGCAATATTAATGCCAAATTGTTACTTTTTTTTTTTTTTAAACATATCTGTACAGCAACATAGCAAATAATGCAGTGATCACAATTCAAACCAGACAGCAATCTAAGGGAATGCTAATCCTGTATACAGCAGAGCAGAAACACTCCCACCTTCGGATGCTCCAAATATGTCAGCTACCCTAACGCACTCCAAACCAGTTCTACCTACATAGGACATTTTGGTGTGAAAAAGTTTCTGTAAAGTTCCCTTTGTTTCCAGTGTTTTTCTTGTACAAAATATTACAATGATTTTTTTATATATATTTACAGACTTGCACAGCTAGAAAAATACAAATTACAATTGGGCTTGGCAATCAATTCTTTTCTTTAAATACATGATTTGGAACGCAGATTTCGTAGCAATAGCTGTAGTGGTAACATATCCCGCCCCGAGCAGCTTTCCTCCTCCAGCAGCTCAAGCCTAGAGAGCGGGGCTGCAGCGTGACGCGGGCCCCAGCACGCCAACGCCTGCAGCTCGTGGCCCCGCAGCGGGAAGGTGCCCGAGGAACGCAGGGTGGGCAGGCTGCTGCACACTATGGAGAGATCCATACACTGAACATTCAGCTCATTAACATCCATTGGATCCACGGGCAGAGCCTGTGCTAAAAAAGGACAGCCAATGTAGCTTGTAGGGAGGCAGACATCGAGTTCATGGGGTATTATACATAATGAACAGACATGCAACCACAGGAAACATTTCAGGGGCATTTGCTTTGAACAAGCCCCAAAGTTATAAGTTTTTTTCCCCTTTTTTCTTTTCTTTTCTTTTTTTTTTCTTTTTCTTTCTTTTTTTTTTTTTAAGAGGCCAGGGAGAATTTTTTGCTTTAAAGCTACAGTATCTCTTATTATGGCTTTTAACACCCCGCCTTTCGCTGAGATGAGGTAAGTGTTTCTAGTGAAATGGTAACAGTTGAGCAAAACAAGTTTCAATGGACCGCAAAACTTTGTACACAGGTGTAAACAGTTCTCCCAAAAGGGGTTGCCAAACCGAATTGTAACAGTGCAAAAAAAAGGGATTTTATTTTGTTAGAAAAGGTTGTTGAGGCATCTCGGACATTGCTAGTAGCTGTCAATCCACTGAGCAAATCCTCTTTCCACCAGAGCTCTGTTTATCGACACCACCTGGAGGGAAGGGTGGAAAGAGAGAGGTGAAGAGACCACGAGGCAGCCGCTTCCCCAAGCTCCTGACGCCACGGGGCGCCCGGGCGCAGCGGGCACGGCGCAGCACCCACCTCGTCGCCCAGCATGCTCCACAGCTGGATCAGCGGCAGCCCCGTGGCACTGTCGTAGTTTGTCACCTGCAAAGGCAGCAGACCACGTGTTGGGGGCAGCAGGGCCAGGCCGAGCCGCAGGACACGGCGGCAATGCTGGGGGGACACCGCGCGACGGGGACGATGCGCCAGCAGGTCTGCTCTGCTCCCTCCGACTGGGCCAGCGCCCCCCTCCCTGCCTCCAGCACCCCCCGAGTCTCCCTCTATCCTCGCTTTCTTTAGAGCCACACGCAGCCCCAAGGAAATTATCTGCCTGTTCCCAGCACTGAGATTTTTCTTCAAGATCCCAGCCCAACAACTACGCTGAGAGGCCCGGGCTTTGTTTCTGATTTCAGCAGGAACAGCAGCAGATAACGAGCACAGAAAAAAACCAGCAAGGCTTCTGCAGACAGCTCTCACGTACCTGTGCCAGCAGTGCTGTCCCTCTGGTCATCTCACTAACAGCTGTGTCAGCTTCTGATGAAAAATTATCCTCATCTTTGAAAAGAAAAGAATATCAGAAAACAAATGAGACATTCACTGGCTTTAAAGGCCAGATGGGACTATTAAGCTAATCTTGTCTGACCTCCTACATAAGTTAGGCCAGAGAACCTCACCCACTCTTGCCGTAGGCATTTGCGGGAACCAGTCTATTAGGCGAAGACCACACAAGAATTATGCCTGCTGTGCTGTGCAGCTGAAGGGAAAGGACCAAGTGCTTTTCAAGCTGCTAGCAGAGTTAATGTGATCACAAGTGGCTGATGAATTAGCAGGCTTTAGAGACACAAGAGTATTCTTCTGCAGCACCTTTGAGCTGCCATTAATGCTGCAGTCCTTACTAAGCTCAGCCGAGGGGCAGCAGGACTTTGCTGACCTCGCTCATGGAGCAATACTGCAGAGGGGCTCCCAGGGCAGCCGTGGCGCCGCCGGCCCCTCGGCCGTGCCCAGAGGCCGGCAGCCCCTCCACACGCTGCCCAGGGGCTGGGGCAGAGCCCCCGCGGGGCGCCCGCTCCACAGAACCCTCTGCCCAGCCAGGAGCGCTGCAGCCTGCGCGGTGAGGGACACACGGGATGCCAGAGCGCTGCTGTTTTGGAGGCAACTGGCTTATTTCCAACCAAATAGCTCCTCCTCTGCGCTTCCCCCGAGACCATTCCTGCAAATGTGTAAACTTCTGATGCCTCCCCAAATACTGAGGAAGGCAGAACACTGAACTCTGCTAGGAACAGCTTAAACTTCATCATCCATCTACAGTTTTGGCAGGGGCTGCTGCAGCTGGAGCCCTGCCAGCCCCACAAGTGCCTGTGATGAAACCTAGTTTCTGGAACTCACCCCTGCAGCACCCAAAGGACAATGTTTTAGACACAAACATCTTCAACAGGACCAGGAAAAATAGAGTGTCTTTCTAGGCAGTGACTGAGAGTTTCTAGAGCTTGGAGGGTAATTTTTTAGAACGCCAAACTGCACACAGCAGCCACTCCAGCAGGACCAGGCTGAAGTGGTGGTGCCGGTCTAGCAGATTAAGGCTGTTTGCATCTGTTTATTTACAGATGCTCAACAACAGAAGGCAGCAAAATAGTTACAGCTACTTCTGTTATGTCCTGCCAATTCTGGCAGCTTGCTCTTTAGGAGAACATAATTCATTTTCTCTTCCATGCAGGAGAAAGCCTGGACATTTATCATCTTTGCCTTGGAGTCAAACTGGTTGTGCCATGCTAGCACAGAGAGGAATAAAGCACGTTTTTTTCAAATCCTGGCTCTAGCCACCTCAGAGGCTGCACTTGCAATAGCACAATCACTGTTCGTACACAGCTGGCAAGAGTGTCTCAAGAGCTCCATACCTGGAAGTGGCACCACGTTGTCTAGCAAGACCTCTGCTCCTTGGAAAGGTAGTGTTACAAAATCAGACCTTAAAGAGAACAGAGTCAGCCTGAATAAAACATAGCTTTAAAATTGTTTCTGTATTCTCTAGCACTGATTAATCAGTTGACCTAAAAGGAGTTAATTTTTAAATTGATGGCTGTCAAGAATCAATCAAGCTTTTAACAGCCACAATGAATTCTGTGATTAGCACTGGGCTCAGAGTACCACAATTCCCCAAGAAAAGCCAGCAGGAGCTTGCTGCGTTCCCGAGGAATCCGCACTCACTGCTGGGGTGAACCATTCCAGGGCTTCCGCTTCAGTGCTGGAAACCCCTACGTGATTCAAACCATACGGCTCAAGCTAGATATGGCCTCAGGCCATGGAAGAGGAGCTGGAGACCTGATTTGTCTGAGTGTGTCAGCTTTCACTCTGTCATATCCTCCATAGTCCACATATCTGATCTCCACTTCATTGCTCTCTTTGAAGTAGCCAACAACTTGAGCTCTCCACCATGCCCCATCCAGACCTGGAGCTGCACAGATAACACCAACTGCAAAGCACAACAAGAAAGAGTCACTGTTAGGGGATTTGTGCAGAGCAGCACTTTAAGCATTAGCACTGCTGCAAAACCATCTATAGAGAAACCAAATCACATTCTCACACACCAGGCAGCTTTTGAAGCCCAGCTCAGGGCAGTCAGGCTTTTGCATGACCCTCTCAGACGTCCCGCAATGAGCAATTTAGGAGCTGCTACGTGACTTGCCTTTTGCAGGTGTTGGGAGGGTTGGAATCCCAGGTTGGGTGTAGCAGACATACATCTGCTGGTCCAGGCTCCGCAGGACGTGGAAGGTGGGGTGCGTGTGCTGCTGCACGAACATGTGCCCTGCGTTGATCTGGTTGACCACGATCACTTCTACTGTGACGCCATCTGGGAGCAGCAGCTGTCACCAGCAAGAGGGAGGTTCGTTAGTGTTTATTGCATCCCCAGCCTCACTCACACTACACACAAGCACCTTCCTGGGTTCCAACAGCAGTCCCCAGTGTGAAAACTCTGGCACTCTGCCACTGGGTACATCACTTCCAAAAGGCTCTTTGGAGTCACCACCAGAAAGCAGCTCAGTGCGACTCTGATCTTCCAAAGCAGAGCAGACTTGGGGAAGGGCCTATCTCTTACACAAACAGATCATCAGCACAGAGCAAACTTATTTATCCAACGGATCCGTGAGCAATAATGCAGGCCAAGTCAGGCTGCACTATCACCGCAGCACAACTTGCCGTGATTCCCTGCCCTCAGCACTTCTCACATCAAGGTAAGCTTTGCTGGGACTGTTCAAATTAAGATTCTGTTGCAGAAGTCTCTTCTTCTGAAGATAATTTTCCCTGGCCACCTGAGAGCCACCGTTTTGGGAAACTTCACAGAACTTAATGCATTACTGTGCTCAGAATGCATCTTAAAGGCCTTCTGTTTCACGGCATAAACCCACCTTCCCAGAACAAAGCCTGATTTAACACCCATGGAGACAGTTACATGCACAGTTACTTCAATATATTCTAGATGCACAATACAAGTTAAGGAATGTTTCTAAATATACAGGAAGGAAAAAAAAAAGTGTAAGAACTCTTCTGGGAAACACTGACATAGAAACCTCCTCTGAGTGAAATTAAGTATCTTAAAATAGTAAAACATTATGACTAGTTTCGGGATATCTGGACAATAATGGTAATGAAAACTGATCACAGCAACATTTGGATCACACATCAAGCAGCCCTTAAGCAAAGCAGGCAGACAATCCACTTGGCTGCAAACTGAAGCCTCATTTCCTCAGGCAAACGCGTCTGCCTACGGGCAAAAACCTATTAGGCCAGGTGTGCAACCACAAGAAATTAAGCCAGGCCTGGCGGAGCATTCTGCTGCAATCCCAGCTCAGGCAGAAAGGCAAAGGGAGTGAACAGCAGGTGGATAAATACTGACCTGGGGTGGTTACACATCCGCTGGGCAACACAGAAGCGCATCAACCGAAAGCCTTGTTCTGGGGGAATGGGCCCTGCCTGCCACGGGGCCCTCACCAGCCAGAGCCTCCACCCCAAGAGCAGCACAGCCCGCGAGCCAGACTCACCCAGGACGTCATAGGGAGAGGATGAAACATCAGCGACAGGGGCGGTGGAGCATAGATGTTGGTGAGACTGAGCTCCTTGAACTTCTTACCAATCAGACTCAGCGCCTTGTCTACATGATCCTGGGATCCTGGAAAACAAACAACCCCAAACATCCACCAGCGTGGCACAGACATGTGGGGCCAGGACACAGGTACAGACCCTGGCCCCACAGCACCACGGCTACCAGCAGCATTCTGGGCAACACGGGCAGCTTAAAAGCTTTAACAGACTGAGCAGGCCACCAGATGGTGGGACCCCCATGCGCTCTTAAAGCTGACAGCCCCCAGCTTCAGCAGCTGTAGCATCTGGTACCAACCCACTTAACAGACTGCACTGATATTTTTTTAGCCACATTTAGTCCATCAGCCTCCCCAGGTCACATTAGCAGAAGTTGGTCAAGGAGGTTTCCTTTGATACACATCCCATAGCCCCTGAACTGATCCGGCAGAGCTCTGGTTAAAGTAAACCAGGGAAGTTAAAAATTCACTCTAACCTCCAGTACAGTGGGTTCACATGCCAGGACATAGGTGATTTGGCATCTACCACTACTGTAACAGCACTGTCCTTGAGCAGAAATGTTTTTTAAGCACTAGACTTGAAGCCACTAAGTTTGTTTAAATTCCTTGTCTATCTCACTAAAAGCCCCCAAGCTTGATACAAGACCAAGAATAAAGAAACATCTCACCTTCTATGTGGCAAATCTGGAAGTCCTGGGTATAAGGTAATTGTGAGATATATATTTTGGCACCAGATGTTTGCTTCAGGAAGCTCACGTACCTTCCTTGTTTGCCAATCAAGCGGCCAACTAAGTGCTTTATGAAAGATAGAAGCAAGCAACAGTTAGTAAGAGAACTGCAGCTCTAACACCACTACTCCCACACTCTCTGTTCTTGCACAAGCTAACTGGGCTGGAACACAACTAGACAAATTCATGGGACAGGAAACCAGACTGTCGTGCTTGTTAAACTACAGAGCCCTTGGACTACTCAGTGCAGGGCAGCAAGGACATCTCTGCTTTCTCTCATCTCTTTCATGGCATCTGCCACTGTCAGGGACCAAGTACCAGAGCAGAACGGCTAGGCCCAAGTTGGGATGGACAATGCCACTTGATTCAGAGTTATTTACGTGGGGGAAACGGCGACACTCTCTTTACTAAGCAGTGCAACATACTCTGCTATTGCAGATCTGCTTCCCTGGCCTGTGCTTTGCTGTCCCAAAGCATGTGCTACACCTCTTCACCGGGCACGGGGCATCCAAGCGCTCCAGGCAGCTTGCTCATCCTTCTGGGAGCTGTTATCTTATGGCAACAGCTGCCAGTGTTCAGGTCTGCACAGGAGCAGAGCTCCCACAGCATGTTGTGCTAGGCAGGCGTGCGTGATTTTACATGTATGAAACAGGGAAGAATGGATGAATAGAGACAGTCCTAAAAATAGGCTCTCACTCAATCCAACGGGAAGGAGGCGCACTACAAAGATAGAGGTGCAGCACCTTCCAGAAGAGCTCAGATCAGCATTCAGCCTGTGAAACATAACTCCCCTACAGAAGGGGAAAGGAGAAGAAAAATCACCTGCTCTGAGCAATGGTGTAACCTCAGAGCCTCCAGAATGCTTCCAGAGCATCAGACTAAGACACACGGGTAGAACATAAGGGAAACAATGAGTTTAACCCATGCTGTGACCCTGGGCACAGCCCTTCCACACCTTTTGTTTACAGGTCTGCACAGGCTCCTTTCTGCTGAGTTCTAATGAGATAAATGCCTAAATCTGTTGATCTGCTTGGCAGGGCGCCGAGGCAGCCGCGCAGTGCGGCGAGCAGCGGAGCGCTACGCGGGCAGGGCAGCACGTGCGGCCGGGCAGGCGGCTCGTTACCTTTGGAACCTCTATTTCCCAGATAGTGAGCTCGGACTTGCTGGCTTCTCCTTCTGGCTTGGAGTTCTGGCGTGTCTCCATCTTCCCCAGGGAACAGCCGCTGTCCACAGAGTCCGTGCTATTTACATCCGACCCTAAGAAACACGCATAGCACAGTGTTCAAACAACTTGCAATCAATCCAGGTACTAGACACAAGGCTAAAAAAAACTCTCACTTCACAGAAAGACTAGGCTGAGCTTTGCCTAGGCATTCACACAGGACGTTTCTACACTGTGGGTGCAGCTTTGTGCTTCAAACAGCACGGAGACTTGCCACACAGCCTCCTTCAAACTTCCTTTGGTTCCTGGAGAAAGACTTAAGCATCGGGAAGAAGCCCAGATTCAGCAGGAGACAGGAAAGGACAAGCAACCTCTTCACCTGGTGCCCTGGCACGGATGCCTGCCGGGACTGGGGCTGCAGAGCAGTGCTGAGGCCCCTAAGTGCAGGGGTGCTACTACTAGCAGAGGTTGGGGGTTGCCTCTTGCCCCAATTTCTTACACACCTCAAGAAGCAACGTGCCAGAGCTGAGCTATGCTTGGTCCGCAAAGCTGCCGCCAGGGACATTCCTGCCTGGGAAAGGCAAGAACTGAAACCCTTCCTTCTGGGATACAGCCAGCACATCACCAAGTTGATCTTTCCTCCAGATTAACCGGGAGGAGCAGGAAGACCCTCGCTTGCTTGTAAGCATTCACACCGTGCAGTGCAAGACCAGGAAGATAAATGAACCCAGGAGCTGCTTTACAAAGTTAGGCACATCCCAACTAGTCGCGCAGCAAAGGCACTTCCCAAGCCAAAGGCTGGCAGGGAGGCGCCGGCCCCAGCCTGGCCGAGGAGGCCGACGGAGGCCGGTGTGAGCAGGGTGCGCGGGGCGCCCTCCCCAGCAGCCGCGTTCGCAGCTCTCTCCCTGCCCTCCGCGGTCTTCGTCCAGAGCGCTGCTCCCCAGAAGGGCTCCACCACACACTCCTACATCTCCCCAGCACACTGGCACTCACAGCAAAGCAAAACCACTTTCTTCCTTTATATACTGCCACTAGTGAGGCTGTTTCATGGAGTTCATCCTAAATACTTGATAATCCCAATCCTCATGTTTCGCAGGCAGCAGCACCCCCACTACTTTGCAGCAATTACAAGAGACATCCTGTCATTAAGAGCTGTTGGCACCACGGGGTCCTACAAAGGATGTTAACATCCAAGGTCGCACGGGTCAATACGCATTCAGAAAGCTTCTGTTCTGCCAGGCACACACCATGCAGCATCTAGAAGGCAAAAGCAATGCAACAAGACAGATGGAGGAACTTCATGAACATTGTTCCCTGTTGAGATTTCTAGCCATGCTCCTACCCTTCCAAGCAAAAAGCCTTCAGGGTTATTGGTCTGCAACCAACTGATTTTATCACAATTCATCACAGCACTTCCCCGATTCATGCAGTAGCATCTCAGAAACCTGCCCTACAACCTCCCTTCAGCAGCAGCCCATAAAGAGAGAAAAGAACCCAGTGCCTACCAGGGGCAGCCTGAACTGAAGCAGAAGTGATCTGTGTTAGCGAGTCTCAAACCAGCAAGGTGCTCAACGGCCTGACCTTCATCCCGACACGCTCCATTTCACCACAGAACTCAAGCACGTAGTTAACTTTCAGCAACAAGCGTTGTGTCGAGAGCAGCCAGGCTGTTCATCCCTTTCCATCATATTCTAAAAATCACCTAGCTAGCAGTGGATCCCATAGAAATGGGAGCTCTGGCAGCAAATGCTTGTGTTAGTTACCTCCACCTAAACATCAACAGCAAGGATTCAAATGCTGAGCAGTCTGACACAAAGAGAACGTATTCGGTTATGGCGTTGTGAATCAGAGGTGTTACAGCACATAAAACCCTTGCTCCCCATGTTTTTGCAGGAGGCTTTTCACACCCCTTACCTCCTGAATGATCTCCATCTGTCTCTGCCGTCCAGTTACTCTCGTGACGCAAGTGTGAACTGTCTTCTTTCAACATCCCATTACTGTAGAGCACTTTACTGTCTCTGGGTAGCTTCGGGGTAGGAGGTTTTTCGCCAAGTACTGAGCTCTGCTCAGCGGATGCGTCTTCCGTTGCAGAGGTGCTCAGTGAGTCCGAATGCTGGCCTGATGTGCCAGACAGCATCGTGTTTTGCAGTGGGCCCTCGATGCTCGTCCCGTCTTCGGATGCACATGTGCTGCACCCAGAGTCCTCCATAACCACATGAGACTCTCCCAGGGACCCTCCATGGGACGCAACAGGAGTCTGACCAACTCCTGGAGACTCACTGTGCACACAGTTCTTTACCTGACGCTCTTTTGGGTCTCCCTGAACCGGGCTGGATAATCGGCCATGTGTTAAACAGCTGGAATACGTCACACACTGATCACGTTCCTCTGGTTGCGCAGACGTGGGTACCACTGGATCAGCTGCGGTAGCGACGTGTGTGTCCCCTGCCAGCAGCTGAGCGGGAGCAGCAGCGCTCGCCCTTTCCAGAGGTGGCTCAGCACGGCTGGCCGCAGCCTGGCAGATCCGACTGGACACGTCACTTACAGAACCAGACAGCACTTCCTCCGTTGCTGCCAAAATGACCTTGGAAATGATCTCTATTGCTACTTGCTCAATTTCCTCAGCTTCGTCTAAACCTACTCCTGCAATCCTCTCATCTCCTTTTGGCTGAGTGTCCTCCTGACACACAGGCACGCTACTGTCAATCAACTCAGACATTTCTTCTTCCCTGGACTGCTCCAAACAGGCAGACTTCATAAAAGTATCTGATAACATCCCAACTACGGAATCCCTGTGACTTGCTACAGCTTCAACTTCATTACTGTGAAAGGCTAGTGGGGTACTGGCTTCCTTTTCCAATCCCAAATGGAGGGCTGTCACAGAGCCAGTATCTGCTAGCACAGTTTCTGGCATCTGGTTTTCCTTAGGGGGCTTAAACGAAGAACCATTGGATTGCTCTGCATTGCGGACCTCTCCCAAGATTTCCGAAGATTCTCGTGTCAGCGACACCGATGCTGATGGCCGCTGACCTTCAGTTGCAGCAGAGCTCGAATCCTGTTGGGGGCTGACCACAGCGCTGCTGTGACACTGGCCACTCTTTGAGACCAGAGGGACAGACACACAAGCAAGGACGCTGCTTTCATCTTGAGAGTCTGTTCTTTCCAGTTTTTCACTGTCGTCCTCAAGGGTGCTGGGCTGGATGGTTGTTACTGTCGGGGCTGGAAGGTCCTGCGAGCAGTCTAACCTCTCATGAGTCTGATGCAGAGGAGAGGGCGTCGTCGACCCTGCTGACAGCACGGAGGCTGAGGCTTCATTCTCCAGGCGTTGCTCTTCCGAGGAGACAGGCAGTCCTCGAGCAGCACGTGCTTCTGCTGGAGGTGAGAAACCGTTCACAGGCGGTTCTACCTGCCGCTCTTCTGCCACGGCCACTGCTCGCCTGTCATGATTGTTTCCGTGCTCCTTTTTACGGGAAAAGAACCACCACCAGCCAAGAAGTGCCAGCACTCCAGGTAGGGCAAACGGGAAGTAGGTGCGGAAATGTAAAGCCATTTTACAGAGCCTCAGCAATCACACCTAGAAGGGAGAACGGAAAGAGAAAGTGTTAAAATAACAAAGTCAACAGAACAAGTTAAAAATCGATCTATTTCTGTTATAGCAGACAAGATTCTTTTCCAGACACTGTTTAAACTGGCCTCTCTACTCTGTGAGCTGCCCACAGACCCAGACCCTTACCAAGGAATAGGGATACCCAGCACATCTCCCTGCTGCGCTGATGTGGGCAAATAGGAAAGACGACTGAGGAAGAGACTTCTCCCTGCCCAGAGAACTAACCCCAGACTATGAGCATCGAAAGAACCAGCTGGATGTGACCACCAGATCCCACCACAGCGGCCTGGCCAGGCAAGGGATAATCACCCTTCCCAGCTGTGGAAAGATGCCAGGGGACGCCACTACAGAAGGCTTTGCAGGATCGGCTCCGAAGCACAAATGCCTGGGATATGTAGGAAACCTGACCCCAATGGTTAAGTGGCTGGTACACAGGAACAAGATTTGCAAGCTTTTATGTGGCTACAGGGAGTGATTTAAAGTGGGAAGGCCTGCACTTGAAGATAACTTCCAAGGAATTTGGGCTACCAAGCAGTGTGCCAAGGACTGGAGGAACATCCTGTGCTCACAGATGCAGCTATTGGATACAAGAAAACCCACTGCAAGATGATTTCAGGGCCTTGTGAAGCACATAAAACGTTTGGCTCAAATATCGTCTGAAAGAGCCACTCAAAGACGCCTAAACAACAGGTTCCGAAGTCAGGACTGCAAGAGTAGCAATCATTTGGTGACTGAACCAAGAACTTAATGAGACGTGTGCATTTCTAGGGCTAACACACACACAGAGCAAGTACTTGAACCAAAAACCTGGAACCAAGAAGCAGAGAGGATGTGAACTCGCTTCAGGAAGAAGCATCACTGTAAGGTAGGACATCCCTTAACTCCAGTGGCTTGGATTTGCCAGGGCCCTTAGCGGTCTGAGAGCGGCAAGCAAGACTTGCTTGGCAGACCACTTGTCTGTCCTCCCATGGAGGTTCGTGCTCCTCCCTCAAAATCTGAGCTCTCCTCACGGGCTTTCCCACATCTGCTGCCAAGTAAACCCTCTGCAGCTAAGTCGAGCTCAGCTAAAAACACAGGTCCTATTTTCAAGCTCTAGGTCTCGCAGCAAATTATCCTTAGGCTGCACTGCACAGGTTAGGAATGAACGCGCACAATGAAGCCAATCCCCTGCACACGGAGGTGCTGCAGCAAGCGTACGTAAGCTTCAAAAGACACCGCTCACAGCGAGAGGTGCCCAGGCCTCCCAGTGCTGCCTGCAGGTCAGCACGTGGGTGCTTTAGCGAAAGGTGCTAGCGGAAAGGCCAGAGCTCCCTCGGCACAAGGGGACCAGCCCTTCCAGCCTGGTCAAAGAATCCCCACAGCTCGTTCTGTGAGCGCTTCCCGTGGGAATCACCAGGCCAGCTGAGGGAGAAGCAAGGAGGGGCGAAACCAGAGCCCGGCTCTTGGCTGAGCGACGGCTATTTTGGTCCAACAGAGGGAGCGCGGCCGAAGCGCCTCCTTGCACGCCGGTGCCAAGGGAGCCGCGGCCTGCGGCTCACGGAGCGCGCTATTCCGGGCCCCGCGCCGCAGCCACATGACCTTGAAGCTTGCTTACACCCATCTAAATCACAGCCCTGATACCATCATCAACAGGACAGGCAGGAAGAGATAACGCAGTCAGGACTGTATCGGCAGGAGACATCACTGGCGATAGGGAGGTTGCTTGTTGTTTTGAGGCAGCTACTGATAAATGGAGAATCTCTTGCCTTTGAATGGCTGGCTAAAGCAGCGGCATCAGGAAGCTGTAACATTCAGCCGCTGTTTGGAAACAAAGCACCGGGACTCGGTGGCCGCAGCCTCTACACACTTTGGGCAAGCTGCTGTGAACCTGGGGGGCACCTGCCCAGGAAAGGCTGCTGGAAGAAGGCAACAGAGGGGCTGCCCAAGAGGCTCGCGAAGGGGCGCCTGGGTCCGGGGCCCGCGCTGCAGACCTGGACCACAGCCTGGGCACAGAGGCCAGAGCCCCGCAGGCCTCGAGGAGCCGCCTGGGCGCTCGCAGTGCCGCTCGCCCGCAGCGCCGCTCTGCTGTGCTCGGAACCTGCGGCACGCGCGGCGCTGACACGCTGACCAGAGCCACTTAATTGCAGTTTCAGTCCTTTCTTAACGAGGGCTCTGCGGGTTTTCGGCACGGAGGCGGCTCCGGAGCGCACTTTCATGTCTATAAATAGCGCAGCAGGCAACGCGGCACCGCCGGCCGCTCTGAGCAGCGCAGCCAACGAAAGCGACGGTGGCGGCTCCCGCATCCGAGCGGGCTGGGAGCGCTGGAGCTGCGAGCGGCCACAGTGCTGGCAAGGGAGCCCTATGCTCCAGCGGGAGCCGCTTCCAACCTCACCTCCAGCTAATAACCCTCATCCCCACGGGAGAAACTCGTGTGCTGTTGTGCTCCCTGCTCGCCAGCCTCCCTCGAGTGAGAGCTGCACCGCAGCACAAGGCTAGCCAGACCCCCAGCTCCCCAGAACCACCTCACTGCAAGTATTTACAATTGACATTTTCACTGAGCAGCACTTAAAGCAAAGCACAACGTGCCTGAAGCGCTCACACTATTATGGACTCCTCTCCAAACAGGCCTCGAGACGTCTGCCAATGGGTGACAAAAATAAGGATTGTTTTTAGCAGATAGCGAAGTCATAGATATGGGAACCACCCACTGGAAAAGAGCATTATCAATTTCCTGTTTAGAAGCATAATATTTCTTACACAACAGAGGACGAGCAAGTCAGTCTGTCGGCTATGCTTAGTCTGCCTCAACCGGAAAAAAACTCGTGTTATCAAAGCAAGCACTTGGACTGCAGCTCCCAAATAAAACTGCCATGAAAACTGGGGCCCTGGGGGAGCTGATTACATGTTAGCTGGGGAGCAGAGCAGCACAGGCCTCCCTCAGGTCAAGCGCAGCACCCAAATCGCGGATACTCTGGTATTCACTCCAGACGTCTCCCCCTGCAGCCGTGTTCCTGCCATCCCGCAGCTTCTGTGGAGCTGGCTCCGGCTCCGGCCTCGCTTCCCTGCCGAACAGCCGAGACAAGGAGAGAAACGAGCGGCAGGAACAGAGGCACTGACCTTTCCTGCGCACTCCCAGATCGGACTGACAGCAGACACCATTTAAGAAATCCGCACACATCTCCAGCGCCCCATGGATGGGATACTCATGTAGTTCTGCATAGGAAATTGCATTCTGCATTTCCTGGACAGTCGCACCTGATTTCTCAGACTGCCAGGTAACAGACTCACTAGGGAAAACAAAACTTTGGTTAATGGCAACATCTGAATTCCTCCTCAAATGAAGCTTTAGCATTTAAAAAGAAGAGTTCTTTTGTTCTTTGCATAGAGCAGTAACTGGGATTGATTTTTAAGCCCGGGAAAGGATGAGGGCTGCGCACTGCTACGAGCAAAGGTTCACACGGACGCGGCGCGCACAAAGGCACTTTGTGGCCTTGCTGCTGCTCAGCTGCTGCGCACTTGAGTGCAGGGTCATTAAGGCAGAGCCGCCCCACAGCCGTCTCACAGGCCAGCCACAAACCCAAATTAAAGCAGCTCCCAAGTCCATTCCCAGCAAGCTTCCCTGATTAAACAGACAGCCCTATTATTACCCCATTCTCCATTAAGTGGCACCAACAGTACAAACAATAGTCCCACACAGTCCTAATGTGTGGGGAGACAGGAGCAGGATGCTCTGCATAAGGACAGACCTATCCCCAACTCTTCTGCCTGCTAGGCTTTAAGAATCAGTTCAAACATGGGGATAATTTAAGATCAAGAACTCCACTCCTCTGTGATACTCAGATCATAGTGAGGACTGTTGCTTTAGCTCACTGCTCCTCGTGGAACCAGTTTAACTTCACATTCTTGATTTGGCTACTTTCAGCAAGAGCTGCACCGCGCTCCTGGTGCCCATGTTCAATGGGAACTCCACACGCTCGGAAAGGAGGACAAGGCATGTGCTCTGCACGAGATGCCAGCAGGCAGCGCACAGCCCGGGTCGGCTAGGTGACAGCCAGCACCAACAAACACCTCCCTAAACAAGCACCATGGGCACAATTTGTGACGGTGCGATGTTAGCGTGCCGGCGGCGGTGCCATTCCGACAGGATGCCTGGAAGAGGGCCCATCTTCAACGTGTCCCAGTGACGGGTGCCGCGAAGGGAGGCTGCGACAGGCAACGCGCTCCGACAGCTGCTGCAAGAGCCCTCGCACAGCCCGCCCCGCACAGAGCCAAGAGCAACGGGCGCCTCTGCCCAGCGCCGCTCCGACACCTGCATGGGAGCGCGGAGCAGCAACGTGGGGCAGGGACCACTGCCTGGGATTTCCTGCCAGCAGCAGGGCACAGAACGGCAGCCCGTCAAAGCCCAGGCCTGCGGCAGCGGTGCCGGACGGGTGGCAGAGCGCAGCCCTTCCCGCAGCCTCTCTGCTTGTGTGCCGGAGCCCGGAGCAGCGCTACAAGCCGCGCGGCGCTCCCCGGCACGCAGGGCCCAGCGCTCCCGCACCAAAAATAGAAGCGGGCGCCCAGCTCGCGCGCCGCCCTCTCCACTTCCCAAGGGCATTTCAGGAATCTCCAGCAAGCATCCGCACCTTCCCTCATGGCCGCTCTGCGGAGCTGCAGCCACGACACGAGCCTTGCCCACCTTGCACATAACCCCCACAGGAGGCCATGGGACTGAGGCAGCGAGGGAACAGGGGTCACTAAAACCACACTCTGACCCAACTTAACGCAAAATTCCCAATAAGGAAGGCGGAAGGTGAGTGCAATGAGAGTGCAAATGCCTAATGGCCTACCTTGGAAAATCTGAGGACACAAAACTCACTCCCACTGCTCACGCTAGGGCCCCAGAGCAGCACTTTAAGGCACCCTGTTTCCCTGGCCAGGACAAGCAGCCCGGCAGTGCAGACATCCTTATAAGGCCAGAAACGCTCGCAGTGCCAGGCCGGCCGGCTGACTCCTTCCGAAGGTCCGAGCAGTGACTCCGGCACCCAGTCCCCGCCACTCGGCGCCTTCAGCACGGCAAGGGGGTCCGATCCATGGGGAATGCTATGTCAAGGACAGCTTCTAAGGAGTGGAGCCCCGGGAGCCCCACAGCACCGGAAGATTCCAGCTTACAACGTGCCCCCCTTCCATTAGGGCATTCTGGGAAGCTGCTCTCGGAGACCCCAGAGGTCAGGGAACAGCCAGGGCTGGACGTGACAGTGGCTGCAGGGCACAGAGCCGGCGAGCGGCTGCATTGGAAGCTCAGCTCCCACAGCAAGGCCGGGATGCCTCCCTACAAACCCTACGGTCAGTGATACGGCACTCAGGAAATAAATACTATCTGGGTGAAAGAGAACTGGACAAGGCTGGCACAGGCAAACTACACGGGACCACGTGGACTCTTAAAATTTTCCATGCCAAAAATAACTAGCAGCACATGCTCTGCCTTATAGGAGGCAGAAGAAGAAGAGTTGACAAAAACCTACAGGACTAGAGCTCTCATTGGGAAGATTTGGAAAGGAGAAATTCTGGTAAAGAAACATGTGTAAGGAGACTCCCTGCATGCGTCCCGGTGGGACGACTGCCACTGCAGCCCCTCCGGGAGCCTCCTCCCCTGCCCAGGAGGCAGAAGGGCCGCGGAGGGACCAGGGGGTCTTCAGCCCCCCAGGAAGCTGCCTCAGGCCCAAGCACACGTCGCCCCACGCGACAGGGGCTGCACCGCTCTGCTCGGGCCTCCTCTCGCTCTGTTTCGGCACCATGCGGCATCCACGATGCCCGGTGTTCCCGCTCTTTCCTTCCAGCGCATCCGGCAGTGCCACCGTCACCTGCAGGTGACCACGCAGAAGTCGTGACACCCAAAGACAGGGATGAGCAAGGCAGGCAAGACCACAAATTGGAGTGGGCCCATTTTGAAGAGGAGGGAACGGATACGTTTCTCTGTAGTTAGCTAATTAAAGATCAGAGTTCTGTAGTAATTCCTGTTTCAAATACCAGTATCAGAAGACAAGAAGGGCAAAAGATACTCCCTAAGCTGCACCTCCTGCTCACAGCTCAGTTAACACAGCTCACAAAGCAGTCTCCTCTGTGCATTAAAATGGTTAGTAAAACCACTCCATACCCTTAAAATGTATAATAATTGACAGTCCTATTTGCAGAGGGGTAAAGTGTGACCAAAAGCTGAAAGAGCTGGTTGTTGTAGCCACCAACTAAGGCTCTGGAACAAGAAACACTACCAAGACAAGGCTGCCTCTTATCTCCAAGATAAGTGCTGCTTTCCAAGCAGTCGGCTCCAGCGATGTCCCTACAACTCCCTGCTGGCCCCTGCAGCTTAAGCTGCTCTGCTGACAGCCCAGCTCTACAACACCGCATATGCAGTCTCTGCCCCTCCATGCTTTCTCCCACACCGGCACTAAGGACAGGCCCAGCAGCGCTCCAGAGCTGCAGGGCTGTCATGGCCAAAGCAGGACGACTCTGGACAGCGCCTGTTTACCCACTCAAAGCACAGGTTTACAATCAAAATGAAAGCCTGAGCCCAGGTGAAGTGCAGGCTTTGTGGCCGCCCTCCCCAAAGCAGCCGGTGCTGCCGCGCGCACCAGGGCTCGTCACTCCTGCTGGCAGAACCACAGGTTACTCCTTGTAATTAACATTAACCCTCTCAGGTTATCAAGCTCCTTCCTGCACTTTGTCTCTTATTACCTTCCTGCTCCCATTGTTTCATTATTTATAGCTTCCTCAACGAGGCCAACGTCCCCATGCATCCTCTGCTATGGAGGCAGGCAGGACAGGCCTTACCCGCGGTTATCCCCGTCTGCGCGGTACGGCCGAGAGGCTCTAGCACCCGCTGCGGCTTCTCCTTTGAGGATCCCTCCCCAAGGGATCCGCACAAGAGAGCCTTGCTCCGCACCTGCCAGGGACCTGCTGCGACTTTTACTCTATCATTCTTTGTGCAATTTCACTTAGCTTAAAGAACAAGACAAAAAACTTTCCAGAATTCCTGAACCAATCCTGATGCAATACTCCTTGCAGTTTCATTCTGCACTGATGAAACAAAAGCAGCCTTTGCTACTGCAGACGTTGTCTGAACTTGTGTCCTCTAAGCACAGCTTGTAAATGAAAATTTATGCAAGCAACTAAATCAAATGCCTGGCATCTGCACTGGATCCAAAAGTATGCATACACAACACCCAAATGCAGAGAATAAACTAAGCAAAGCCTTCCACTACACCTCGCCCACAAGGCAAAAACAGAGATGGGAGTTTTCAAGGAGAACCAAGAGTGAGGTTTACACCACAACACTGATACTGCTGTAACAGACAGTGAGAACAGAGGCAGTGTTGAGACCAAACAGGTACCGGAGATCAGCACTGAGACCTGCTCACTAGCAGCTTCACGGTGCCCAGCACCCAGACCTTGATAAACAGCTTCTCAAAACAAAAGCTGGACTAGACTTAAACAGAGAAGCTAAAGCGGTGTTGTTCAGCTGAACCCCTGCACACAAGGCCTGCCTTGCCGAAAATAAACTGCAGAAGCGCAGAGAGGACAAGGCTGCTGAGCACTGAGAAACAAGCACCTGGGCTTCTGTGCCAGGAAGGACAGCAAAGGTTTCACCAAGACACATCTGGAGTGACCAAGGAGGAAGAAAACCTGCACACGTTAACACGCTCGCTGCAACAAGTTATACAAGAGACCTGCCCAGAGAGGCAGGCCCTGCTCAGCGCCTACAGCCTGGCCTGAATCTCACCAGGGGCTGTTCTCATGCACACCAGGGCTGCCCCAGCAAGGACTGCAGGCTGCCTCGGCAGCCCGATTCCAAAGCCAAGCCCCACGTCTCTCAAAAGGTCAGCTCTCCAAAAGCACACATTAAGTGAGCATCCCAGAGTTGCACTGACTTGAAGGCATCACAGAACAGAAATGGGACCAGAAAACGGGTCTTCCACCTAAAGGCAGGAGCCCTTCCTTTCCACCTGGCAGGACACAGCGCAATTAGTTACACTCAGCTTGGAATAGTTTTGGGAAATGGTGCATACATTTGTCTTCTGCCCTCCTCAACGCCACAAAACTCTCCCAAACCCTGAGTTTCCACAGGAAAAGGACCACAAGTGCAAACCTGCAACAGAAGCAGCTGTGATTTAAGGAAGGGGAGATCTGCAGCATCACAGCACTCAAGTTAACAGAGATGCAAACTCCAATCCTTGTTCCAGAGACCTCAAATCGTCAGTTCACAGATTTACTCCTATATGCAAAGCTGAGGCCCCCCATACAAGAGACACGTGGAGATCAGCAGCTTTTGCCAGGAACTGCTGCTATTTATATGCAGGGAGTCAAACTGCAGCTGAGGGCAAGTGTGTTGTCCCCATTGCCAGGTGGCAGCAGAGGTCAAT
The DNA here is from genome assembly GCA_032353885.1 of Nothura maculosa. Classification (NCBI taxonomy): domain Eukaryota; kingdom Metazoa; phylum Chordata; class Aves; order Tinamiformes; family Tinamidae; genus Nothura; species Nothura maculosa. The sequence continues at coordinate 2,683,336 of JAUBOD010000668.1, forward strand.
GGCAATTCCACCCGGCATCTCCTCAGGCCCACCAGCAGCCATCGGTCAGCAGAAGAATTACTTAAAATGGCCTTTTTCTGCCATACCTGGCCGTGGTGACGTGCAGGTCCCACAGCTTCCACCCAGGGTACAAAAGGCAGCTGCAGCAGCAGTAAAGTTGCACAGAAATTGCACAGGAAACAATTACAAAGCAGAGCTGCCGCAAGCAGGCTGCGAAGCAGAGAGCGACATACCTCCTCCTGGGATCCCTGGGAGAAGCAAGCTCAACAGCCTCCGTTTCCACGAGTATTAAGCACCTGCTGAATAAAACAGCTTCTCACAAGCATTTCAGACAGGCTGCCTGAAGTTACCAATCACTTCTCAACGTTTAACCGAGCCATTTGTGTGAAGAGTTCCTTGTGAGCTCTACAGTTAGAAAGCACAATTTTAAGGCTAGTCATTAGATCCAAAACATTAAATAATTGAAAGTAATTAATGTTTATTAATTACTTCTAGGTATTGCTAAGGGCACCTGAGGATACCAATCCTGATTTTACTACAGTCTCCGTGGACACCAGAAATACTTTAATTTGCCTCACACCAGTTAAGTATGGAAGATGAGTGGGATATGTTGCTTATAAAGTATTAAGCTCTCCAGACAAGTGCAACCAGTGCGAAAGGCACCTTTGCTTCACATACCCCTAAGGCCACAGCACAAGAGTCTGAGCCTGTCAAGCCCCTGCTTCTGGCTCCAAACAGCTCCGGCCACAACAACCCTCAACATCAAAGTCCTGTTCCAGCCAACTCCTGTGAGTATCTGTGGGATCAGCAACCCAAGCAGCTCGGATGCAAACTACAGGTGCCTTCATCTGTGTTGGGGCGGCACGGGGAATCACTGTGCTCTAATTCCAGGCTTTTGAGGGTGTCTAGGCTAAAGTCCAGGTTTTCTAGGCAGTTCAGGAAGGAGTAGAAGGAGAAACTTAGAGCATGAGCATCCCAAAGCACCTCTGAGAGCTTTAAGGTGTAATGTGGATCCTCAGCCAGGCCAGGGTGACTAGAGAGTGCCCACCAGGTTAGGAGCAAGGGGACCGTGCAAAGCCTGGACTCCCCGCGGCTCGTCCACAGCCCAAGGACACCCTCAACAGTCTCTCCCAGGGCCCCGTGTGACGCATGCGGAGCGAGCGACACGCAGCCCGCTGAACGGGTGCCGCGCAGCTCCGCGAGGCCGGCACGCTCACCCCGGGCTCGCTGCCTCCGCGGCCCGCGCGAGCCCCGCCGAACTCCGTGGGATTCTGCAGGTTTTCTCCTTCCTTTTCACTTCCTGAGAAGTTCTTTCTTCAGTGCCCAGAGCAGCGGGTAGGCATGTGCACGCAAACCAACTCAACAAGAACTAACTGTGCCATCGAGACGCATCTACCCAAGTGCATGAGCTGTTTTTGTCCAGATAGCGTCGCACACACGTTAGGATCACGAGAGGAAGGCGGCGGAGTTGCTGAGGGCGGCAGGGCCGCTCACCTGCACCCGGGCAGCCTGTCACACAGCGACAGGACTGGGGTGCCCGCAATGGGACCCCAAAGCCACCTGCGTCGCGTGCGAGACCCCCGCGCACCTCGGGAGCCGCCGAGCGCCCGCGAGCGCCGCGGCCCCGCGCGGCCGATCACTCGCAGGCGCAAAGCAAACAGCAGGAAAGTAAAGTTACCTTCTCCTGCTACCACCTTCCCCAGCAACCAGCCATTTCCTTTCACCTGAGACAAAGTCCACGGCGCTGCCGATAACAGGCACAGGTGCGAACGGCCCCGGGATGGCAGCACGGCCCTGCAAAGCACAAGGGCAGGGTTAGGGGCACCCGGGGCGCCCCTCGCCGCTGCCCGCGCCGGGCGCGCTCGCGGCCCGCGCTCCGCCGCTGCAGCGGGAGCACGAGGCGTGCGGGAGCGGCGCCCCGCGCGGGGAGCCCGGCCTTCCTTCCCCTCCTGTCCCGGGGAGGGACAACGAGCCCAACGGGGCGGCTTGTGGCGCGGGGAGGGGCCCGCACGGGCCGCGCTGACCT
>JAUBOD010000668.1:2702664-2720129 GCA_032353885.1 Nothura maculosa
TTCCCAGCTCCCAGTATAATTCCTAGAAAAAAAACGTTGAGAGTTGAGTTTTGAAGTTTCAAAGCAGCATTAGCAGGGAGCATATCTACTACCTTAATGTAGGATCCTTTCAGCAAGAAAAAAAGATTATATACCATTTAGTTCTCTTTCCTTCCACTTGAATGAAATTAATAAGAAAAAAAAGAGATAAAATATTCAAGTTTTCTGTATCTTCATGTAACCCATGGTAAGAGGCAGTACAGCACTTAGAGTTCAAAACTGACTTGGAAATCCTTAAAACTTCAAGGGCTCTTTAAAGAGTCTCCTTCTGTGCTTAACTGCCAAAAATGTAAATTAGCTTTTAGTAAAAACTATACAGAATAGCGTCTCTCAACCATGCAGACTAAAAAACAACAAAAACACACATGATTAAATACGTTTCAGTTCTCCTCCTAGCTTTACCTTTATGAGACCATTTATAAGGTAACTAATAACTTAGACCATCCCGCTGCATAATAAGTTTCATAATTACCTGAAAAAAAGCCCATATAAACCCTGGCATTAGAAATGCCTCCCTGAGAGCCCACTCCGCATGATTCACTACACTATTTTTTTGCTCTGTTTTTTATTGTGGCATTTTGCTTCTAAGTGACAACGCCGCATGAAAAGCCCTGCGTTTATTTAATTATTTAATTGATTGTTATTTAATTATAGTAGGTTCTGAAGAGAGAACGAGCTGGGGACCTGAGGGGTGACGCTTTCCAGACTGTAAGCGCACAGCAGCTGCAGCACTGCCTATTTTTCCCCCTGGAAAGCGCCACGGGAGCACGCGGGAAGCTCCTGGCGGTCGCCTCACGCGCGTCCCGCCCCCGCGCCCCAGGGGGCGGGGCCTCGAGCGTCTCCGCCCCAACCGTCACTCCCAACCGTCACCTTCAACCGTCACCTCCCCAACCGACAGCGCGGCCCCCCAGCCGCGGGCGGGCCGGGCGTGCCGAGGCGAGGATTTACTATGAAAAAGAAGACTCTGTTGAATCATACTAACTTAAGTCAAGTAAAGCAAACGACACTAACAGGAGGAAAAACTGCTTCTGTGGCTGATGAGCCACATTTTTGCTGCGAATCTTTACGTGTTCCTGAGCTTTCCATGAGTGGGAAAGTGTTTTAGACTATCAGTTACATTTTAGTGATTAAAAATAATAGTAAATGGTCCTGATAAGAAGAAAGAAAAAAAAATGCAAGGTGAAAGGATCACTGAAGGCAGGAAAAGAGAGATAAGGGACGTCGGGGTCCTCCAGGGCAGCTTGTTCTCGCTCCTTTCCTCCCTGCGCCCTTGTCGCTGCCACACGCAGGGGAACACGGAGCTGAGGGCAGCGGCGTTGCCCGCAGCCCATGGCGCTGCGCCTGCAGCCCCACGTGGGGCCAGGGCTCTCTGTGCTGGCACGGGAGGACTGGCGCATCCTGTGCGTGGTGCCGCTCCGAGCCGGAGCGCAGGCCCCATTGCTGCTGCCTGGCCCTGCCTGCGGCCAGCAGCGCCACACGCGCCTCCCCGCTGCACAGGAAACCCTCCACACGACGCTAACGCGCCCCAGGGCTCTCCCAGAACTAGCAAGCGCCAGAGCAGATTTGGGAGCAGTAGGGAGCAGTAATAACCTGCTGTCCATGGGTTTTCCCTGCTAAGGAAGGGAAAAAACTGCAAGCAGCAGTGGTAGCACAGCCAGCAAGTGGAGGATCTTCAGCAAAAGCCGACGAGAGCAAAGGGAACCGCCAGCAAAGGGAGCCAGGGCCCACGGCCACCTCCAAGGAGCCTTTGGGAGCTCCGTCCATAATGCAGTTTGGACGAGCCAGACCTGGCTGGGTCTTTTCCGCACCGGCCTCTTTCCACGCAGCCGGATCCCCGCGCGCTCCCCGAGGCTGACGGGGAGCTCCGCGCTGGGCAGCTCCTGCTCCTGCGCAGAGCCCAGCAGGAGCTGCGTAACCGGCGAGGAGGCGCCGCCGCACACACCTACTCGCCAGCTTTACTGCAGGGCAGTCTGCTGCAAACAGAAATTTTAACTACAGTTTAGAGAGTTTCTTCAGCACACAGCTAGACCGGCTCCTTGTTGTTTACAGCCCTGCCACTGGACTATCCCCAAGGACGCAGTCATCGGCCTTGTCTGCTTGTCTGCTCATCGGCCTTTACTGCTTTGAAGAACAAACCTGTACTTGTTCTAACAACTCACATCACACAAGACAACCTTCCGCACCCTCCACCCACACTACCCTGGGATTTATTTTCATTTGAGGCCTCCCTAAACGCTGCAGCCATCAGCCGAGAGAGATAATGTTATGAGACCTGCAGCAGTGGACTTGTGGGCAAGGACCAGACCTGCTTTGAAATGCAAGGGGCAGTAACACTCCCCATGGCTGCAGGAGGTTGGGTTTGCTCTGTGACACCACGGGCTACTCCCAGTGCCATTACATCTGTTCAAGTCCATGTGCTTCCTGTGGACCTTTCCTAGACTGGGAGACTGAAAAACAACAGAATAAAGGAAAAAAAAAAGATGAAAAGCATTTCACAAACATAGAAGCGACAAACCTGCAGTAAATTCAATCATGATAGGCCATGAAGGACCAAATTTCACCACATATCCATGTTTTTATGCATGGGCATCTCCCTGGAGCAGCAGTTGGCCCGCACTATGTTAGCAGGTGGCTCCAGGTCCTCGTGTCACCCCTGCTGCCCGCCAGCTCCCCGTCATCGGCTGCGTCTCCTTGAGCCCGTTGTGAAGCGGCCTGCAACGAGGGCGCTCCCAGCAGCGACATCGGCCTTCCGAGGTATCCAATTCCTTGTACTTTTTAAGTTTCCCCCTCAGTAGAATTCCACCTGTCTCAGAAAAGGGTTTGGGTGTTTGTACCTATTTCTGTATGTGGGATATCAAAAGTCTTAACCTCAAGGGCACTTGTTATTCCAAGTCAGTGGAACCCCCTGCCATGGGGAGGCCCAGCTTGGTGCCGGGGATCATCCGCGTGGCCTCGCCGCCCTGGGGAACAACGTCCTTGGCGTGCTCCCTGCGCAGCTTTGACCTGCCTAACCCTAGAATGTAACTTACACTCTGAATGACGGAATTACATTTTCCTGTGCAAAATGTTCCCGCAGCACCAGCATGAGTGAGGCAAGGCTTTCAGAGCTATTTCCTAACACATCACTGCTGCTCGAGGGGTGCCATTTTTTCATGTTTGCACACAGGGTTCCGTTCCTCGGAGCACTTTCTCCTAACATTACTCCAATTACTGTGTAACTACAGTATATTTTGTGATCTCACGCGGCACAGAGGGTTTACTACCCAGAAAAAGGAACCTCCAAGATGTTTTCAGCAATAATGGTTTAATATGTGGTAGCCAGGAACTACTTTCAGCTCAGCTCCCCATTCTAGTCAATGCTGCTATTTCCGATTTAGGATTAACATTTCTGCTGAAGTAAAGGAAGTGTTGTTGTCTAAGCACCGTTATTTCCCGTTAACTTTACCTGTTTCATCTCTTTGCTAAGAGGAAAACCAAAGCAAAGCGAGTAATTCCTCACCTATTTTCATCTGTCTCGGCTGGGATTAGAACGGGCCCACCCCGGGGTGGCTCCTCCGCCCCCCTACAGGCCCTGTGACCCGTGGGGCGGCCCGTGGGGCGGCGGGGCCGTGACAGCGCGGCCAGCCCCGCCGCGCTCCGCATGCGGCAACAAGAACATGTCTCAGAAGGTCAATGCAGTCTCATTTTAATGGGTTTTACATCTTTTTTTTACGATTCACAAAGCCAGAATATAAGTACTTATACACTTTAAATAGGAAAGTAATATATTCCGCAAAAGAAAAATAGATTTGATCGAGTGTCATAAAAGTTGCCTCTGACAGTTGGAACTTCCAGCTTCTATGCTAAAAAAGCCCAAATAGACAAGTTATACTGAAGTGTTCTTTAAAGACCAAGCAGCTGCTTTATTAAAATATTAAATTTACATTTTAAAAAGAAATATTCTGATAATTTCAGTTATGATAATCTTGAAGTTATGTGAAGTTCATGACAATGGGCATTATTCTGCTTTGGAGAACTGAGTACAGACTTTGTACAATCAGCTTTGCCATTATCTAGGAATGTGCAAGATCACAGAAAAAAAACCCAACCAACCAACCAACCAACCAACCCAAAGCACTGGAAAGACCAATCCAACACGCTGCATTTCACCTTGATTCTGACCCTTCCCAGAGAGAGCAGGCTGCAGTCCCCGCACTAGGACCTGATCCTAAACCTGCTTTGATGTGGTCCCTGGTTTAGACCCAAGAGGCAACCAAAAAAAAGCAGCCATGCAAATCTCACCGTTTCTTGAACAGTGTTCCAAGAAACAGAAAAAGGATTTAAGAAAATACCAACTTTATCCCAGAACACAACAAGTGAATGACCTTCAAACAACTTTGAGCAGGTTCAATTTACATTTTACTTCAAAAAAAAAAAAAAAAAAAAGAAAGAAAGAGGGGAGTACATACATGAAGGGAAAATGGGGCGAGCAACAACCATCTGAAACCAGGTTTCTGCTGTATTCACCAACTGCCCTCCAGTCGCAGCGCTCTTCCCAGCCCTTCCACACTTGCTTACGATATGAACAGGATTATGGGTCAAGGAAACAGTTTAAAGTTGAAGCCCAAATGGAAATAGTAAGATATCATACACAGTGTAAGTTTATAATACACAGCATGTTTTTTTAAATGACATAATGCAACAGCAGGAAGGAGAAGTAGTAGTTAACAGTTACTAACACTAAAATAATCAAATTTGTATGTTATACATATACAGCAACTAACTGCTTTACAAAAAAGCAAAATAATACAATATAGTCACATGTATTTACAGTGTAGTAAATATACTTTTCTGTCAAATTTTACACAAAACTATTTACAGGTGAATATACTGCATTAAAAAAAATGGTGGGACCAACACTAAAAGTGACTTGTTGTCGTAGGTTTGTTGCATAACAATACGACGTGCTTTGTTACATTTAAAAAAAAAAGAACAAAACCAAAACGAACAAAAACCCTTTAGAATAAAACAGAAAAAGCCCTAAGACCTACAACCCAGTTAGGAATAGAGCTCTGGAACGCCCCCAAATGCTAAGTCCACAATACTTATTTGAAACGTTTCCTCTTCTTGGAAACCTCATGCACATTAAAGCAGAAACACTGGCATAATTAACAGGTAGGTTATGCACTATTCAAATACTACTGAATCATCTTTAAGTCAGGGAAAATACAAACACAAACAAAATGTTAATCGTCTTTACAGTACTTAGTTGCAGTTAGTGCGTAATGGATGACAGGTTCTAAAACAGGGGTGTCAAACAGGCAGTCCCCACGCCGTATTTATGTGGTCCACTTGTTCCAACTCAGGTTTTCTGTCTCGGGCCCTCGCCTCCCAACGCACGGACACAGCTCGGACAGAGCGCGTCTTCCAGGGCCCGGGGGAGCCCCCGAGGGCAGTGCCCGCCGGGGCGGCTGCCCGGGCCCCGCAGCAAAGGGACGCGTTGAGAAAGAAAAAGGCCAAGTAGTAGCAACGTTCTGGGAGTCTAGGGAGCAGGCCGAGTGACCAGCGTGACAGTAAGGCACTGAACACCAAATCCTAACACAAGTTTAATTATGACAAACCACCATGTTGTCACCCTTTGTCTAAGCAACGAGCTTCCTGACCATGGATCCTGGAGAGAACTTCACTCTGTACCTGGGCCTAGATGGTCCTCAACATAGAGCCTGGCCGCACACTTTCTCATATGCTAAATTTGGCTCTCTTTTCCTAGCGTGTTTGACACCCCTGCTTTGAAAAGTCAGGTGCCCTCCTGAGCAGCGACAAGTGTCACCCCTTGGGCTGCTCCGCAAGAAGCAGAGCAAACTGGGTGACTTGCTTAGCGAGGGCAGCCGTTTTGGTCACTAGGACTGAGCCTGCAGCAGTGAAAGGATGTCAATCACTGTCTGTTTTGGTTTCACACTACACACTGGAAATAATTTATTAATTCCAATTACGGAGGTTTTTTTTTTTTAATAAAGGCAACCCAAAATATTGATAAAAGAGTGAGAGGAACTCAGTCCAGACAAAACTGAGTTGGTGGTTAGTCTGGATTTATTTAAGGAAAACTGCTCATAAGAGAGACAAAACACCTAAAACCTATGTTTTTATTTTTTTTTCTCATAGCAAATTACCTTTATGGGAATTTCTTTTCCCTATCTACAGCAAGAACAATTTTTCAGACTTCTACAATTCACTGTCTTTAGCAAAACTGAAAGGGCTGGAACTGGCTTGATTAAGTATGGTCAAGTGCAAACTGACGGTGATTTTAGATTAGCTATTACACAACTGGATGTATGAGATGAGAAAGGGTTTCAAAGCAGTGACTCCCAGGTTATAAATGCATAGCAGCTAAGAACATGGCACGAGTCACTGCTCTATTCCTAAATTCAGTTCTAGCCTCAGCATCCATTTCACAGATGGTATCAATTCAGCAACTCAGTAATTCAGTAATAAAGGAACTGCATTTCTACTGCACTTCCTCTACAATCAATAATAACATAATTTGGTTAATTGCACAAGTCTTCATATTTTCAATAATGCCTATTTCAAGATTATTAATTGCAAATTTTCTTTGTGTTTTGGCAAACTATTTGCATATTAGGTTTGTGTTCATAGTTTTTCCCAGGACTGTAAACAAATAAAAAAATTGTTATTTTATGAATCAATACAATAAAAGGCAACTTATTTACATAAACATGTTACATTGTTACTGTGGATAAATGTGAATTATGTGCTATATCAATAACATCTGAACACTTAATTGTACCATTCTCTAAATAATTTAGCTGTGGAGTTTGATTTACTGAAAGCCACTAATAAAAATTGCACTATAGGATTTTTTTTAATAAAGTGGATATACTTTTTTCATTAAAGCCACTTATAAATTGATAACTTCTAACATATAAGAGGGATCTGAAACTAGGAAGTTTAACTGTTCTTTAGCAGTACATACACTTAGCCCTAAAATGAGCACCCAGATGACAGGCCCTTTTGTCAGAATTTGTAGTTATCTCTGAGCTCCAACGTTCTGCACAATTTCAGTCCATAAAGGTAGTATCTGCAGCACTGCGTGCTACCTCTTTATACACCATTCAACATAGCAGCATATTATCACAGTCAGCCATTGTTAATATACTACTGGAGTTGACAAGTCTTTCACAGTGACAGCAATTTCAGTTTCTTATAACCCCCAAATGTGAATCCTTGCACACTAACCCCCTTGAAAGCTCTGCAAGACAGATTGACTGCAAAAGTCTATCCTGATTCCAGAAATTGCACTGCAACATTCAAACGTAACCTTGATTTGACAAAAGTGTCAGTTATCTTTAAATTCATGTACCTTAAGCAAACATTACTGTTTCTATATCATTGCTTGGGCAGCACAGAAGCAGCTTAGCTAAACATAATCTCCCAGAGTTGGAGGTCACTCCACAGAACTTCCCCCTCCATACTCCAATAGTTATTCTGCCAGGAATTTCTTGAAGGTGCATATTGTTGGGAAGGGAAAAACTAAAGTATCTGCTAAATGAAGAAAGAAGCAATAATTTGTCAACACTGCTACAGTGACAGCATAGTCAGTTCTTGATGATTTCTTTCCACTATATGACCTTTTTAGTGCAGTTAAAGTACAGCCAAAAACAGTTTGCTTTGGAAAAATGCCAGTTTGTCCAGTCTGGTCCATATACAGTCCAAGTATGTGGTGCTATGGTCTGGGGAATGAAGAGACTCGTGGCCTCCTTGTCCTTTAAAATTTATTGCTAATTACTGGAAATTTAATCTAATCAACCATTTCTGGTTAAGCTCATTGTACTGCCACTATCATAAGTTTCTTTTAAGTATGGTAAAAAAAAGTCCACAGCTAAAGATCTTACAAGTTTGAATTAAAACCATGATTACAGCAACTTCCCCGGTCTCCTACCACCACGACCTCAAGGGGTGTGCAAACAGGACTAAGTTTTAACACTTTCCTTTACAGAAGAAGCAAACAAGGTATAACAGAAGCAGGGCAGAGCGCTGAGCAACGGCTCTGGGTGGGACGCGACGTGGGACTGCGGCGCCCGCCTCCCTCGGTCACAGGCTCCATCAGCACCCGGTCACTGCTCAGTCGGTGGCTCCGGAACACGGGCTCGAATCCAACACAGGGAGAGGAAAAGAGAAGGTGGCAGCAAAACTCAGGCAACGCTTCAAGAGTTGGTCATCTGGCAACACGGCTGACAGCATGGGAACGTTACAAATTAAGTGCAGCATCACAACTGGTAGAGGGCCCTTGGGAAAAGCCCGCTTGTCAGTCAGTCTCCAAACAGAAAAAACAAGGAGGAAGGAAAGGCAAGGCGGCGCCTCACACGATCTTTTTAATGCTGTGGCGCTTGAAGCTGCCGGCGCTGCGCTGCTTCTGCACCTGGCTGGCGGAGCCGTGGCGCATCCGGCCGCTGTTGGCGTGTCCGGCGGTGGGCGAGAGCTCCACGTTCTCCTTGTCGATGCCTGCAGGGACACAGGGAGCAGAGCATCACTGCCGGCCCCTGCACTGGAGCGGCGCTGCCAGGAAAGGGTCTCGGCAGTGCTGGCCGGGAGCGCAGTCTGCAAAGCGGCGAGAAAGCCCCTGGGAGCCGTATGGAGCCATCCGCGGAGCCAGGGCACGTCAGAGCGCCCGGCAGCCGCGCTCAGCCCGGGCACAGGCCCCCGCGCCGCGTGGGCGACCGCCCTCCTGGAGGCGCCCCCAGCTCGGCCCTTTGGGGATCCCTCAAGCGGAGCCACCACGCTGGGCTCCGGCCACCACGCACTCGAGTGAGCGCTGGGGCAGAGAGGGCGACACGGCGCTCGCTTCCAGTGAGCTCGGTGTGGAGCCAAACGGCACGCAGCAGCAGGGCAGGGGCTGCACGTGGCTCCTCAGAGCGCCGGCCGTGCAGGCGGGTGGGCGCTGGAACAGCCCTCAGGCAGGATGCTGCGCAGGCCGCGCTGGAGCACAGGGCTGCAGGGGCCCTCCTGTAGCCATGTGGAGGCCTCTCGGGCTCCAGCTCGGAGACACTCATTGAGCTCTAAGAGCCCCCACCAAACACAATATATACAATATATAATACAAATCTCTCCATCCTTCCTTTTCCCCGGGGGGGGAACAGAGACGGAACACGTGCCTGAGCTACGGGCTTCCTCCAGAGCAGAACGAGTGTCCAGCTCCAAGGGAAGGGCTCAGGCCGCAGCCTGCAGGGCTGTGCTCTGGCGGCAGGAGCTGCTGCTTGTGTCAGAGAGCGCTTGTGCACCAACTGCCCCCACACAAACCGCTCGCCAGCAGAAGGATCACAGCAAGTGTGTTAGCAGACTAATGGGGAACGCTGCGAGGGGGAATAGGAGCTGCAAGGTTTCCTTTGTAGGCATCAGAGGCACAATGATGCATGCTATCACTTGAGTTAAACGTCAAAGTGTAGATACCAACTACTAGAGTGATTCAAATCCTGGTCAGAAGGATCAATACATAAAAACCAACATCTACAGAAACTGTTTCCTGATGCTGTTACTGGGAACCACGCAGAGAGCAGCGGCAGAGGCCACCAAGCTGAACACAGCTCAGCGCAGATGAGCCCCAGGCAGCTACTGCCTCCACCCCGGGGACCCTGGACAGAATGACCCCGGGGCTTCCGCAGCAAACGCAGCGTCTTGGCTGCAGCTTTACCCCCTTCTCACCGCTTACACTCAGGCGTGTGGAACCACAATGAACAGCAGGTGGAAAATGCCGTCATGGGAAAGGCTAAAAGTGCAGCCAACAGCAAAATCTAGGATGTATGACGGTGAATAAAGGGGGTAAGGCACAATCCTATCATTACAAATTATGTCTCCCAGAGATTCTTGTCTCATTCGTATATGAAATTCCCTCTAGTTTGCAGTCCAGGAACAGGGGACGTTCAGCGCTGTTGCACACAGCTACAGGGACAGTTTCCGAGCTCCAGTCGCAAACTGCCTGTGGGCAGCCCTGTCCTTCCCCTCCTTGTGTGGGTGTCAGCTCACAAACCCCGGCTGTGGTGGCAAAACGGAGCAGCCCACAGGTGGGAGCCAAAAAACCCTCAGCTTTTACTGACATCTCCACATAGAAGCACAAATTAAATGATGTTGCTGAGGATTCCGGTTATTGGACCTCCATCTGCTACAACTTAATCCAGCAAAATCATGTTGTATCCTGCTGGTGCCTAATGTTAAAGCTGACCTCTTACAAATCTAAAGACCTCAGATGAAATAAATTCTATATTTTAGCTTAATATCTGCAACAGGAAGGCTGCCCATCTCAAACTGCCCATTCTCTATTACTAAATCTATTTTATTCCTAAGGATGTGATCTTTTTGCCTGTTATATCATCACATATTATCATTAGCATCACACAAGAAACGCAGCAGCTTAGCAGTTACACTGGCTTAGCCATTCCCGTGTTTAAAGGATCAGTAAATTGCTTCTCATGCCGCAAGCCCAACCCTGAAGCAGATCAAGCAGAATCTCGTGCAAATAGGATGAAAGTAGAATGTACCTTGATGAGGAAGCTGCATGAAAACTGCAGATTTAGAGCAAGGCAGAGAAGCTTCACAGACACAGAATGAAAGAAGAAACCATAAGTGAATAATGCCCAGGACAGGGGAGAGGAGAAGAAATGGTGACAGACAAAACATTCATCAACAATGATTTTGCAGAGTTAGGTATCCAGAAGCGCAAAATGGAATTTTTCACATGTCTGCAACTTAATATATTTGTTACCATAATAAGAAAACTTACTCTGATAAAACAATGTCTTTTTCTCAGTGTGATAAAGTAACTCAGCACTGCTAAAATACTTGATTTTCTTGTTCAGTGGTTCTCGGATGAGGGTAAGAGGATGACCCCGCTGCATTCCCTGCTAACGCCACAGCTGCCTCGCTCTTCTAAGAAATCTGTGGTCCACTTTTACTTCCCAGGCTAAAATTCTGTCACCAATATTTTTTTTCTTGGTAGTTGGCAGGTCATTCACTACTTAGGCTCTCACACTTGTCAACAGAATGAGGAAAGAACAGGCCAATAAACACAGCAAAAATAATGCTACCGTACCACTAGGTACAAAGTGGCCAGAGAAGACTGATTTATTTTTTAATATAATTAAACACCTTAAAAAGCAAGTCTTACTCTAGGCAAAATTGTACTTGCTAAGATGACAGCTTAAACTAGTGTAAATGGTGCATTGACCAAAGCCAAGCAGTGCAGAGCCGCTGGGAGGGAAGCGCCAAGTGCGAAGCTCCTGCTGTGGTCGGCCCCAGGCCGAGAAGGCTGCAGAGCCCAAACTGACCCTGCTCTTTCTGTTCAGGCTGCTAGGATGAGGTGAGGACTCAAGGAATTCAGCAAGACACCAATAAATGGTAAGAGATGGAGAAGAAACACTATTTAGATTAAGAGATAGATCAATGTCTCACCTCTGCATGTTGAATAGTATATGGATATATAATGAATATATATTCATTATATGTAATAACAAAACATGCATAGCATCACTGAGCAAAGTAATGATCATAAAAACCACGCTGATTAGCCTTAAGTGCAAGTGGTTACTAACCTACTAACCTTCCACTAAAGCTAGAAATAAAACAGATAAAAAAAACCTGACCATCTTCAGCATTCAGAACTGCTGTAGCTAAAACACACACAGCAAGTATCACACAGCATAACTGTTACGACAGAGGAGCAAAGAACCTCCTTGATGTACGGGCCAGTAGTCCAAAACCACTTCATGCAGATTGCTTTGATATCCATTCTGTTTTCTTGTTACATTTCATCTCCCCTAGCTTATACTATATATTCCCTATATACTACAGGGAATACTTTTTGATTGCTCTCATTTCTCACACCTGAAAACCTATGCTGCTAAATTTAATCTCTGCACCAATCTGCAATTAATTCCCATCTCCCTGAGCCAGCTAAGCTACTCCATATTTCTCCTCTCAGTATCTCGCTGTTTTTTCCAGAATGCCTTCATTTCATCCCTGGTGGCGATATAGGTTATTTGGTGGTCTGAACTGACTCAGGATTCCATGTATACACACAGGAAGGCTTTTTTGTTCTCCAGGGAGGACTATGACCTCCCTATAATGCTTCCTGTTTAAGTGTATTGGCCTTAAACCTTACAGTCAACAAACTGCACCAGCCTCCTCACTCTCTTCTGCTCAACAGAGTTCTCGAATGTTTCTCTTAATGTGTGTTAGCTTGTAGTACCCAAACAGATATTCTTCTCCTTGCAAAATACCATGATTATACATTTACATTTATTAATCTTCTAGGATCCAGGGCTGCACATGTTCCATACTAAGATGCAGCTGTTGTTCATTCGGATGCACTTAGCGTTATCTCCATCACGCACAACAACTTGGAAGACAGCTTTTGTGATGGACAAAATCCAACATCTGAAATACCAGTGTAACAGCTTAGCCCACAGCTTAATCTTCATTCGACTCCAGAATGCAATGATGCTTGATGCATAAATACACCCAAAGAGTTGATGAGCCTATCTGGCTAAACAAACTCTAAATACAGGCTATTCCCTTAGCTATGGAGTATGAGAAGAGCTACCGACCTGGGGAGTGCTGGGAGGTTGCGAGCGAGGTCATGGAATTGGAGAGGTTCAGGTTAGCAGTTATGCTCAGCTGGCTCTGCACCGCGGGCGGGTACGGAGATGTGGGCGTCAGGAGCGACTCCTCACTGGTCTCCTCATCAATCCCAGGCAGATACGTGTCAATCAAGGCATCCAAAAACTTCACTATGAGCTCAGCATAGTCTGGGATTTGTGTTTGCTGTGGATAAGGAGAGGAAAAAAGATTGGTTCATTTCCTTCTATTATTTTTGTCACAATGAGCTTTGCCTTAGAACTCATTCTAATATCAAACCTATTTTAAGTGAAAACTTTGAAAAGCATTTGATGTGCATATTTGTATGAGTCTGCTTTGGGGGCTCCTCCAAGCTAAGCTAAAGGAACATATTAAAGATTACTTGCAATTGAAGTCAGCAAGAAGCATCTGATTTCTTCACAGGGTGAACAGCCCCGTCTGGACCTCACAAGTTACTAATCACTACTGGGGCCCCAAAGCCTAACGACCACTGGCTTGTTCTTATCAATACCATATTGTCACAGTTATGTGCATCTTCACTGGGACATTGTGAACATATTTCACACAGACAATAAAACATTGATAAAATTATATATAATTTTTTTCTTACCTTGGAAAATGGGCCAGCAAATCTCCATAACCCATTAAATCCAAAACCTACAAAAACATATTGAATGTTACCACAAAACAACTAGGCTATTCATGTATGAAATTCTTGGTGATATTTTTAGCAAACAAACACACATCTCACTTCAAAAATCATGTCAATGGTTACAGGCCTCTCTCAATCAAAACTTCTTTCTTATGGATACTCATGGGAAGTCTTTGGTTAACAGACACTAAAAAAAAAAGGTTTTAAGTGTTTTAAGTCTCATGTGAAACTGGAACTGGGCACTCATTGGATTTTTCCAATAACACCACATAATAGAATCTATCCTTAATTCACAAGTCTAACTTCATTTGCCTCCATCATTTATGTTTTGTACTGCCCTTAACTTGGTTAGTGGAAACTACACAAGTTTCAACTTGTTTTCTACCGTCTACTCATACAGATGGTTTTACACTTCAGTTATCGATGTACAGCTGCAACAAGCAGCTTAACAGTCATGTTAGTGGCCATTTAATACATGAATGCTTTTTAATTACTAGGATTTATAAAGTCGAAGAGATTTCACATAACAAAATTGATTATTTTGCTAATTCTGAGGCCTTTTCATTAGTAAATCTAAATTTAAACACAACTGCCTAACAAAAAGAAAGATATTTACTTTGTAGATAAGAAGTTTGATATTGGGGTGGAGATTCTTCATGGTAGACAACGCTCTGAACAATCCCATGAATTGGATTCAACAAGTTTGGATCCTGGCACAGAGACAGAAGGGTATTGATCTTGGAATCCAATAAATTATGCCTAAAGAAAAAAAAAAAGAGCAGCGGCTTATTTTTGTTTATTAAGCAAAATTAAACAAAACTGTAATTCACAACTGACTTTAACAAACAGTTACTAAGGTGGGATTTTCTGCATTCCTCTAATGCAGAGGATAGGAAATTCTCAAATTGCTGCAGATAATTTTCTCTACAAGGCAAAGATTTTAGCTACTAACCTAGCAATGGGTAATTAGTTAGGTTTTTTGTTTTTTTTTTAAAGATTCATATTATACAAAGAGAGTTTTAGTTACTTACACGACAGGAAAGACCTTTGGGAAGACAACGCTTGCTTCTGCTAAATACTCGTAAAGAATCCGCTGGTCAAATTCATCAGTAGTGTACTTGACTAAGGTCGCCTGCCACAACGCAAAGCGGGACATCAGCACGCTGCTCATGCGAGGAACATACCGTTTGCTTGCCCTTTTTTTCTTTTTTTTTGCTGCTTTTGTTTAGTTTTAAGAACTCTGAATTGCAGAAAAGCAGCATTATGAAAGATTACTTTGACTCCAAACACAACAAAGTATTCATAGTATTTTATATTTACATGAGCAGCAAGCAATTGACAATAGTTCTTGTTTTAGCAAATATTTTGGTGCAACTTAAAATATAATATATAAACTCCTCCTCTTATATAAAGTTAGCTGCTGATATCTCTCTCTCCCCCAAGAAAAGAGGACAACAGCAGATGTCTAAATACCAAATAATGGAAATTCACTATCTGTTCTTACAGAATTTAAATACATTCCTAAAAGTGAATCCCAGCAAGTTTGAAGAACGGCAGCAAAAACATAAAATCACATATCCCACACCGATTCTGATCCAGGCAGATCTACTGCAGTGAACATATATGCGCCTTCTGAAGATAAATGGCCCTCAGAAAATAACGCATAATAACACACAGAAAGTAGGCTTACAAGAACTGTAAGCAGGAGTGCTTGAATTTTGGGATCAGTCAGAACTTCTTCATCGAGGAGGACATTTGACTCGGAAACAGAGACTTTCCGCAGATGTGGGTGTTGCTGTGGTGATATTCTCTGGGTTTCTGCCGGACAGAAAAGAGTAACTCATCCACAGCACAAACACCACAACAGAGTTAGTTCTTGCACAACAACTCCACTCACACGCAAACTTAGGAGATCACCAGCCTTTCTGTAAAATGTAAAAGCAACAATGATGCTGTCATACTCGTGGCGCTAGACTGTCACATGGGATGTATTATCAGATGGTAAAGAGTAACCCCAATTTCCTCTTTAGTGAAATACAGGCCCAGGGGTGGTAAGTAACATAGTCAGGGTCAGGCAGCAGACCAACATCAGAAACACCAGAAGAACCCTGGTCTTGCATTGCAATTGGGGTGGGGGCACAGGAAGCAGATGGGGCAGAAGATGAAGAGAGGCATTCTAGGCATAAGTCTCATTGCATTGTGTGCAAAAATCTGCACTTAGGGCTTAGTCACATATAGAAAGCCAAATTTTATATATTTCATTTCACTCCTATATGCTGTAATTTATAGCTGCTCCTTATTCTGGATCTGTCAACTGAGCAAACTCTTAATTCAAATTTCTCTAGATGCCATTAAGAAAAATACTTATTCCTTACCTTGTAGTAACCCAAGCAAATGAACATTGATTTTAGAAATAATTCTCTGTATGTACATACAAGGCATTTACAGTAGGCATTATTCTTAAAATGTTAGTCCTGTTTCTCACCCATTTCATAATCATTTTCGGCTACTCTCCTCATTTTGGGGGGCGTTGTGATTCCAGATTCCATGTCTTGCCTTTTAGGAGCCTTTGTGTCCGATATCAAATGGTCAAAACTTTTCCTTGTACCTAAAAACAATTTATCAGGAAATTAAAAACATTAAAGCTAAATCCATACTGCAAGTGTTTCTGATTTGCAGGGTGTGTATTTTTCTGGCCCAGTTACATCTCAACTACAACATACTGATAGGAATCTGGGGACATTATCACCATTCTCAGTGGTGGTAGGGAAAATACAGTCACACATGCCGCTCTCCATCGCAGTTTCCAAAATGCTTCACCATACATATGAGTACAGCATGCAATTTATTCAATTATGTAAGCTTGTGGGCATGCTATGGTTTCCTAGTCAACATGTTACATTGAATAAACATGCCAAAATGGGATTACTGAGAAGGAAGAAGTAACAGGATCGTAATGAGAAGTTCTTCTATTCATCCATCTATACCATACAAACAATTTATCTTGTTTCTCTAATATGAACACTTTCCTCACAACTCTGATGCATTGAAAGGCCACGAGTAAAAAACAGTTTGCTCCTAGAACTCCTAAAATGTTTTGGAAACATTTCCTCTAACATAAGCTACGATATTTAGCTTATTGGTGTGTCTGCAGGAGGGCTGGTGGGAAAGAATTGGCACTCAATCTTTAACATCTGGAACATCCTTTTTTGCCACTTCAACATGCATGTTTTGAGCATCACTCACACTCCATCCCCCTTCTCCGATCAAAAAAACTGGATCAGAACTCTTAATTGTACAGTGTTTTGCAATTTGTATTTTACAGAAGCTGCAAATATTCCTTTGAATCAGGAACTTAAATTTGGTATAAAATTCAGTATAAAAGAATACTCCTGGGATTATCTGTAGAAAAAAAAATAGCAGATTAGGTGTCTTAATAACCTAGAAGTTTTTTAGTGTTGGCTTGTGAAGGCTGCCCCATATCCAAGCTCATGGACTTTCGAGTTCGAGGGCTTATCTGTCCCACGGTTGGGTAACTTGCAGCTAGGTGTCTTTCCGACCCCTTTGGTGACGACCACGGTTGATTTTCCTTTAGTGTCCTGAAAGTGCAGAGAAAAGACAACTTATCTAAAGGTGTCTTATCTAAAGACAACTTACTAAAGGAAATAGACATTAACACTTGGATAATTGTTAATTAACAATTAAGTAACAAGTAACTTGTAATTCTCGGACAAAGAGAAATAACTAACCGATAGCTAGTGTCACTGTGATGTATGGGATATGTATCCATAGGTACATTTTCCATTGAAACATCTGTCAACAAGAGAGACTTCCGATGCTTTAAGCTGCAGCGACTTCGAACTTCCTCAGATACTGTCAGCAAAGCTAAAAATGCAAAGAAAGCGAATGTAAGTTTTCCAGGATAGCAGCACAGTGAAGAAAGCACACAATATTGCATCCATTGAAATTTATTTAGCATGAAGTCCCCTGAAATGTAATTATGCTTTGCTGAAATGTACAGATTGCAAGTGATTAAAAACCATTTTATTTCCCAGTTCAATTAGTTTTAGAAGTTCTCCCTCTACATGATCAAGATTTCCTATTTCTAGACAGCTAGGAGTCTGAATGGCCTAAGGGAGGAGTTTGAATG
>JAUBOD010000668.1:2720229-2761531 GCA_032353885.1 Nothura maculosa
TTTGTTTGAATGTGTTAAATTTTACCTGCTAGGTAAGCCACAGTTTGGGTGTTCACCTCAAACTTGTCACAATTCCTATGCTTGTTGACCAGGGCTAGTAGTGTGTGCAAAATCCTTACAGTTCTTGCTACAGTAGTAGGGGAAGGATGCCTGTACCCTAAGAAAGAAGGTTAAGAAACCAGAATATAGTGTTTAATTTTTTGAATGTAGACTTATAAAGCATTAATATTTGTAAAAATACTTGAAATACTTTTCATCATGTTCTCAGGAAAGCAGTATAAGTAGTACTATAAGTAGTAGTATAGTGCATGCAAGCAATACTAACAGAAACTGCACATTCAAGGAAATATTTTTTATGTCCCTCCTTCAAAAATCATATCATTTTAAATATCTGTGCTTACATCCTTCTCTCATAAATCAATCCCCTAGAATAAAGAGAAAGCCTGAATATAGTCCATCAAATGGAGAAAGAAAGCATTTCTGAAAGAAGAAATAAAGAAGAGCAGCAAATGAAGTCACACATCTCTGAACAGCTCAGCCACATCAAAAACTTTTGTAGGGACTGTGGCAAAGTCTTTAAGCCAAAAGATATTTAATCTTGCATCTACTCTGTGTTCCACACAGTTGGAATAAGTTACTTAAACATCAATCACAAAATTCTTTCTTGTATCCCGGGCCTGCTTTTGTTTCTGAATTAGGAGTGTAAAATGCAAAACGAACAGAAATCTGTGTTCTTACCTTTCAGGAGATGTCCCACTAGCGCAAAATTAAAGTTGGAGTTGAAATTTAGCCCAACAAAATGATCCATCTGCTTACAGTGCCATTCCAGTGGTCTCCTGATCTCCATAAACGCCTCTTCTGGGCTCTGATCCAGGGAAAACAAAATACAGGATCATCTCATTGAAAGTTAGGTACATCTCAAATTTTTAAAGAAGGACAAAAATATAATAATTTTAAGAATTTACATTAAAAAAGTCTTGACTAGAACATATCTATGTATCTCCATTCCAGTGTGGAACAAACAGCACAAGCTTTATCTCTACATTGCAGTTTTATTTTTGATGCTTCTGGGACACTATTTGCAATGCAGTTTTCAGTTGTAGATGCCTAACTAGTGATCCTGACAATGAAGACTGTTTTTTCCTTTTGAATGTGTCTCGTTGCTCCCATAAAGGTTTATTCCAGGTGATTACTAGCAGAGGTTGCTCACCTTGTCGTTGAACACCCGAAGGCTGTCCAGGGTGTGCAGATTCTGCTCGAGCAGCGCCGTACCTGCCGAATACAGGTTAACTTCATCGAGCTGCAGCACTGCCATAGCGACCCAAAAGAGCGCCTTGTGCATAGGGGAGTCCTAGAAGGAAGGGAAAAAAAAGCCATCATTTCATTTTCAAGTCAGTTCCTAGAACTGAAACAGGATGAATACCCTTGTATATATGCTCTTGCCTATATGCTGTATACTCTTGCCTACACACTGCTATCCTTCTCGTAACAAGTTCTCTCCTCAAACATGTACAGCCTGAGAACAAAACAGATGTTCACGAACTTGTGGTCCTCAAGCGCCTCCCAGGTGAACGTTTGAAGCAAATTAATGTCAACCTTCTCTTTGTTCCTCTCTTCTACCCCTTCCTTGGCTCATCAGCATGTCCAGGGCATATTGCCCCGCATCAGACTGAACAATACATGGATCTTTACCAATCTGAGTGAGAACACAGGAAAATAGACTGCAATTCTGCACAAATAAGTGTCTGGCAATTTCATCCCTGGAGCAAGCATACAGGAAGACTTGGCATTCAACAAATCTAAGGCCACTTACACAGCAGATTTTATGGGAACAAGTCTTCTTTGCTAGCAACAGATAGCACTGTAATCCTCTCTGCAAAGCACTATATGTGAAAATAACGTGCAATGCAAACAGTGGCAGCCCGGAGCAGCCCGTAAAGGACAATTAAGTCGTCAGCTTCATTTGCAGGGTAAGTTCATGCACACTAACAGGAGGAAAGAGAGCACCAGAAGTTCAAGCAGCACACACAACTGCTACTGCTGAGGTTCACTGTTAATTTTAAATGACACAGAGCTATCCAGATGGTCCAGACAACTCAGCCTGCGTAAAGTCACCAGGGAAAGAGCAAAATGGAGTGAAATCAAGAAGATTAACAAACTGTGCCTAAATCCTTTGGCTCTGTGAATGAAAGTCAAACAGGCATATTAAATGAGTCTTTCACATGCTCTTGCCAGGAATACCAAAGCTAATTTATTTTCTGGGGACATTTTCAAATACAAGCATCACAGCAGTGAAGTATGAACTTTGGATACGGCCTCACACCTTGTAATGACACCCATAATCACAATTGTCATTTACAAAACAATGTTCTCTGTTTAATGTACAAAACAACAAACATCCACAGTTGCTTACTTTATTAAGAAGAGGCTGCAGTTTGGTGAGTGCTATGACTGTAGCTTCTATTAGAACTTGACTGTTGTAATTATCAGGACCTTTTAAACAGCTCTCCAGTCCCTTTTCATAGAAAAAGCAGTAATAGGAAACAGAAACCATAATTAGATTTTCCTTTGTAAAAACATAAAAGTAAACATAGTTTACACAGTAAACAGCTGCCGATTAATTTATAAAGCTCAAACTCATTTTAAATGCATTCTAAAAGAGTTTTACAAAATATTTACAAATTATACAAATTATTAGTCACAAAGGAAGAGAGACACACATGCACACACCTTGCTAAGAATTCGGATTATTTGTTTTATTTGTCCATGAGAGACACGTTTGCTTATACAGCCAAAGACAACAAGTGCTCTTGGCTGCAGAGATGGATTATATTGGAATGCAAACCTGTGAAGAAACAAAGTACACTGGATTAGGCATTTACACAAATAGGCTGCATAATAAAAAAGTGAGAATTGTAAGCGTGCTACACAGGCAGTTAGGGGTTACGTTTTGTGATCTACAACATACTTTTGAGCTAGCTCAGTCCACTGGTCCAGCCACTTGCATGTTGGAATATCTCTCATACAAGCCTAAAAAGAATTACATTGTTTGAATAAATGCAACATTATGGCAAAGTATTTTTAAAATTCAGAACGTGCAGTGCTTTAATTCAGCAGTCAGCTACTTAAACATTTATTACCACACGATGGGAGGCACATCTCACTACACTGCTTGCCTGCAGGACGTGTAAGGAAAGCCGTTTTCCCCTCTGGATAATGTGCGTTGTTTTGCACCACCTACCTCCATGATCTCCAGCAAAGCCTCGGTGACAGTTTCCAGGGAAGTGAGTGCGAAGGTCTCCCTTTCGTAGGAGCCGGGCGAGAAGGACCTGTCCCGGTAGCTGGAGCGGAAGGCGATGACTGCTGCCGACTTCACTTTGCTGATTCCAAACAGCAAGTAGAACTTGGGCAGAGAGAACTCGGTCAGGCTCAGCCTTAGCACCTGCTTGGTCTCCTCTGTTGAATAAGTTTTTTACATATTTAACACACTGAAACTCAAATCATATTTCAACACTTTCAAGATAACCCTCCCATGAAAACCAAGGTCAGGAACAATCTCGGATAGCAGCCTGCACATTCCAATAGTGCTTCCTTGCTACTGGTCCCAGCACGAGCAGCGACAAGGGCAGGGCTTTTGGTTTGGTCTATCGAGCGTGTGTGCACGTGCGTGTGTTTCTCTCTAGCCACGCAGATGCTCTCACTCTCGCTCCATATATTTAGCGAATGACTCTTCACACACTTGAAAACAAACAAGGTTACATAAACATGTAAATATTTCTGTACAACATCTAGTCTGGTTTTAAATTGCATTTCTGTGATAACAAACAACAGGTACTTAACTGCTAATATAGACATTTAGATTTTAATTAGTTTAGGACTGCCAAGATACAGCAGTATGCAAAATACCTGTGTTATAGTAGCTTCACAACTGTCTTATGTAATTGATATTTTTGTTACCACATTATGCAATCATGCAAAAGAGGTACATCAGCCCAATTTAGCACAGGAGTATTTTCTCCCTTATCTGCATTACAGATACTAACTGATATTTACTTCCTTCCCTTTTTCACAAACCAGTTATATAAACAATTTTTCATTATACACCTGCCCAGAGAGCCATATTTTATCTCCATTCTGTTACCTACTTCAGCTTATGAGCTAGTTCAAGTTAAATAGTAACATAGTATTTTCAAACTTGAAGAGATTTCTTAGGATCACAGAAATTAACCTTCACCACACGCTCACTGCTTACTTGTCTGCTCAGGCTTACTAAACTTTTCTCTTAGTCTACTCATCTCAGCAGCTATGTTTTAAATGCCAAAAAGCAAGGTTATTCCTGAACTGTTGCAGTAAAAGGTATTTCAACTCATCTATATTTTTCTAACTTTTGATAATCACAGGTAACCTTCTGTTAACTTCATTGCAACTAAAATCAAATCATTCCAAAAACAACTCGACCTTGTCTATCCTTATCTGCACTACAACTCCTATGTTCCTCTCCAACCGGAAAAGATATTTTAATCCCATTAGTGGCGTGGTATACAACGTCTTCATGAAAGTGAAAAGACACCTCAAATATTTCTTAAAACAAACTAGAGGAGCAAAAAAGTTTATGTAATATCTGACAAAAACTTACCACTGAAGTGAAGCTGTGAACAAGTGCACAAAGAATGAATGATGTTGATGACCAGACCATGAGTGGAAGCTCTGAGAGAAAGGGGACCAGTAGCCACCAATAAAGTGACTACATGGAAGAGGTAGGGCAGATGTGCCGCCACATCCAGAGAGTTGTTGAAGGAGAGCATCAGCATGTACCGGGCTAGAATAGCAATATCATCCCACATCAGGTGCTGTTCTAAGGTAGGAGTTGGAGACAGACAGGTCTTGTCAATTATTTTACACATCCTTCCAATTACCTGAAAGACAGTAACCATGTGTTTTAATCAAATGAAGAGCAGAGCTAAAAAAATTCAGTCAAAGCCATTATAGCTTAGCACTGGAATTATTTTCTTGCTAGGAATACATATTATAAAATTTGTTGCCTGACCATCATTATTCAGAAGACACAATGTCATGTTATTTTTTCAAGTGAAATTATTATATAAGAGAAAATAAGGCAGAGGCACTCACTTTGCTTGAAACCAGTTTCACATTTCCAGATGCAAGTGCTACAGCTGTGTCTGCCATAACCTCGGCTTTTATGGATCCTAACCCTCCTGTGGCACTAGTTTTGATGAAACTGTCCAGCACTACATCAAGCAGATCTGTTATCTGTTGGAAAAAAAACACACCAAAAAGTCACTGTCTCTTACATTAGCTTCATTTTTCTACAGTAACAGCTTTTTGAATAGGCAATCATTCATTTTAGCTGAATGATATTCAACTATTACTTTCACCATGGACTGAAGAAATATTTATGACTAATACCAAATCAAAAATCTTTAATTTTCAACAGGGTTCAAGAACACGCTTCTAAAATTCAGAATTTAGTAGTTTGTGTAATTGGTTAGAAGTATTTTTATAGAAAAGAAACATACGCTCTTCTCTGCATACAGTTAATATACTTTGGTCCTATGCAGATACATTATATTTTCCCTCATCAACACTGTGATTAAAAAGCACCATAATTTGCTGTGCATATATAAACTGCAGTAAATTATGAAGAACTTGTACCTGTCCAAGACTCCCCCATATCTTGGCTTGAATGGAAGGATACATCTGCTTTTCGTTTATCGTCATTGTGATGAGCTTATCAAGAATAGCGGTGACCCGCTGGCGCTTGGCATCGTCGTTGTGTTTGCAGAATCGCACCAGGTTTGATAACCAGGGAGTCATGTATTCCAGACAGAGATGTTTCAGTTCAATGCCTGACATAAAAATTCAGATTGTAACATGAAAGCAGAAGTGGTCTCTATCTACATCTAAAGAATTACTTGCAAGCCCTTTTCATTTCAATTGCACAGTCTAGCAAATTACTGTCCTAAATGGGTGGATGAGGTTGGTAGAAGATCTGAACAAATGTTTCTGGGCAGCCAAGCCTCCAAAGCAACATTCTCTAATAACAACATCCAAGAAACTTCTGTAGGAATCTGGCAAGATTTGGACATTTTAATTATGAGTAAGGTAAAGATATGTAAACTCAGTATTAGAGAGGACTTAAGGTTTTTTCCCATCCTCAGAAGGTATTCTAAACTGCTTTTAATATAATGAATAGAATGAGATTTACTAATAAAAGAGGAAAAAAAAATCTGAAAGAATTAGTATCTAAATAGTGTATGTCAAAAAAGCCTTGTAGCTCTTTGTCACTGCTGTGGATGTCAGCCTGGGTTTTGGTGTGCAGCATTTCTGAAGAGTTATTAGCAACGTGATATGGATCTAAAGAACATACTGTACAAAATTAACAGCAGCCCTAGGAAACAAATAGCCCATATTGTCATTTCTCAGAACAAACCTACTCATTCCAAAGCACTGAGATGTCTAGGGAGGCTTGTTCCAACATTAATTTCAGAATATAAAAAACAGATTTTTTAAATTTTGTTCATCAGAAATGAAAAGGCATATTCAAATGGACAAATGAAACGAGGGTTTTGCTCCAACAGATTCCAGCCCATTTCATGACACTGCTCGGTTTCAGAGCATTATACAAATGATAATTAAGGAATGGATACAGTCTTGAGACTCATCTAAATTGCTCCAAGAAAACATTTGCAATTAGCACTCACTGTGACTCAGTAACATGAGATAGCTAAAACAGCCGAGAGTCAGCTACAACTTACTAGGTTGATACTCACTAGATTTGCTAAATCCAGAAATGCACTCTTCCAAGAACTCCAGGGTAAGGTGTGGTTCGTTAGCTGCAAGAGTTTTACTAATAGACACAATAAAGAGTGTGTTGTTGGCAGGAATACACAGACCTGAAGTTTCCAGTAACTGGCCCTCAATCTTTAAATTAAAGGTACAGGTTAAGGCACATAGAAGATTATAGGCAGCAGACCTGGAAGAAAGCAAATAACATGACTCGTAATACTGTTCTCACATATCTTGTAGGCATTACACTAAAATAACACAGTAGTGATGCTGACATTTTTAATATCAAATCAATATTGCTAGGTTAGCAACTACACTCAAACCCTTAACTTTTTTCCTGCAGCCATTACGGCTCACAGACAACAGCACTTGCCTTGGAGATGTGAATGAGGCTACTCCTCCACTTATTTTAAATGATCTCTGATGACGTTAGAAAATACTGGACTTGTCAGAGAGACGCTTGGTCCTGCGAAGAGCTAAGTATTTCCCAGTGGGAAAGGGGTTGCCAAGGGCCCCAAGGCTCCCATTGAGCCACTACCCGTTTTACAACAGTCCCTCCTGACAAGATCCCGTCCTGTTCTCAGAGATTCCGTTCCCGAGATTTCACACAAGACATTCAATACCATGGAAATCAAGTCTGACCAATAAGACATTGCAAAGAAGTATTTCTCTTTACAAGGAGAAATAAAATTTCCTAAATGCTTTCAGTCACTCAGATAATATGAATGTTTTTCTTCAGCTACAGAAAAGGTAATCTTTCTTTAGAAAAATCATTTTAGAAAAAATGTTTTGCTCCAGAGAGATTTGTTAGAATCAAGAATATCTTACAAAGAATTGTTATTTTTTGACCAAAAGTGGTGGGAATTTAAAAGATCTGTACCGCAAACTGGGGTCTGAGCTTCCCAGGTTGAGCAGCGCTATGTTCAGCAGCGTTCCAGGGACATCCTTCGGGCGGATTTTGGTGTGCTGCGGGATGGAGTCCGGCTGGGACAACTCCCACCGTGTCCGAATGTGGATGATGGACCGAACGATGGCTTCGCACTCCTGATGCATGAAGGTCAGTGGTGTGCCTTGGTTGGCAATGGTCAAGGTAAACTGGTTCTCATCAACGAGACATATTTCCTCAATTTCCGAGGCATAGTAAATATCGTTTAAAAACACTGTTTGTCCCAGGACTCTTGTTCGCTCGGCTGACGTCACCTGCACAGCTGTAGACCCAACCTTAAAAGCAGAACAGAAAAATGTTTCAAGCACCACTGGTCTACAATACAAAGAGCAAAAAAAAAGTCTCAAACTTCTGTTTTCCAAAGAACTATAAGAAACCATAGCAAATGCTATGGCTTCCTAACACGCACATACTAATAAGCTGGAATTTCTCCCCCAATCAAGAGACAGCAAAACTATATTCAAATCCTTATCATAATGTAAGAATTCACTAGAAAGAGAGTCAAAGCAGCCTCACTTTAATAGAAACTTTGGTGTCTTTATGAGCCAGTTTGAGAGCGTTGTGAAACACTTTCAAGTCCTCCTCCAAAGCCAAGGTAGCTGCCGGGAGCTTCTGCTGGTCGTGTTCAATGTGCTCTGCCAGCTTTCCTGGAGAGTCTATAAAAATAAGTCTTTTGCTTCCTTTTAAGCCTGTCAAGAGTCTTTCATGGTATTTGGTGTATTCTCTGACCCAAGAATTACAGTTATAAATAAAAACTGCTGAGACATTTTCATAAGCAAAGCCTGGAAACACTACAAACCACTTAGAAAGAAAGTCTGTTTTAAAACGATTACTGGGGCCAGCATGTGTGAGGTCCACTACAATCTCGTATGGCTTTGCATAGTATGGCTTCAGAGTTAGCAGGACATGGTATATCAATAAATCCCCATTGATCTGGCCAGTCTTGAACCTGTAAGAAAAAGAGTGAAGACAACATTTGCCACATGACAAATATCTGCATGGTATAGTAAAAACAGTATTATATTAAAACAGATTTATCTTTAACATAATCCTAAAAATGTCATAATCTTTAGTAATGCTAACAGACCAAAAGCACAAAAGCATCTGTGCTTATCCAGTGATGGCTTCCCTGTCATGCAGGGCTTCACACGAGCTAAGAAGGTCAAGTTTGACACGGATGCAGTCCCTGTTCCTTCCCAAGTGCCGTGCAAGCCACTGTTAGTCAAATGGCCTCCATGCAGGCACAAGGTTTATTCAACTTCTCAAACAACGGGAAAAACACAAAACCCATACGGACAGCAACAGTGCATCAAACAAATCCAAACTGCATTACAGGAAAAGAGCTAAGAACCTCTTTCTAAACAAAATTGGAATACTATAGTCCTTTAAAGTCCAACTCATCCATCTTTCTAGGGATTCAAGTTGCATCTATTTTTACATGCAAAAAAGTCCTCGTTCTAACTAAGCATCCACCAAAAATTATCTGAGAGGCTCTCCTGCTCCTGCCACTCGTGAACACGTACACGAGTTCCAAGTAGCCCTTCCAAATACCTGTAACTATATCTCACGGGAACATCACCTCAAGTCTCTCAAGCAAGGCAGCAGACTACGGAGACCCAACAAACACGGGAAGGCCGGGGCGGTTTGCGCTGCCGGGGAGCCCCGCTCCTGGGAACGCTGCAGCCGGCGGCACCACGAGCGGCGGCCTCCAGGCCTCCTCTCCTGGGCACTTCCTGTGGCTCCGAAAGCTAATTTGGGCAAGCTGGTGTTTTTCCCCTTTCACATGTCATGGCACGGCTGTTACCAAAAAGGAAGTGTGTCATCTCCGTGGTTTAGCTCTTTGCTCAGGCTAAACGACACACAAATTCACTCACAGATTTGTTCAAAAAATACCAGCATCGTCCACGTTTATCTGCCCGCTGTTAATGGTCATGTCCTCACAGCAAATATAAGCACAAAGAAGTGTTACTGCTAGGGAGGTGAAAATATAAAACACCACTTATTTTGACTACAGCTTGACAAGGTAAGTGCATGTTTTCTTCTCTTGCTTTAATTTCAAAATTTTCTTAGATTTTGCAGAAAATTATATGCAAGGGTTCTTTTACAAGAGTTCAAGTAATTCAAAAACACTGATTTGTAATGAAAGCATTAGACAAAAATATACTGAGAAGTTGAATAACATTTGCATTTGAGCAACGTTACGGCTGTTTCTTAAGCAGACCCAAAGGGAGAGCCAAGGGCGAGAGCCGCTGCCCAGCGCTGCCCTCCGCACCAGGGACGCTCTGTGCGCTGGCAGGAGACCCCGTCCCGACCTGGGCACAAAGGGGCGAGCTGGGCAGAACAGCTCTCCAGCGGCCGGTTCCTCTGCGCTGAGAGCTCTGAGCGAGGCCTTGGCACGGCCGGCTCGCTGGCTTGGAAGGAAAGCGCACGCGGCCGCAGCGGGCTCGCTGCACGCAGAGCACTGAGTGCGGGAGCTCAGCTGCACCGGCCTGGCAAACAGGTCAGTGTAGAAACCTCCAGGCCGTGCCTAGAGTTAGTCTGCTACAGTCTGCACCACACAGAGTTTCTGCTCCAGCTGCAGTCAAGACTGTCCTGGTTTAATCTTAAAGAGAAGAATTTATCCCAAAAAGGAGCCTATATGCTTAGGGGTGAGCTCAAACGCAAAGGATCCACCAGTCCTTTCCTGTTCCTCTGCCTCCTTTGCAAGGCAGCCCCACGTGGCTCTGGGTTTGCAACAGGCTCCGCACTGCTCTCGTCTCCTTGGAGCGTTCTGGCAACGTGGGCTGCTGGCCAGATTCTGGAAAGACGCCCAACTTCATCTTTCCTATATGTTAGTGCATATATTAAGTTTGTTGGTGGACAGGCTAACTTTTGACTATGACAAAGTTATAAACAAACATCGAGCATATTTCAAAATCACCAAGCTTACTAGCACACTGACACCTTAAAAAGAAGGGAAAAAAAATCCACTGCAGGAAAACAACTACATTAACAACTCTGGAAAGAAACGTAAGGGAAAGTAAATGTTACTTTTGGTCACTTCTTATATATTTATATTTGAATAAAGATAAAATATATAACACTTTATATATAATACATAAAACTTTTCATTCTATTAATACAGCCAGGAGAGACGCAAGGTAAAAACAAGCTGAAAGCTCCAAAAGATTTTGCTAAGTATTTCTGAAGTACTCAGACACCTGAGCAAAGAAACACAACCAATTAAAGTTACTACTGTTCCTTACAGAAATATTTTGTAAATTTTACATGGGTTTCTCCCTTTACCACGCAAAAGCAGAAGTGATGAACTTAAAGATGCAATATGGTTAGCTTGAAAGAGAAGGAACTGCAGTCTGCATCTCCAGTTATGCATCACCAAGTGCTTAAGAGGAAACGCTTTTCTGCCTCTGCTCCGCTCCACGTTCTCCTCTGTCTTCACACATTCGCTACAGGTCTCGCACTGTCGGGGTTCAGCAGCCACCGCTCCAGACCACCTATTTTCTCTCGTGTTCCAAGGAGCTGAACTCCCCCCGCATCCACTGAAGGCAGGAAGTTACACGTCCACCACGAAGCGCTGCTCGCGGCTCCCACAAGGTCTGAATCAGGCTTCTAAGGACTAGAACGTACTAAACTAATGTTAAAATTTCTACTTTGCAGGAGACAAAACAGGAAGATGAAGACAGAGAGATGCAATGAAGGGCATTTTGCTTTCTTTGCTGCGGTAATTTTTTCTTTGTATGTGCACATAAGTGCAAACCATAGTGGACACGCCATGGTTATGAGTGACACCTGGAATTCCACCAGCCCGAGCCCACGCAGAAGCCTGAGCACAAGTGAAGGCAGCACAGAGGTGCCTTTGGGCGCTGGTCCCAGCAGCAACGCAGCGGCTCCTTTGGGAAAGCAGCCAGGCACCTCTCAGGCCTGGGCTTCAAGAGGGGCCCCAAGCCGTCCAACGCCTTCTCCCGCCACAAGTGCCGTGTCTGCCGCAGGAGGAGCCAGGGACGCCACCAAAGCCACGACAACAGCGACAAGAGACACGTGTGAGGACCACAAGCCTCTTGTTCTGATTTGCTTCATTGTTATCGCAGTACTCGTGCTTATCTGCACCTTCTTTCTTCTGTCAACAGTGGTACTGGCAAACAAATTGTCCTATGTCAAAAGAGCGCGGCAGGGCAGGCGCGCGCCCAGGAGCAACGGGGATTTCCTGGCCGCCAGCAGCCTCTGGCCGACAGCGGCGGGCACGTGGCTCCGCACGCCCCGGGAGGCCGCGGGCACCGAGGGGCTGGTGCCGGAGCGGGAGGCCGTGCTGCAGAGCAGGGCTGCGGACGCTGCCACCCTGCACCTGGCCACGGAGGGGGCTGCGGACCGGCCAAGCAGAGACACAAAGACACCCGAAAGCCTCGTAACCCATTTCGTAGTTGAGATTTAAATCACGTGCAGGTAAAAATGCAGTTTTTGCCTTTCTGCCTCATGTGCGTGAGGTTAAAAACACAGCTTTCAAGTAACAGCATGAACTGTAACACCTGAGAACTGAGTTCAGATCTTACATGGGCTTTTTGGTTTCACGGTAACGGAATGCCGCAGCAACGCGTAGCTCTGGAAAGGAGTATGATGGTTTTAAGCAGCTTTTAGCAATCCAGATTGCTGAAGAAATCATCAAGACTGGTCTGAGCAGAAGCGACTGTTGAAAAAGGTGAAGAGGATAAAAGCAGAGCACGGAAACTCGCTGTGCTCAAGGCTCCCTGTGGGCAAAGGGCAGCCGCTCCAGCAGGCCTGTCATGCCGCAGGGCGCCACACAGGGGCACCCAGCCCGGTACCAACCGCAGCAGAGCCAGGCACCGCTTTGCTCGGTGCAGCCACGGAACCCGGGACCCGCGGCTTCTCCAAACGCCCTTCCAGGTTTCTTTTCCTCTCTCTTTCTCTCCGCTTGAAGCTTCTTACAGCAGCTTAATTGCTTTTGAAACAGACTGAGAGCAGGCAGATATACTGTGCTTCGAGTCCACGCATGAATATGCAATGTCTGTGTGATGTGTTAAAATACAAGAACTCTTTCAATTTGTTATTACTAATAAACTAACATTGCAAGCTTTTTAATAATTAGAGTTCATGTGAAATTATTTCTCTAATTCATAACATTCCCCCCAAATCATCACGCACGTGGCTGTATGAATCTGAAAGAATTGTAACCCCTATTTATCTCCCCGTAATATGTCCATCCAAGTACTGGATGAAGTAAAGAACCAACAGAGAAGCAAGGAGAAAACATAGCACTGAAAGTAAGACAGTAAGAACTCAAAACAAAAAGAAAATACAAGAGCCCAGGCCAAAGGCAGATGGCTGGGTACAGCAGGTAAAACTGGAAGGAGGCAGCGAGCTCAGGCCTGCACTGGGAGGCATCAGAAAGCCACTTCATTGGAGATGAAAAATGAAAACCAGACTAGCAGGGATCTGGGATGAAGCTGCAGGAGGAGCCCACGATTCGACTGCTGGGAGGGAGAGGGGGCAGCAGAACAGGCCAACGGGGCAGGGCTACATCTGGGCCATTTCTACAACATGAGCGGAAACAACAGGAAGGTAAGAGCAGGAAAGTTGACAGAGCAGTGATGCAACCTGGCATTTGGAGATGATCCGAGAACATCTCGCCGGCTCTGCAAGCGGAGGAGCCGCCAGCTGGGGGATGTTGCATCAGTTACCTTCACCTTCCCCTACCAATGACCATGAGCACTGCAGGAAACTGCACAAGAACCAAAAACCTAATGAGAGGTGGCAGAGGAGGAAGCCTGCCCTGCAGCAGCCCATAGCAGGAACAGAATGGACCTCAGAGAGGAGAACGGCTCTGCGAGGAGCAGCCAGCCTGGACAAGGGAACACAAGCGGTCAGTGAGCTGCAAGTACAAGCAGTAAAAACATCCATGTCATGTAAAAGGGCAGGAATGGAAAGAATCATCATCATAGCAATGGAAGGCAGGAAAAAATAAAAGAGAAAGGAAACAGCGATAAAGGTAGGAAAGGGACAAAATATACATAGAGGTCAAGTATTGAGAAGAGGTAGAGTATTAAAAAGAACATGGACAAGACGAAGATCTCAAACCAGAAGCTATGAGTTTTCACATGAATATGGAATTAGGATCAGTTTCTGCGGCAGGAGGGGGCAGAGAATGTTCTCCAAACTTCAGATCAGTTCTCTGAAAAAGAAGTAATGAAACCAGAAACACATCCAAGCTGCCAGGCACCAGCAGGACACGCTTGCAGCGGTGAGGACACCTTCGTGGAGGTTTCCTTCCCCAGGCAGCGTGCCCAGACCAACGCTTATGGAGACAGACTAAAGTAGTCTGGTTACGCTACCACAGGGTCCAGACAGAGACAGGAGGTGGGAAAAGAGCTGCTCAGAAAGCCAAGGTATTGAATAACAGCTGCCGCAGCCACTGGAGTTGCCCAAAGGGAAACTAATACGAGGCACAGGGGAGAGGCAGAGGTGCAGCGTGCAGTTCTCTGCCTTTGAAGCCAGGCAGCATCCTGTGACTCACTGGAACAAAGGTGAGCTTGCCTTTCCACTAATAATCCTAACAGATCTTCAAAACCAACAGGAAAATTAAATCAGCAACATTAAAATCCAATCCAAACCTACATCATTTGATTTACAAAGAAGTAATCATAACTATTTTCAACAGAGACAGGCAAACAGGCACTTAGGAATTTCTACTTGCTTGGCGTATGCTGGACAAAACCCACAAACATTTAAACATTCGAGTTTTATAGAACACCAGCACTGCAAAGTTTGTCCTTAGAGCATGTCATCTCTGAGCTGCAATTCTTAGTCATCTCTCTAATCTTGACACTTCCTGCAACAAGCTTTGGTAAACTTCCTCTTTGGTTGCAAAAAGCCTACTTCAACATCTAACAAGCCATTTTAAAGCTGCTAGACTTTTCGTACTGCTCTGTCTTCCTTACGCTTCAGACAAGAAAGGTAACACACTGATTGCTCCTTAGAAGATAAATGTGCAGGTAAGAAGCAATTTTGAGATGCAAAGCTCTAGCATTTGTATTGGTACTTGCTTTGAAATGAAACTGCGCTGTAGGAGGTGCAAGCAATGTTTTATACTGGGCTACTTTACGGTGCATTCAAAGCTTGAGCAGGGTATTTGCGCCTACCCTGTACTGAGATACTGAGCACGTTCCATTGCTAGGACGTTGCCACTAGGAGCCACCCCAAATACCACACGTGGGCATTATCTGAACATACTTTGAAAGGAGGGGAGAAAATGAAATGGAAATATTTCTACCTGTTATGAATCTAATAGTTTTGATCATAATGTTCTCATAAGCTTTAATATACTACTTATATGCATTTATATTGTTGCATCTAAACATAACCAGCATTACAATAATTAATGATTTGGCTCAATCTGTATGAAGCTAACCCTACTTAGTGGCATCACAATGCAGTTACAGTATAGTTGTTGGAACCTTTGAAAAATTATTATGTTCTAAACCTTAACTGTGAAAGAGGCAAGAACAGGACATGCTTAGAGGTGTCAGGAGCTTCTCTAATCCTGTGTGGATCCCACACAGCCCAGCGAACAAGGCAGGACGATCCCCCGTGCTCTGGTGACAATCCTCTTTGGCAATACTATTGTGACAGTGTTTCACGTTTCAAGTGCATAACTCTTCACGTGACTGATAAAAGGAGGTTAGCTTTATTTTTACTACTGTCCTATTACTACAAAATTGTTGGGGGAGGGTATCAGTAAAATGCAGTTATACAAAAATGCAGTTTACAATAGCCTTATTTTTTTCTTCTCTATTTTATTGCTGCTGTAGGAGGGGATCTATGTAAAGAGGCTTTGAGGCAATGACCAGCAGGCAGGTGACGGCAGGGCGGGAGGCGTGGAGCTCGCGCCCTACAGGAGCGCCCCTGAGCTCCTCCACGCGGGAGGCCACGGCGCCCACCAGCACCAGCAGCGCAGGCCAGGACAAGGTGCCCATCTCCCTGTCGCAGGCACCGAGGCCCAGCTGGCATCCCCCCGAAACCTTCGACACCCCCAGCGCAGCCTCCGATGGAACCTGGCTAGCAGCGCTCTTCATCGGCACAATTTTGACTAGTATGGTAGTGGTTATCGCCGCCATTTTTCTATGGAAACACTGCAAAAAGCCTCCTCTCATGGATACGAATTGGGCAGGGCGTTCGCCGTTCGCCGACGGAGACATGCCAGAGGTGTTTGCAGAGCTGGAGCAGTCCAACAAGCGCTCGTCCATCCTGTCCATGCTGCCCTGGAAACTGAGGCAGGAGGCGAGCACAGCGGGCGGCGCGTCCGGACGCAGCCCCGAGGGCCATGGGCCTCGCGCAGGGGAGGCCGGGGGAACCAGCGCCATGGAGGAGGCCGGGGCGGCCACGGGAGCCAGCGCCGCTGGGGCGGCCGTGGGAGCCAGCGCCGCGGGAGCGGCCACGGGAGCCAGCGTGGCCCTTGAGCCGCCCACCCTGCTGATGGCCGAGGCCCAATGCCCCGAGCTGCCCCTGTCAGCTGAGGCCGAATGCCCCGAGTTGCCTCTACCGCCAGCTGAGGCTGAATGCCCTGAGCTGCCCCTACCGCCAGGCGAGTGCCCCGAGCTGCCCCTGCCCCCACCAGCCGAATGCCTCGAACTGCCCCCACCAGCTGAGGCCGAATGCCTCGAGCTGCCCCTGCCCCCACCAGCCGAGGGCCTCGAGCTGCCCCTGCCACCAGCCGAGGGCCTCGAGCTGCCCGCGCCGCCCGCCTGGCTCCAGGAGGCCGCAGCGGGAAGCGGGCCGGGCCTGGGCCTGGGCGGGCAGCCGCAGGCGCCGCTTCCCCCTGCTCCCAGACTCGGTGCCCAGGAGCCGCCGCCGGAGCCGCCCCTGCGGATGAGCCCCGCTGCGTCCGCAGAACTTCACGTTTCCTAACAGAGCACTCTTCAAATATCTCGCAAAGGGGAAGCTGCGGCAGCCAGAGCAGTGTGATGGCAGCACGGGCACTTCCCCTGCCTTGCTCAACCTCGGCTGTCCCAGAGGGGACAAGCTGCTTCTGCCAACACCAGTGCTTCAGGATGCAACGGGAGGGAGCCCAGGGCACCCGGCGCCTTCCAAAACGGACCAACAGCCGCCAACGCCTACAGACGCAGGGCTCTACAGACGTATGCAGACACTCAGAGACACGGCCATGAGGCGGCCTCAGAGGAACTCGGAGCTTCTAAAACTCTTCAGTCTGTTCTCTTTGGTCTACCAGGCTCTTCAATGTAATTCACCTTCTCAGAATATCTTTTACAAGTTAATTCTAATAAAGCTTTCTAACTCAAAGACATACTGCTCACCTGTATACTTAAAGTACAACCGAGTACTAGCTTAGCTCCAAAGCTTCAAATTAAAACCAACACGTGTGTGTCCTGGCACACCTGAATGGACCCGCTGTCCATCCTTCTGACAAAGATCCATTTCCTGGGGGTGACTGCAGAACAACTTGCTAATAAGAGACTGCAGGTATTTAAAGCAAATCACCATGACAGCCATTACTACCTCTTAGTAATAGGAATGAGATTTCTTTTTTTCTTTTTTTTTGCCAAAATAATACACCATGCCAAAATCTTCACACTATTTTCTGGTAATACGGAGAAATAATGCAAGTAACACGGTAATAGAAATACTAGCCACTCAAAAGCTGAAATGGCTCCAAACATGTAAAGAACAAGTATAAAAGGGTTTTCACCTAAAAACTTGGATTTTTGTGGACAAAATCCAAGCAGTTCACAGAGCACCCAGGCGCATGGGTATGAGAATTAGCTGTGCACATTTACTGGTTATTTCCTCTCAAGCAAGAGCTTTAGAGTGCATGTAGACTTATCAATACAATCTTTAAATTCCTGTTGCCTATATGCTAGATTCCTTACAACTGAAGAGCCAAGTTTTACGGATCTCTGTCTTGGCCCTGAGTACAAGTGAAGCTCATTATCCTATCTAAAGTGACATATTTTGGTAAAAAAAACTTTGGTGTAGTTGAAGAGTAATTTCAGAGTTAAATTTTTAAAAAAATGTATTTATTTGTATTTGAATGTTTAGATTCATAGCAAGGGACTGCTAGAAGCCAAAGCTAGCTTTCCAGGACATCTCTGCAAAACAGCCAAGAGCTTCTGATTTTGAACCCTTTGGGGCAGGAAATATATTTGTGCATGCTGCACAGAGCATGTTTGCACACTTTACAGCAATAAACTACAAATGTTTAAATTAACACTGAAAGTTAAAGCCAAAATTGTGCATATGCACTGCTTGCTGCTGTGCATACAGTGAGTACAAAGAAAAGTAATTATTTTCTTTTATATCATTTATATAAGATGTATGAAACTGTGTACCTGAATATCACATTATATCACATTCAAATTATCATAAACCATACTCAGTCTTACCATATCGCATACAGAAATTCAGACACAGATTTCCTATAGAAAACTATAAAATTCTACAAGCTGAGCTGTATTTTATCAGATAATACAGTGAGAGCCTGATCTGAGGAGTAGAAAATCGAACATTTTTAAAATACAAAGCGGCACTCTTGCAGTGTTGACTGAAAAGGTTATGGAGAGGAAGCTGAAATTAGCATTAACCATTATTAGAAGAGCATGAATTAAAGTAAAAAGAATACAACTTAAATGACTTTTTAAATAGGACCATTTAAAAGGGAATCATAGGTTAAGCTAAAACAGCCTCCAGAAATTGCACTTGACGCTGATTGTACAGGCAAATTTATATGCTCTATTTTGATGCAATAACTTTTACAAAAATGCACAGAGAAGCTAACTAATTCAAACGACAAAATCCCACTCTTTTATTGAATATGCACGCCTTGCCATAAATTTGAGTCAGCAGCAGCGACAGCTCTGCAGTCCTCCGATGTAGTGCAGATCAGGTGGTTGCGGAGCCCCAGCTAGCAGCAATACGATGCAGCTGAAGAGCAGAGCACAATCCACAGACAGCAACTGGAGCTA
The DNA here is from genome assembly GCA_032353885.1 of Nothura maculosa. Lineage (NCBI taxonomy): Eukaryota > Metazoa > Chordata > Aves > Tinamiformes > Tinamidae > Nothura > Nothura maculosa. Next base: position 2,738,971 of record JAUBOD010000668.1, read on the forward strand.
TCTCTAGAACAAGGCGACCTCTAAGCTCCAATCTCGCACAGAAACCATGTACTGACATTACGGAAGAGACTACGGTAAGTTGCTGTTTTTGTTTTTAATCACAAAAACCTACTACAAAACCAGAGACAGGAATAAGATCTAAATTATTAGTTGATGACAGATGCTTGCATCAGAAATTTGCTGCAGTGTCAGAGACTTCTTACTAACATTAATTCAGCTTTCAGGCATGTTACCAGCTTTGAGAAAATAATTAACGCTGTAGCACAACAAAATAACAGTGTGCATGTTAGCATGAGAGTGGAATCTGGGTTTCAAAATTCCTAACAATTTAAGATGTATTTTAACCAATTCTATTTAAGCAAATAGCGTGCATGTATGGGGGGGACTGCTATGTTACTGCAGAGATTTGTAAAGCAGATCCAGTTGACAGCCATTTTTTCACCCGGTATAAAAGAACACATTATTCCAAATATAATATAGGCTTGAAATCACTAAAAACAAGAAGCAGACGTTGTATAACATTTGGAAGAGACTTGCATTTTCGGAAGAAAGCCCTCATTGGAGCTTGAGGGGGAAAGGGAGATGAAAAAACAAGTCTCATTCTGCCAGACAACATGACAGTCTATGAAGGGATGCTTTGTAAAGTCTCTCTTGAACAATTATAAAAAGGACTATGCCACAAAGGGCTTTTTTGATGTTTTAACTTAATTTCTCCTGCAAGTAGTCAGTGCAAAGACAACCCCTAAAAATAAATCAAATATATTCTATGGATTTCAAGAGAGTCATTTTGGTGTATTTGCTTTCAGGCAGCAATGGAACACCAGGTACTGCAAACATCTACCTGCCTGCTGGCCCTCCTGTTTGTCATACCCACCGTGCTGGGTATTTGTCCTTCCAACTGCACATGCTCAGGAAACAACAGGAACGTGGACTGTTCTGGCAGAAACTTCACTGTACTGCCACACGGACTTCAAGACAACATTACATATTTAAACCTGTCCTTTAACCAGTTTACAGACCTTGATCATCAGCTGACCAGGTTTACCAATTTGAGGACCCTCGATATTTCAAACAATTGGCTCAAGAATGTTCCTGCTCATCTGCCCAAGTCCTTATGGGAATTATATGCCACAAATAACAATATCCGGGCTCTCCAGAAACTGGACACGGCTTACCAGTGGAATCTGAAAGTGCTCGATGTTTCCGGGAACATGGTGGAACGGGCTGTTCTGATCAACAACACACTGAGCAGCCTCAAGTTCCTCAACCTCAGCAGCAACAAACTGTGGACGGTTCCCACCAACATGCCCCACAACATCGAGACGGTGGATCTGTCCCACAACTTCCTGTCGCAGATCCTGCCGGGGACGCTGCTGCGGCTGCGGCGCCTCACCAGCCTCTACCTGCACAACAACAAGTTCACGTACGTCCCCGACAAAGCGTTTGACCAGCTCCTCCACCTCCAGGCACTCACACTATACAACAACCCGTGGGCCTGCAGCGACAGGCAAAACATCCTTTATCTGCTCAAGTGGGTGCAGGCAACGGGAGCCACTGTCCTCGGGGCTCCCTGCGCTAACGAGACGGGGCTCTGGACACCAACGCCGGCCGCTGCCACCGTCACAGAGCCCAACCTCCTCATTAAAGGAATGAAGGCAGCAGATAAAACTTCTCTGGCGGCAGCCGAACCAAGCAAAATGACCAAAATGCACAAACAATTCAAAGCGAAGGAGGCTGCTTTGACCACTACCTTGGGCCAACCCATTCTGTTCACAAGCACAGACCGAGCGCTGCTGCTCTATCCACAAGAGGTGACCACGGGCAAGGCGAGCTCGCACGAGGCGGCCGCCACACGCACCATCTACATGAAGGATTCGAGCGAGCTCAACGCAAGCTCGGCCCGCCCGCCCGCCGCCTCCACCACCCCCAGGACCCTGAGCATCACCAGCGGAGCGCCCACCAACTACTCCAGGACGCCTCAGAGCACAACCGCTGCCTTCAGGAAAGAGGAATCCACCACAAATGTTTTTAACACCCCCGTACCCTCCTCCAAAGCAAGTACCCGTGAGCTGTGTTCCTTCTGTGTGCTAATGCTTAACGCAGTGGCAATGCTTCTGGGTCAGGGCCTCTAAGTCTTGTGGCTCTTCCCGTGCTACGCAGCTGGGCTGAAAACGGCCAGGTCGAACAACGAATCACAACGAAAGAAAGTCAAAGTTCTGACTCTGATCTAAAGAGAGTAACAGTTCCTACAGAAGCGCACACTAACGTCTTGATACTAAGCTGCTACTTATTTTAATATGTCTTAAGTAAAACTAACTATGATTTTGTTTTTAAAATGTGCTTATTTTGTATTTAAATTTTTAATTTTACTTGCACAGAATAAAACATCAGAATTTTAAGTCCTGACTTTATGTATGGTTTTGTCATTAAACATCTGGAAAACAAAAATAAGAAACAGAAGGTCTGTATCATATCTGCATTGTTTTGCTTGACTTGCCAACCAGTAATTCTTGTAATATAGTAGTGCAGTTCCTTTGTAAGTTATGATGACATGCAAAAGGAAGGGAAAAAATTTAAAAAGCTGAACCTGTTTCACTAACCAGAAGTTATTCCTGGGCAAATGGCTAGCATGTATATCTACGTTTGCTTCATATGTATTAGGTATTTTAAATATGAAGAACAGAAGTTTTGAATTTAAAACTTAAATATGCCAACGCCATGGTGTCTGCTGGGAGGGGATACATGGAGAAGACAACGTGGCCTAACTCGGCATGGGGGAAGCGATAGGGGCTGATTTCTCTTTCTGCTCTGTCTTGACTCGGAGGCTGCAGGCAAGTTATTTCCCGCTCTCCATTATTTCAAAGAGATAAAAGAATAAAGTAGAGGAAAAATACAAGATGTTCAATGCCATGACACTCTTGGATAACACTGAGCTTATCTACACAAATTAAAGGAATGAAATGCCTTAAATTTACTGAAATAATTGAAAATAATTGAATTTGAGGTAACTTATTTCAACATGCTTAAAAGAACATCACAACTTGGACAGAATTCATCAAACTATTACTTTTTCAATATTGAAATGAAAGACCAACCAATTTGTAAGGCAAATTATGTAATGTAAGTCAATTATATAATCAGTTGACAAGCTGTCATTTACACAGTCCTTGAACTGGTCTTACGACTTTGAAAATTGACTCCATCCATGGCATTGAACATGCCCAAATCACTATCCTCTAAGGATGAGCATGAATGCTATTTTCCTTAATATCTGCACCATCAATGAGTAGAAATAGTTGCACGCATGGTTCTGTCAACTCTGGCACAATAATCTAAATTATGTGGCAAAGATACTCGATATACTACAGGTAAAGTTCTGCAAACAGCATGAAATGAAAACTGAAGAACAAGTAAATTGAAAAAAATATTTACTTAATATTACAAACCTTTATTTTTTCCATTCATTTCAGGCCATTTAATTTCCAGTCGTAGCATGAAGGTGCTACAAAACCCAAGAAACCTCACTGCAGTCCTCTACCTGCTTCTCCTAGGTGTCAATGGGGGCTGTCAACCACATACAACCACTGGTACCAGAGAAATCACAACTTTCCAATTGTGAACAGTATTTCTATAACCGGAAATGTATTTTAATTTCTAACAGGAACATAAATGATACACAGTGAATTTGTACAGTTATTTCATTGGCATATAAGTAAAAATAAAGTTAAGTTTGTATTGAAACAAATTAGTGGGAGTGCTTTATTTCAAATATGCCTAGTTACCATATATTCTTGGGGAGAGATAACACCACTGAATACTGTTTTAATACACAAATCTATCCTAAACAGTTCTTTGACTAATCTTCACGTTTTATAGAAAAAAAAACAAATTAAGATTTTATTACCTTGACACTCAAATACTCTCTAATTGTTTATTAATAAACTGATGAGATCATTCTTAGACAGAATCTACTCTTCCAACCTACAGGACTCACAAGCACCCAAAGCACATACCTATTCCCTACAGAAGAAGCACATACGGTGCCTTCATTGGCTTATGGAAGCGCCTTGATGCAGAAAGGGGCGACCTGCTGGCTGAGAAGACACCTGCTCGCACAGCTTCCATCTATTTTCTCAGGTTAACATGGACACAAACAGGTGAATTCCTCCAAGTAGAATCAGCTATAAGAAAAACCCCACAGCCTGCTTGGGTCTCTGGACAGGCAATGTTTTTGCTAAGCATTAAGTCATGACAAAACAGCAGCAATCTACTCATCATGTTCAGAATTGGTTATTTCCTAGCATTGGTTATTTCCTAGGTTCGTGCTGGACCAATTGCAGCTTCCCAAGCTGGCTCGCTTGCTACCTGGACTTCCAAGTCTGCAATGTGCTGATAAAAGCCTAGCAGTGGAGTGGGCTTGCGGGGTGTTCCTAAGCACATACAGGTACATTGTGAGCGCTACGCTCCAAAGCGAAGCCAGCGGCAGCAGCAGCGCGAGCTGGCCCTGCCTCTCGCGCCCAGGGCCCTGCTCTCGGGCCCCGCTTGCCCACGGCAGGTGAGCCCCGCGCGCCTCCTGGCACGGAGGCTTCCTCGCGTTCTGCTCGAATCCCACGGGCTGCAGGACGAGCAGGAGCAGCCAGGCAGACGTAGGAGGCCTCTCCTAGAGTTGCTGGGCAACAGCGCAGCCAGATTGAACTAGGGCTCATGGGCTTGGATGCGATCACCACAGAACTGTTCAAAATAAACATGCTGCTAAAAAGCTTTAACCTCACAGAAATGCTTTTCTCCAAAAAAACCATGCAACATCTCAGAATAATGTTTTGTGTGTGCATGTGCTTCTTTACATACATTAAATGCTTACCAAAAGGCACTGCATACCTTATAATAGAAATATGTTTATTTTTGAAAGGTTACAATTGCCACAGGAGTGGCTGTGTGCTGAAGCAATAACTCAGAGGTTTGAATTCCCATGTTTCCTATTAATTTATTTGGGATATTAGCTTTAAAACTTAATGGCAGTATGTCAAGGTCAATATTTATCGGCTTATTGACCATCTTCATAACAGAGCAGGAATTAAGGAAGAAAACTGGCTTTTAAAAGTCAGGTTGTTGCCCAGGAAACAGAAAGCAGAGAGAAATGACGGAGGAGATTAAATTTCACAACACAAGGAGGATACAAACTGAACCAGATACATCAGTAAAATGACTCAGTGATGCCCTAGCAACTACATCTCAAACTGGAGGAAAAAAGAAGAAAAAGAAGAGAGGCTGCTGCAAGCCCTCAAACCTGCTGGCAGCTCCGATCTAAACACTCTGTTCACATTCCACAGCCTAAAAAAGCCTATCTGGTTCTGTACCACGAGACAGATACCCCGAACAGGCACCGCTTTGGCACGCTCCCTTTAGCGCAAAAGATGTCTGAACATCATTCCAGGAAACAGGACAGCCTGATAGGTTCAAAAGGAAAACTAACCACCCAACCAAAAACTATATTATGTCAAAGATCTTCACAGGCACATGAGGGCGCCCTGGACGAGGGCCAGGGAGCGCTAACCGACTCCGCAAGGCTGGGCTATCACCGTCCTTGGCATTTGCACGCTTCATTTCTTGCCTGAAGAGCACAAGATAATAAGGCAGCATTTCACGTTATTTGGCATGAAGACATTGTCTGATAAAAAAACAAATGAAAAAGCTTGTAATGAGCAAATTTGTGTTTTTTTTTTTTTTTTTAGGGGTGAGGGGGAAAGGTTTTTTAAAGGTTAGACTCCTCTGAATTTGCGTATAGCACTTTAGCTGAAGGGGCCCCGTCCCGTCAGGGAAAGGCAGAGCACCGAGGCCGCCCTCCTTCCCCGGGAGCGCATCCCTCGGGGCGCCCCGCTCGTCCCCAGGCGCCGCCCTCAGGGCTGCCCTCCCCACAAGGCCCCGCAAGGCCCCGCAAGGCCGCGCTCGCTCGGGAGCGGCGCCCGTCTGCGCGACGCCTTCTGTCCCGAGCACACGGCTACTTCAGCACAGATGCCTTATATAATAATCCCTTCCCATCAGGCTTCCCAGCGCTGTTGTATAACTGGCTTTCAAAGAGTAACAATCCAGGTCAGAGGGAAAAGCACCAGATCACCCTGAGGAGAACTGACTCTGCTGTACGAGTCCACACCGCTTTCCTCACTGCACCCCCACCAAGTCCCTCCACGGAGCACATGGCGCTGGCCACACTTGCCCGCGCGGGCAACTCAAACCCCAAATCCATCGGGCACCCCCAGCTCAGCCCTCGAGCGTGCAGAGCTCCCTCCGACCTCCACTCCGGTCCACTGCGCCTCTCCCCACAAGAGAGGGCAAGAACGAGCATTTAAACAGGCTCATTTGCAGTAATCGGGCCATGCAAGGGCACAATAGCAGTTTTACATATCCTTCTATAGAAAGTATATTTAGTTAGTTTTTTTAGTAAGAAACTAGATATGCAACTAGAAACTGGAAAAGCTTTGCTGCACCTTCAACACCACTCTTAGAGCAGGTAGGGAGGCCCTCCCTTCCTACTGGAAAGGTGCCTTGGAAAAGGGCAGGTATCTTGTGATGTAAACCTGTATCCGTCTCAGAGATACCAGCATCAGATACAGTTTCTGGAACACACCGCTATAACTGGGACAGGAATTCAGCAATGGGACCAGAGGCCAGATCCTGCCAACCCTGCTCTTTGGGACTGGAGTCTGACAATTCTTCAAGCATATTTCATTGTAACAGGGAACACACAACAACTGGGAGAAAACTTCACTTTCCAAACATCCATTTTTATTCCTAAATGTTAATAACCATTATTTTCTACTGACAAAGGTACAACTAGTTTAGAAGGAGTCTAAATACAATATATTGTATAAATATGGTTTTTTAAAATTCTGACATTTAACTTTATAAAATTATGTCATCTGAAACAGTCAGCATGTTTTTCAAAAACATTTATTTAAATTCATACATGCTGTCCATGACACTCATCCTTTGGTTGTATCTTAAAATCTATATTAAGCCTATGCAGAAACCCCCTTTGGCTAAATTTGTCCTCCAAGGACATGTAGATGCAAGTGTTCGCACACTTAGTTACTCACCTACATAACACTACATTTAAAAACACATCTTTAGTTAAACTTTTGTAACTTGGTGTGCTGATTTAGTTTCAGGAATCTCTAAGAAAATTAAATTAAAAACAAATGCAGCCCTTGAAGACAAAGTAGTTTCAGTATCGGCACTCCATATACTCTCTCACTGTCAACCGCTCTATCCCACTGGAATCTTTAAGGCATCAGCCTCCTAGCCAACGGAAATACAGTGTTCAGTAAAATACAGGATTGCACTGAACATTCCTACATGCCACTAAAATCACACATCGTTCAACATCTCAGGAGAAAGGATGCTAGATATTCCATCATGCTTCCCTGAAACAATTTTGTGTTCAATAATTTACCATTGAGGCATCAAAGAAAAAAAAATCCATAAAATAATCCTCTTTTTTAAGCATTTTGTTGCAAAAATGTGAAAGATGCATAAAACAGACTATTTCAATACAAAATAATCACTGTTAGAAACTCATACCATCAGTACACACTGCAACACCCGCCCAGGGCAGCGGGACAAGGCACAGCAGCCCGTCCTCAGCCGTCTCCGCCGCTGTCCCTAGGGCCCGAGCACCATCAGCCCTGAGAACAACGTCTAGCACCGACTGCAACTCTCACGGATACCGTTTCGAGCACACTGTCCTCATTTCATGGATTTCATAGTTCAATTCCTTAATAACTAGGTTTAAATACCTAGTTTAAATTACATACTTACTGTAATTGCAGCCTTGCTTCATTTCAATCAAATATAGATTTTTTTGGCGTATGAGAGGTAACCATGACTTAGTCTGTAATGTGACTAATATTAAACTCTGGGATATTCTTCCCAAGTTTTCAGTATTGCAACACATGACACTATCATGAATCATAACCTTCCACAGAATGGAAGACTTAAAGCTTTCACTCTTGTCTAACTGAAAAAACATGGTCTTTCACAAAACTTGCGGTTCACACTTCAGCATTTCATTTCATCATCACTTTTGCAATATTTTCACACACCTTGACCATTTTCAAAATCATGGAATTATTTTTTTAGAGCACATTGGTAAAACTGAAGCAATACCACATTGTATAAAACTTCTAATTACTTGTACTGCTCTTGAAAAAGTGACATGAGGATTTCTGAGAAATTTTATCCCACATTTTAGTTTGTTGCCCATTTCATACTTCAGAAAAAGAAGAGTAAAAAGTCACTGAAAAGAGTTAAAATAATGTGACAGATGCAGTTAACTACACAATGAAAAATCAAAACATTATTAAAAACTTAGATACATTTCTACAAGCACTCATGGACTACTGGATGGAGAAGCCATGGCAGTTCTCATCTAGAATGAATCTCAACTCAAAAATATTCCAGCACCAATATGTAGAAAACAAGGATTTTTGACATTCTTAATGAGTTGGTGTCCCTTTCTAAATAAACCTGTAAAATCAAAAGTATCAAGCGTATGTTACACAGAGGAGGTGAAAATTTCCTTACCGCCGAGCAATGTAGTAGAAAATAGGATTGCCAGCTTTTGATGTCCCAGCTTGGTAGAAAATATTTAATGTTTTCAGTGCTTTGAACTCCTCTTTTTCATGTACCTGATGCCTAAAATGTGGCACATTGTGAAAAGTTAGTGTCAAGGAATGTGATGAGGAAAAAAAACCCAAATCCTACCTTCTTTACTTATATCTTTAAATAAAAGTGTAAGTTTACACAATTCTGAACATTTTAATGCAACACAGATTGCTATTTTTAAGCTTTTCAATTTAATTTTGGACCCACAAATTAAAGTCTTCCCCCAAGGAATATAAGACATTCGTAGTAGCACCTTTTTAAACTTCAAAATGAAGGCTAGAACAGTGACTACTTATAGTATCAGACATGCTAAGGTCTAACAACCCACGAAGCACTCTTCCCTCCACAATCATCTCATTACCTTGTCATAAATTCTTCAAATTTGGAGCTCGTGAGATTTAAACTGGACCAATGAGTGTCCGCTACAGGCTTGTGCTCCGGAGGTCCCAGATAGGCAAGAAGAGTGGCCATTTTGTCAAAGGGCCGCCTGCCAACAGCCTTGTGGTCCCTGGAAACAGCAGATCGCATAAAAGGCAAGTCTTTGACTACTCAGCATTTCTGGTCTTGGACCAATATCTATCTTTACTTTTAACAGGTTAAGTTTAAAGCAAACTCTGTAAACTGAAGAAATTAGAAAAACCTGTTATACATGTAACAAATGCTGCAAAAATTATGTCAGATATTGGCACTCAATTTTATGCTTGCATTTAAGTTTGGTAGCAAAGAGAGCACGAGTCTTGCACATTTCCCAACAACAGGTTTTCAGTAAGACAAGAAGAGTCCCAAAGGTGAGATTTTCTGCCAAAATATTCTCAGTAACTGCTACAAAAGCATTTGAAAGCATTTCACAACACTGAGTTCCTACTAGCGACTCATTTCTCCACAAAATTTCCAGAATTTTACCTGTTGCTGGAAAGGTACTGGCCAATCTTCTCCTGATTGTTCCACAACAACCGGTGCAAAGCGAGCACGTTGCCGTCGCTGATGAACGACAGGCTGTGGTTGACAGTGTCGCTGGCTGGGCAGTCGGATGCAATGTCAAGGAAAAACCTGCAGTTGAAAACAGTGTTCTCATAAGCAAGGGAGGGAAGTGAACGCAGCTGAGCAGTCCCAACACAAGGCAAAAGGCTACAGACGTGCAGTGCTGCTTGCTGGCTACACAAGACAAAGCTCTGCCCAGATCCCCAAAGGGCCTACCTGCGGGCTGCGTCAAAATTGCTTTTGACAAAATCGTTAAAAGGCCGCATATGCTCTTCTTTTGTAAACAGGACGTGGTTGGCAATACTCTGAAGGATCTAAATAACAAAAAGATAAAGCCACATATAGGTTAACCTATCAACTGCTAGGGCTGACAGCATAACTTCACTGTTAAAAATACCCACTTTGTCTTTCTGTGAAACTTTAAAACAAAGGTCTCATAAATCAATCAATAAATAATACTTTCACTACACTTTCACTTTTGAAATATTTCTTTTACAGATCTATTAGAAATAATATTATCATTCACTTATTCATGACCATTAATTGAGCTTTTAAGAGGAAAGCAGTTGCCTTTTGAATACCTTGCTTGGTCCTATTTCTGGAGATTTTACAGACATAGGTAAATGCAGTAGCATAGGCACACATAAAGGCAATTATAATTTTTCAACATTTAAAATGGATAACACACATGCGTCCTAAAGGTTATGCAACATCATTATGCTTTATTTATTTATTTATTCACTTATTAGCAGGAAAATGACACAAGTCTTGAGACTAAGGATGGCCAAAAAGACTTCTTTAAAGCAAGTGGGATTTTTTAACAAGTATGTGGTTGAAAAAAAATCTCATTCAAGAAATAATGTTAGTTTCTTATATTACGTGCAATCATAGCATAGGCACTTACTTAAATAAACACAACCTTTTGTACAAATAGTCACAAATTGAAACATTTTCTCCTTATCTATTCAATCACCGGAATAAATCAAACCAAAGAGAAGCCTGTGCCCCCTCACCTTTGACATGAGCTTCAAGCCCCTCTCGATGCGGGGGGGAGGCTTCTTGTCCAGAATGCCCGCCTCGTAGGGCGACACGATGGCGGGGTTGATGAACCGCAGGAACATGGCGCTCCCCACCGCCCCGATGCTGTTCTGAGGGAACCGCTGGCTAACAACCTGCAAGGCGCAATTATACAATAGTTCTGTGTTAAAGAAACGAGAAGCTAAAACTGTACGGCAGTCCAGTCTTAGGTACTGTCTCCACAGCATTCAAGATCAGTACTTTGGGTAGGATTAGCCTGACTTGACAGGTCATCATAGAGCAAGCAGAAAAGAAAGGGGGAAAAGGAGTAAGTGGGGGCCAGGCAGCAGCACCAGTTGCTGCCTTCACTTCACTTCAGCTTTAGAAAGCTTCTTTGTAGGAGCGGGATCACTGCACGAGGCGCCGCAGCAAGGCCAGCAAGGCCCCTGCCCAGGCCCTGAGCAGCGAGGCCCGCAGCGGCCCCGCGGGCCGCGAGCCTGCGCTCGGGCACGCGAGTCTTGGAGCAGCAGGGCTGCCCCTCGGGCTCCCTCAGCCCCTGCCTGCACCACATGACAGTGCAACAGCACGAGACTGAAATTCATCTGAAAGCAGAGTTATTAGCACATGCGTAATATATCAAGAACCACTTCGTTTCAATAGCAATTTCATTTACAGTTATCTTGTGGTGCAGTTATTAATCACATTTTTGTGTGAAATATTAGCTTAAACATAATTACTGTACTGCTCAGTTACAGCAAATATATATGGGAGTATTTAAAGTTTAAATTTGCATTCTGCTTCTATGCAGAGAATTCATATATTGTATTTTAAGGTAATTGTCAAAAGAAAATGATAAATCTTAAAAGACACCATTCTAACAACGCATATACAAAAAACAACCAGTATTACTAAGCTGACAACCTAAACTTCTTTAACACAGCAAGTTACTTAAAATGATCAATATGCTTCCCTTATTTTAGTAGGTACAAATACTAAATTTTAGCACATTTTCACAAGGCAAACAAAGGAAAAATATATCAGGAGTCACGTAAGTCTCTATTCCCTCTGGTGACCCACGTGTGTTAATAGTCCTTCTCCCAGGATGCAAACTGCAGTCAAGTTATCTACCAAAGTGTTAAAATGACTAAACAGACTCGTACCTTCCCCAAAACCAAGTATTTTCTTTCTGCATTTTTGGTTTGATTTGAAGATGGTGGCAAAGGTAGAAGAATCAGAATATTAAATACTGAGCAGTAAGGTTAAACATATCTTCCTGTTTACTCAAATAGGCACACAGAGAATATTTTTAAAATATAACTGAATTCCAGTGTTAATTGAAATGGAAGCTATTTTGTGCCAGAATTAGTAGAATGATTTTACAGTGAAGGTCAAATAGACTGAAGTGAGGATGTTTTGAACAAATAGCAAAAGATTTCTGTTGTGCTTTGAGAGAAATGGCTAATAAAAAGGTCTCCAAACTTACTGATTTTTTGTTTTCCTTTTTTTCTTTTACGGTAGCTTTATTCAGTAGAGAGTGGCAAGTAGCCTACAGAACAGAGATGAGCACAAACAAGTCACAGCACCAACTACATACAGGAACAAAAAAACCAATGTTGACTTGTACATAAATTACACAGCAAAATGTCACAAACAGAACCAACAGAAAATGAAATATATAAACTAAAGACTGATGATGGAGTTTTATTCCACACATTCTTTTTAATACATCTTATTTATAAAGCACTAAATACAAAACAAGCAAATGTTGCATATCAATCATTTCTACTATTTCTGGCTAGATTAAACGTCAAACCACATTAATGTGCTCATGGAATACAATATTGGTCATTAAATAGTATATTCAGCTTTCAAATGTATTACACCTTTGAAATACACATTACTTTTAAAATAAATTTAAAGTTTTTAATCTTCCCAATGTTTCTCTGTGTGTCCTTCAATTTAGTCAGGTCTGCGAGTCATCATGGTGACTTTGATAGCTAAGCTCTGCTGCACGACACTTCTGTGGAAAAAGGGAGGGAACAACGCAGTAGGTCTGCCCCTAAGTACTGGAGATTTCTGAACTGAGACATCTCATTTGACTGTCTCTATTTCTGAACGTCACTTCAGTGTGAAGTGACCTGCCAAGAAGCAGCACATTCACACTTCACACCAGGGTTTGAGCAAAGCCAACCCAGTTCACCAGCCCTGCCTCCTGCTCCCTTTAGACAGGGGGGAATTTGGCTCTTGAAGCTCAGTACCATTCACATTAGCGGAAATAGTAAATCAGCATCACTAAAAAGCTCTATACCAAACCAAAGTAGGAGCTGCACCATAGGAAGGTGGCAGCATTTAGCAGCCTGAGAGCAAACAGAGAGAGCCAAGAGCTCCAACAAACTTCAGAGACTCGGTGTTCAGAGACTGGAAGAGATTTTCTACAGTTTAAGAATAGGAGGGTGATGAACGTCTTAACAAGCAGTGAATAAAACAACCAAGTTAACACAGTTTGGATGTGTGCAAGAACCATTAACATTAAAAAATGGTTTAAATTCTCCTCCCCAAACTGACTTTGCATACCTTCTAGAAAGAAGGGTTCACACTGTTCCAAAACAGACTGTAGAATATGAATGTGCAGAGTTATACTGCAATGTGCAAAACATCTGTACATGAATACGCATGGTACTAGAAAGTCAGAGCAGTACCAGCTGAAGCACAGGATCTGCCTGTTGAAAGGCGCAAATTCATCAGATTCAACTGTCCACTTAACATTCAAAAAAAACCCCTCAAATTTCCAGTTAATTTTATGTGTTTCCTTGGTAAAGTCCATTACAGCATTCGGTTTCATGAGCAAACTACTCTTCTTACCAAAACCATGTAGAAGCAAAAGTAAAAATACTTGTTGATATGCTTCCAGAGAAGGAACTGAGACCGTGCCCTTTGGTGTTTATGATTTGGTAATTCTACTTAATGGAGAAATTAAAAGTGGTTTGCAGAGAAACACATTTTCAGCCAGTGATCTCAAATTTGCTTTCAGCAATACAAACAACTCTGGCATTGTAGGAGCAGCACACAAAAGGTTTCCTAGGAAAAGATGTGGTACAAAGTAACTGCAAGTAACCAACACAACATTTTAGCTGACCTTTTCCAGGATAAAAAGACACCATCTGCAACCAAGCATGGTAACTCGTGCTCCTTCCTTCCTCCCAAACAGCTCAGAAAATCTACTTTGCCCACTTTACTTTAAAGCCCAAGATACAAGTTCCTGCACAGGAGGCCAAAGCAGCTTCCACAGCACCCCCGTCGGCTGCAGCTCCCGATCGCTGCTCTGTGGAGCTCTTGCTCCAAGAGGCTGAAACCTCCATCTCCTGGGGATCCTGAGGGCAGGATACAATGGGGGACAGGCCCCACTGGACATTTTAGCACCAGCTAAATACAGCAGAGAAGCAGACTGCAAGCAGAGCGCTCTGCAAGCACACTAGGATACACTAAACACACTCTTTATGGAGAAAACAAAAAATACTTAGAATTAGCAGGCACACAAGCAGCTGTTCTATTCACAGAGTTTGTGTTATCAAGCATGTCACCTATAGGACTTTGGGATAACGCTGTCTTTACATAGGATACATTAAAAATTAGTTCAGAGTTCCTAACTGTGACTCAGTTCCTTAAAAACATAGCATGAAGTCACCTCCCGAATGCCAGCCCAAGCTCTAAAACACAGCTAAGCCCCTAAAGCTTAGACTGCTGTTCAAAAAACCTCTGGAAACAGTCTTTAAGATATGGTCATTATGTTCCCGCTACGGAGCTGAGCTCCAAACTGCCAGAATGGTAAAAAAGAAAAAAAAGAAAAAAGATCAAAACCAGAGGTTTGATTTCTGTAATTATTCCAACACCAGAAATTAGAGCCGGACGATGCAGCCCCTCCTCTGCGGCGTACCTGGTACAAGCAGTGGCACACACTGCGAAGCTGAGGCGGGAACTCTGAGGAGGAATTAATGATTGCATGAAAAAACTTTTCTGTCATTTGCAAGAGGCTCCGCTGATTCTCTTCAAGGCTTTCTGTGGGCTCCAGCCTGAAACAGACCCATAAGTGTATGACCAGCAGTCAAGCAAAGCCTATCAGCTGCAACTGTATGTACAGTGGTAACGTTTTCACAGGATAAATAGGAATCCCACAGAAATATTAATGATATTTTACACAAATAATTCCATTAATATTTTAACTATGTAATATACTATGTACAATTTTAAAACTTAGCAATAAACACTTAGAAATTGGATTCGTGCAGCCCACTCCATACAGAGACATGGACATACATGGCAAGAGGGTTGCACTATCAGTTTGAGGATGGTTTCTCCAAAAGCAGTTTGAGGTAGACATATGTCTATGTGTTTAAGTCTTAAAAAGGAGTCTTATCTTTTGGTAAGCTACTAAAAAGAATATGGAAAGTTTTCCCAGCGTTAGAGGGATAACAACAGTTACTAACTCTAAGCCTTCAAGAGGCATGAGGGAAATTCAGACAAAATAACTACAACAAATAAACCACAACACATACAGAGGCCCTCTTCCTTCTGTAACCAATTCAGTGATCTAAAGCAACCTACACCTAAACATGTGCAACCTACACAGAGGTAGGAGGCGTCGTGTAGAAGAGGTAGAGCAAGGACTCTCTCTGAGGGCCGGACGTGGACATGCTACAGAATTCACCTCCCTGAGCTGCAGGCTCAGACAGCTCTGCACAGTGCTCCCTGGCTACAAGTGCTGCAGATACAACGAATGTGCCCAGCAAATCAAGGACTGGAGAAGAGACACAGGAAAATTGTTGACAACAGGGGAAAAGGAATCCTACATCTAAGGTGACTGGGAGACAAGTTTATAGATAAAGGCATGTCCTCCCCCCGTCGTGTTTCAAACCTTGTAGGATCCACCTCAAAGCTAACATGCTGCCATTCTGAGGAGGTGATCACAGTCCTCAATAAGGGCTCCAAAAGCTTCTGTAAATACGTAGCACCATATACCTATGAAGAGAGAAAATCAGAATATGTGGCCATCCACAGAAGTACCTAACACCACAGGATGTAGTAGTCTTCTTTTTTTTTTTTAATAACTATATTTTGCTCTATTTCAAGTGATCTGTAGCAGAGATAAAGATTAGGTAACATACCTTAAAACAGAAAGTCATTATTTTACTGGCTAAGCTATTTCCTCGGAAGAGCGTCTGCATGGAATCTGCTAGTTCAACCTCCTTTGAAAACATGTTCCAAAGCAGCTGGTAGAGTAAGTGTCGAGAATCAAAGAGTGTGACCAGGACTCGAGCTAGCTCGTCCTTAAGGAAAACAACAAAATGTTACTGACTAGCAATGCATCACAGCAACGAACAGAAAGAAATAGAAAACATCATCAAGTAGCTTGTGCTAATGCTTTATATTTGCTTTGAAGTCATGGACATGAATATGAAGTTAAGCATGCAAAATTTATTTTTAATTTTTATCTTTGCTATTTTTTCTGCCTAAAATTTCTCCCATATCAACTGCACAAATTTGTAATGGTTAGTCCAGATAACAACAACTTACCCATTGAGAACAAGGCACCACATTGGCTAAAGCCATGGCAATGGGAAGCTCTCCCTGATCACCCATCATGGTAACCAACTCCACCAGCCTCTCGAACCGATCTGCTAGCACCGTTTCTGCTAAAGTATCAAATTCTGTTCCCTGCTGCAGAATCTTCGTGAGGACTTCCATGAACGTAGCTCTTGTTTGGAGGTCTTTATGATAGCCTAAGCCTGATTCAAAAACAAAAACAACAAAAGAAATCCCACACTACTAAGGAAAATGTAAATACAGTTCAAAACCAAATATCTTCATTATGCATTCACTTATGCATAGTTATCTCTAACCACTTTACCTATTGAATGCATAAGACCACTGTCCACGTTTGCATTGAGCAGGTTGGACATGGCCAGAACGGTGCAGTGACGCAGCGAAGCCAGTCTGCGAGACATCCCACGTTTCCGGCCACCTGTTTGTGCACTTTCATCTTCAACCTCACTACAGTCATTTAGAAGGTTCATAAACAGAGTGAAATATCTAAAAAACAGACAAACAAAAAACACAAAAAACCCTTCAATAAGTAAAAGGCATTCTACAAAAGCAATAATCTTTGGTTTACCTACAGCAGAAGACAGGCCACAGATTTCCCCAAAAATGTCATTTCTGTCCTGCATTTTTTGCAGCATACTCTTAATTCTTAAAGAATAGTCCTAAAAGCTGCACAGGAAGTTGCTCAGATCAAACAAGTGAATTTCACTAGACTGTCTTTCCAGAGAGTCATCTTCAAAAACATGTGAAGTTTCAAGGACAAGAGTCTAAAATCCAAGCAAGTTAATCTCATGAATTAAGCATAAAAATAGGCTGAAATAAAACAAAGCCAAATTTAATGATTGTTTTCAAGTTAAAATCTTCCCATAAACTATAAGGTAGAGATTTGTGAAATCATATGATGAGGTAATTCCTGGTTGGATAATAAAATTAGTTCTAGTAGAAATGTGCTTTGTAGTAAGAGTCATATGGTGCATCTACTTTTCAATTATTATATAGCAGAAAGAGTTAGAAAAGACTAATTACTTAAGAAATAACTGGGATTTGGCTTCCATCAACTCAACTCCATCTCCTTCTTCAGGTTGCAGCGGAAGCCCAGCAAGAAGAGAAACCACAGCTTCCATACTCGCTTGGTCCAAATCTCTGAAATGAAAATTTTAAGAAGTTGTGGATCAGTTGGGTAGAATCAGCTCCTCCTTGCCCTTGCCAACTCTCCTTCCCAGTACCATGTGTCTTTCTTGAACCTCTTGCAGGTGAGGAGGATCTTTACAGCAGTAAGTTCTTAAACAAAGTTATGTCTATCAGGACAAAAGCTATCATCACAAGGTGTCCAAACAACACAGATTGCATGTGGACACCCAGTGACACCTGGAATGCTGTTAGTGACTTCAGAAACAGTTTAGTAGTTCTAACCTTGTCAGACATTTCACATCTTCATCCGTTGCTTGATTAGATGTTCCCATAACCCAGTCTGTCAAATATTCCACCATTTTGTTCCTGTTTAAAAACAACAAAAATAGAAGCATATAAAAGGTAGAGCTTTTTTTTTCTCCAACTCTTGCCCCAAAACATCAAAACATACTTTCTTTTTTAAATTGTACCAAATACTCCAGTCTGTTTCACATACAATATGTTTTCTATATGTATTAGTATCTCCATAATAAATTTTTTTACTGAAGTGCCAAGGCCTAAATTATTAAACCTAAAAAAAAAAGAAGTAATTCCACTATGACATTATTTTAACTTTTCTTTTTAAAATATGTAACCATCACTCAGAAGGAAATTACACTTATCCATATGATTTAGGTTTTATAATGCAATGCTTACCTAAACTTCATTTCTTGGCAAAATGACAGGTCATCTCTCCTCTCCATCATTACTTCTACTAACTGACAGAGCTTAGTTTTTATTTGAATTGCATGTACCAAATTTCCAAGCACACGCACATACCTGAAGCAAGAAAAGCAAACCAACTAAATAAACATTTCATAGTGCACAAAACAAACCGCACACTTCTGAAAAACGTTTCCAGTGTCACGTCAGAATCTACACCCTGGACAAGGCAGCAGGCGTGTGAAACTGGTTAGCGACTCTCTCAAGCCCAACCTTCCCAAGTGAGCAAGGCAGCCTTTAAGCCTGCTCAAGAACAGCACCAATCTCCTTCAGCGCAGCAAGCTCCTTGGTAGTACCGAGCTGAACACTCACCCGCTTCAGCTGCTCCCCATCCACCCAACACCAGTGGGAAGAGCCACGGGAGCTAAGAAAGCTGCTCTCCATTAGCACCCTTTATGCCACTAGCACAAATTATTTCCATGATTACTGTAGTTGTCAGAACTGTCACAGGGAGGATCAGAGGATCAGCTTTCCTCCTACACAGACTGGAGCAGAACAGAAGTAAACCTGCGGGATCTGCCTCACTCCTTAAACGCATTACTGCGCTGGGGATGGTCAGCCAGGATTTCTTACCTAACCAGGTTCAGCATCATTGTCTCAATACTAGCTTGTCCAAGATGCTCTGAACTCCCTTCTGTATGATTATCAAGCAAATTCTTCATTATAGCAATGGTTTGCTCCACAAATTGTGTATTTGTGTCAGTTAACAAAACCTACAGGAGGAAAAATTCTAGTTTTAATTCTTTGTACACAAAGAGGTATATTTATCCAATATTTCTATGGTTGTAGCATTTCAAAGCCTAGTGAGTGTTTTCCTAGCATCCTCTAATTCAAACACATATCAAACCTTTCGGTCTCAATACTATCAACTATACCGATTTTGAGAACATATTCATAGATTTTGTATTCTGACAGATACATATAAAATCACTAAAATCTCAGTAATGTTTTTAACTACATTAAGGCTAGAATCACAAATACAAAGAAAATATGACACATGCTCAAAAATATCATAATTTTTACAAATTCTTTGCAAAAAAATGCAAACAGACACCAATTGCAATTACCTATGTGAAAGACAAGACCAATGCTATTCATTATATACAAATATGAAAAAAATATATCAACACTTTACCTGCCCTTGAGAATCAAAAAACTTGCTGATGGTGTTCTTCAGCTTGTTAAACAGCATTGGATAAAGTGCTGGACTCAATTCCAAACCCACCAGGTCTTTAATATTAGTCCGTATTTGCAGTCCCACTTTCTCATGGTTACAGACCATCAGGGTCAACAACCGATCTATGAATTTGCTCACAGGAGTCTCTGCATTTCCCTCCGTGGACACCATGGATATCATGGAGCCCTTGCGCTCATTGACTGGGCCCATGGGAGGGCTGTAGGTCGCCAGCCCCGCGTTGCTGCGATGCTGCAGGCACACCCCTCCGAGAGCACACAAGAACCCTGTCATGTTGATCCACTCCTGAAGAGAATCCGTGTCGGACAAGTCTATGGAGCCTCCTCCACTAACGTGGGACATTCGTCTCTTAACAATTGTCTTGTGAAGACTTTCGGTAACCTGAGAAAGAATGATGCAAGAAATCACTTCGATTAAACACAAATAATGGAGAGAGGTCAGCATTTAAAATGTTCTGAAAGGCACTTTTATCATCTGAAAAATCACAGCCAGGTTCTCCAAAAATCTTTCCCTGTCTCAAGAATTTAAAATTCGTCTTTAAGTACAGCTTATTACCAAAGTATCAACAGAAATTTATCCTATTTTTAGAGAAGTCAAAAAAGCAGTGTAGAAAAACGAACTGTAGGAGGTTGTCTAGTCCATTCACTGCTGTGAAGCAGGACACAGGATAACTGCAGACATGCCAAAGACCTTCCAGTGATGGAAACACGACTTTCCCCAGCAGTATTCTGGGAGTTTCACTGCTCTTTAGCCAATTTGTTCTCAATTGTTAAGCTCAGCTTCCATCTCCCTTAAAGCAAATTATTTGCCATAACTTCCTCCATAAGACAACTTATTACAAATATTTTCCTGGAATACTTCTACGGAGGTTAAGTCCCCCTACAATTCTCCTTTTTCTGGAGAAAATCTCAAGTCCTCAAAATTAGTTTATTTCAAATTTCTGAGGTAGGAACCCATGGAAAAATTCATAATCACCTGTCCATCTTCCATTTTGGTTTTTGGATAATTGAGGATTAGTTTTGTAGCTTGTTCCCATTTTGCATGTGTATCCTCCCAGGCCTAAAACAAGACACATCAAGATTTACCTTCAGAACGACTGATAAGAAGAGTGTATCTACAAATGCATCTGAACTCAGAAGCAGGTTTACCTCTGTGTTGCCTGCAGTTGGATGCTCAATGCGTCTCAATAAAGCCATCACTCTCTTCTGAAGAGCTGCTCTCCCTACAAAGGGGCACAGAACACTTATCCAGCAGTTCCTGAAAAATCAACCTCCATCAAAAAATGTCATCTCTGAAAACAATTATTAAATCAGCAAGAGGAGCAAACCCCTTTTAAAGTTTTTAGAAAAAGACATTTCTTGTTACACTCAAGAATCCTCATGATTATACTCTAAATCTGAAAATACTCTAAATTCTATATTCTATATTCTCTCTGAAAATTCTCAAGATTAACGTATTTCAATGAAAGCAGGAGTAAAAATCAAATCACATAATATACGTAGCAAACTGAAGTCCAAACAACAGTTGGATTAAATAAGCAGAAAGAAATTTTCCATAGGCATCATTCTTACCTGTTGACATCATATTGCTAACAGATGCAAATTCCATGAACGTGTTGTAGTTTGGCAAAAAATTATGAACCGAGACTTCATCTACCCCACATCTGATATCTGCTTCCTCACAGAGATGCCGGAAACAGGACATGGCAACAAGGACTGCCTCAATATCAGGGCTCCACAGAAACATGTACAGCGCCACTTCCAGCTTTGTTTGGGCTTGGCGACAAATAGGGGTTCCACTGCATCCTGCTGTACTTTCCTTGGGAAAGAGAGATTTCCAAATTTGGTAATATTGCCTATGAATATGACAATTTTCTTTGAATTCAGCTTTACTCATACCCTTCTTTAACTGTGCTTTTACTTCAGCAGGAATAAGCAAGATCAGAACTCTACTGAGCACAGGTATGCTAGTTGTGATCCTAAGATGATTCATCAACAGTTTATTTGAAAAAAGTGCAAGATTTTCAAGTTCGAGACATTAAAATTAGTCAGCATATTAGATAACATACGTAAACGACACAGTTGATTATTGACTAAAATGAGAAAGAGAAAATTAGAACATAAAAGCTTGCTAGAGCTTTCTCTTCCCAAGAAATAATTAATTTATTTTAAAAACTTAGTCCCAAAGTGATGACATTTCTACTAGCACAGTGATTTTTTTCCCTACACACCTAAAAAGAATTAACATATATTACTTACTATGGAAGAATTCCCTTTCCCTTTCCTGAGGGTAGCTCCTGGAGTACAACGTATCATCTCCTCATGGTCAAGGGAAATTTGACTAGTTCCACTTCCAGAGACATCATAAAGAAAGAGGAAGTGACAGGAACTCCTATCTGATTGCTATCGAGAGAGGGAAGAAAATAGTAAGTCAAGGATTATTGTGTTTTAAGGGTAAAAGGGGCAAATTTCATAATGATAAAGGTTGAATAAACACATGATATCTTTCACAGGTGTGTTCAGACAACTTTGCAAAGCTACACTCACCAATGGCTGATTGGCAAGGCTAGTTTTACTTCTAGCAGGCATCTCAAATTTGGCATTAGAATGTGTTTGGCTTGCACAAAGCCTCTTGAGATTATCAGAAAGAAAACAGAATTTGAGGGATTATGTAAAATGAGATAAATATAAAAAATCCATGAGGATGTATATTTTATCATAAGTATCTTCCCTTTTTTCTCACCTTGTAGAACATTTCCCTTTTGTATTAAGGCAATTAGCAATAGGTATCAAAATGTTCTTCAAAAACAACACTGAGATTTTTGCAAAACATGCACTTTCCAGGCAAGGAGAACCAAGTAAAACAATCTGTGAAGTTAGAGAGAAAAAAATATCTAAACCTAACCTTAGTAAAGCATTCTAATCACAGACGCTTCACATAAAGCATTTTCTCTTAATGGACAGGAAATTAAAAAAAAAAAAAAAAAACAAAACTGTAGGTGTAGCTATTAGATCGCTTTCCAGGATCATAGAATCATAGAATCATAGAATGTGTAAGGTTGGAAGGGGCCTCAGAGGTCACCTAGTCCAATCCCCCTGCACACACAGGGTCACCTGGAGCACATGGCACAGGCTGCATTCAAGCGGGTTTTAAAGCTCTCCAGAGAAGGAGACTCCACAACCTCTCTGGGCAGCCTGTTCCAGGGCTCTGTCACCC
>JAUBOD010000668.1:2761631-2781833 GCA_032353885.1 Nothura maculosa
ACCTGCAAATAAAGGGAGTGATGAAAGATACCAACTCTATTTTAATAATCTTAATAGACAGGTGCTAAAATTTACTTACTTTGTTCTTTAGAAGAAACTTATTTCTACAAATGAGAATTTCTCTCAGCCATTTGAGGATTTCTGTACTGCTGAGCATCTGATGACTAGTTAGTTTCTTGCAGATATAAAAAAGCATTTGTGAACTGCAGCAAAACAAAATTCAGCATTAGCTTTATCATCCAGTAACAACATTTCTGAAAACGCTATCACTACATTTTACATAGAAATAGGCAATTAGTGTGAATATCCTACACATATACACTGGTGCCATCTTTTTAAATAACAGATACAGTAGAGGTTCATACTTTAAACGGCAATGCCCCTCTGACCCTTCCCACCGCCCAAGTGGCCTCTTCAGTTCCTCAGAGGAGGTTTAGCAGCTTGGGTGCTTGTTAGAAGTCCAGACTCCATGGCTGTTGATGGAGCAATCTTGCATTATCCACAGAACAGATACAGCACAGACAGGGGCAGCACAACTTTACCTACACTGCTCTGACAACGTGTCTCAACTCTGTTCTGGAAGGAACACAGCTAGGGATGTTCCTTCTTCATATCCATTCAGGCCTCACACTCTCTGTTAAAACTGCCAAAGGGTCCAAATTAGTGTCAATTTTAATGGGTTTGTCCCCCAGCCCGAACAGACCACCAACTCATTTTAACTATTAGAAGTTAATGAGTTTTGGTTACTGCCCATCTAGGCAGGATTCAGCCCCAAACTATTCCATAACAAGCCACACTTTGCAGTCGGGCAGGCCAGTAAGTCTTCCTCCTAGATATTAACTGTCCCAGTTCAGATGAGATCATCTAACTGTTTTTAAAATACTTTTGCTGACACTGTTCTTAATTCTAAGTTCACAGATTCCTGTTTATTGAGTTTTTTGTGTAATTCCAACATTTTGGATTTCTATTCACCTCAATATCCTCCAAGAAATCAACTGCAGCTGCTGTGAAGTTACAGAAAGCAAGGTGACGAGAGAGACCCAGGGCAAACAAGGAACTTCCTCCAGTGAGTCAAAATGAGCAAATCCGCATATCAGAAATTCCCCCCAGCACCATCCGCCCGCAGCCCCCAAAGGAGAAAAAAAATCCAACAATAAGCATTTGAATGAGGAAAAATCCCTAACTTTCAAAACTAATAACACATACCTAATTTCCCAGAATGTTTCTATAGGAGCATCAGGATTCCACAAGTCGATGCTGTCTAGTTGGTGAAGTACTAGCAAGGCCTAAATTCAAAATAAGAGTATCACTTAAAGATCTAAATTCACAGAGTACTTTGAATTCCATGCAGAACTCGGGTACAGTCGTATATTAATTAAATTTTAATATATTTTTTCCTTTTATATTGTTTTAAAAACATTTCTATAGGTTCATATATACATATATAAAACTACATAAAGAGGAGTTTATGGTTAATCCAAATCAAAACTATATTTTTTATATTTACAATACAAAAAGAGTATTCGTCTTATTTTCATGTAAATCCATACTGCACATAGACACTTTTTTTTTTTTAATACATTTTGACTTTAACAGTGAATGAATCAACTGAAAAAAATACAATCACATAGATACAAATTTATAACGGTAACAAATCAGGACAGGCAAATACTTTGCTTTTTGTAACCACCAATACTAGCAAAAATGGAACCATTAGAAAGGTTTCTGACTTGTACCTGGGAGCCTACTGCTGAAATACGGTCCAAAAACTTAACCTTGGCTTTTGACATAGCCAGCTAAACTCCAGCTCAAAAATCAGCTATTCTTAAATTAACTGAATACAGTTCACAAATAATTACATATGTGATGAAAATTTAAGTGGTCGAAGCCTATATATAAATAGAGAAGTTGTTCCTGAGAAATTGTGAATCTAGCAGTAATTATAATAAAATTAAACCCAAATTGCGTAATTCAGAGCATGCCCAAGTTTTTCCATCTCCACCAGTCATTAACAGCAAGGATGTCACCACAACATGCACCCCTTACCTCCATGGCTTCTTGTGCTATATCTGGCATGCTGGATTGTGGAACGAGCTGCACAAGGCCTGTAATTAATTCTGCAGTGCTGCCTTGTGTCTCAGGCCCTTGCTTCCTTGGATTCTAAATAGTAAAGGGAAAGGAAGGGGGAAAAAATATTTGTTAATAACAGATCATGACATGATTCCCTTTGTACACAACCCTGATGAATCTTCAGCATTTTTTAAAAATACCTTTGCCTAATCTTTCCTATATTCAATGTTATATAAGTTACTATCATAGGTTTAGGGAGAAATTAATAAAGGTCTAAGAGGGCATCTGTCTTTCTACTCATGAAATTGTTACCCAAATCTATTTTTTCCTCCCTCAACTTCAGTTTTTTCTTACTCTGTTCCCTTCTTTTTTTCCTCTTTCAGAATTATGAAGACTTGACACTTATCTTTATTAACTATTCTGAGTCTTTAGAATTTTTTTTTGATATCTTCCTTATATAGTATGGAACCATTATAACTGGGGAAAAAAAAGTTGAATTAATATGACATACTTACACAGAGTAAAAGCTTTGGGTCAGCATGGATGAGTTTTACCAAGGATAACAGCAAGAATTTGTAGCTTCTGGTTTCCAAATCTGTAGGTTTCTCTTTAAATTTAAGGCTTGTCATTTTCTCTTTAAATGTAAGACTCTAACAGGAAGGAAAATCAGAGAAATTGTTAATGAGGTCCTCTATGTAGTGAGTTACAATGAAACATTTTAGGAAGGGTATTTCTTTCATAATCTATAATTCGTGAAAAACTTAAAAAGAGGTATAAAATCAAACAGACTTTTACTTAAAAGCCTTATTTTAAAAATGTATACACTATCATTTTGTTATGCCTTCAAAGTTTGAGAAATGTTTCAGTTAGCAAGTTCCACATGGAAGATCTTGCATTAAACAAGCTGTGGTAAAATGGAAATGGATAAAAGCAGTAGTAAGAATTCACAAGGACTTTTCTCTAGCCATTTAAAAACAAAAGTGAATGGTTCCAAGCAAGCTGAAATACATGAGTAGGTTTGGAAAAATATCTCAAAGACAAAATATTCTCATTATCTCTGCAGCTCATAATTCCTCACCATTCACCCTCCGCACATGCGATGGAGAACACTTTGAGGAGGGTATTTGGAGCCCACCCCAGGTATTCCGGATCAATCCCGTGCAAAAAGCGTGAACTGCAGCCCAATGAGACACAGTGCTCCCAACAGGGGAAGCAGCTGCCAGTGCAGCCAGGGCAGTACCCCCAGAGCCACCCAGGGTGCCACCTGCCCGGCACGTTTCCAGGAGCGCCGCGCTCCGCTCCTGGCAGCGGAGCCGACGGAGCGGCAGCGCCACGGGAGCGAGGCCTCCCGGGACAGGCTGCGACGCGAGCGGTCAACTCGCTCCTTCAGGTGCAGACAAGCCGTACGCGTCTTACCGGTGTCATGCGGATTGCTGGATGCGCCCCGCACCCTTGAATAGCTTTCTGGAGCGTCTCACTAAACATGCTGCGGAGCTCCATGGAATGACAGTACACAGCATCAATCTTGGGCCACCAGTCCAATGCAGACTAGAATTAAAAGGCAGGAATGCTCAGGCAGTATATGCAATATCACAGGTGACATTCTGATTTATTTTAAAATCTGTAAGTTACAAAAGCTGTGATAAACTACCTTTAAAAATAGGTATGATTGACACAATACCGCTGTTCTATTAAGTTTTCATTCTAGCCAGAAAATCGCTAATATTTAGATGGGCTGCACCAAAAGCAGTGCTTCCAAGCTAGCTGCTTACATCTCTTTATGTATAACCACCAGCTCGGAAACCGTGACTACAGGAAATCATGGCAGACTTTAGGATACCGACAGCTAGCAAGTGATACTTCAGAATGAGCATTGAATATGTACTCAATTCCTTGTGATACACTGAATGAAACAGAATGTTGACATGGTAAATTCTTAGTCATCTCTGAAATACTGTATAATACAACACGTTAAATAAAGCATAGCATCTATTGTGAAAGTATACAAAAAATGTAACACAATCGGAAGACAGAGAGAACAAAAATGTGATTGCCCTTCTTAGTAACAAACTACTCTTGCTGCACGGATAAAGGCAGCAAGATTTGTTCTGAAATTTAAATTCTATTTACCAACCAAATACTGATAGGAAGAGAAGCCACAGACACTTAAATACTTCCAGAACTTACATTTGTGATTATTCGGTGGAGCGAATTTACCAGTACATAATGAAATGTCGAAGGGGAATTCTGGGCCAAGCAGATCTACAACAAAAATAATTCACAGAAGCCATTTAGGAACACATTTCTCTTTGACATCTCTCCTATCGCATTGAGTAACATATTGGAGGCTTTTTATTAAACTGGAAAAAATGCTAAATATAAACATAAGAATGTCTAACCAGGTAAGAACAGATTCATAAAAACATGAAGAAAGTTATCACTAAGGAATATTTACAAGGTTGAAATCATTTATGAGCTTCCAGTTGCTGCTGACATGTTTGATGATTCCCAGGCCATCAACAGCACGTGGAGCAAACGACCAGTAAGCACCACGGAGTAGTGTTCTCACCTTAAAGTGTTGGTTGTTGCGAGGGTTTATGCGGAAGCAGGAAACTAAGCAGTCAATCATGAGGTCTACATCTGCATTCTGATTGCCTCTCGAGAATGGTTTGCTTGGATTAAACAGCAAGTTCTATGCATAAAATAATCAGACACAAACATTATTCTTGTTTACCTTCATTACATCACACGAGAATAAAGGAGACAGAAGCTATTCTTAATTTACAATTTTTAAACCGTCTCTTAGTACTTAAACCTAAAACAATTCATAGTCCTTTTAATTCTAACTAATAAATCAATCACTACTTCTAAAAAATTTCTGAAATAAGATTGTATTTTAATATGCAGATAAAAAAACATCCAGTGTCTTTTCAGTCATGAAATGCTGAGTAAAGAGCAGAATGCAGAATTTCAGCAGAGAGAAAGCAGGGCATAAGCAAAATAGTTAAGGGAGTGAAACAGGCAATGAAACAACTGAGTCGATTTTCTGTTGAAATTAGAAAAAAAGTTTTTCCACTGAAAAATACTATGATAGTCAATTAAGGAGAAAAATGTTTTCCATCATTTTAAAATTCAAATTTCTTCACTGTAATTAGGAAAGTAAGATTTCTTTTTTACCTTAAGATCTACTACCATGGACTGCACTAGCAGGAAAATGACAGAATTATCTTCCCAGTTGATGTAGGTAGATGCTTTGCACAATTTAACACAAGCAATAGCAGCACTTTCAGTCAGCTGTCTGCTTCCACTGTGGCCTGCAAGGGCTTTCCTGAGATTGTCCAGGAACACTTTCTGTTCAAATCAAAAATAGTTATAACCAGAGGTTTGGTAACCTACAGTCAAGAGCTTTAGATTCTTAAGTATTAAGCAAAATAGTGTTTTCTGATCAGAAGTCAGGGGTATGGGGTTTGCAAAAAGCAATCTGAGCTCATGCATTATTCTGGAGAAACATGTTTATTACACATTAATTTTAGGCAACTGCTAGGGCAATTTGGATGCCACAAGTACAGACTGTGTTCTGCACTTTAACATCATGCTTGTGCCACATCTGCTGCAGGTACTGCAGTTCCAGAACACACTACAAACACTGCAGAATCAAGGAGCCATACAACACAGGCAGCTAGAGCGGGGCTAAACTTGCTGCCGGCGGAGGCAGCGGAAGCACAACTTGGGATTCAGGTCTCCTGGGAACACTGCAAGTTCTGAACCCATGTTTGTTTGGGGAAACAGCCTGTATGAGTTCCTGACAGTGAAAGAATATAGGTAAGGCTGTAACTGTAATAAGGATGCAGAAATTTACATATGGAAATGTAATGCACTTTTTAGGTAGAAAAAGACATAAAATATATCTTAAATATAAAATAAGTTCTCTTTAAAATTCGAATATATACTAGAATTCAGATATTTTTCTTCTCTTACCTTGTTCATTTTAGTTTCTTCTACCACATCCTTTGCTATATCTTGGATTATCTCAGGACACAGGACTAGCAGTATGATTTGCAGTGGCCAGACTGCTGCTTTACGCTTTGTGCTTTCAGCAAAGCCATCCACTAAGTCAAACAACTTCTCTGCACAATCTGCATAAAACACAGCCAAGCTTAGTACTGACTTTAATTATGAAGTGAAAAATAAGTTTAAGAAGGCAGCAGAACAGCTCCTTCTAAACAGGGGAAAGTTCTGTTTTGCATGTTATTGGGGAAAAAATGGGCTGTCAGTCAATCATGATTTATCTGGGAAAAATAAAAAAAGATGCACCATCTCTTCTTGACTAGAGCCAAATGCATATGACTTTAAACCATTTTTTAAAAACACATTTAAGAGAATCTTTTAGGTTGTATTTTCTTGTTTTGTGGACAAGAAATGAAACTCTTCCAAGAGTTCAGTCAGGAGAAAAAAAAGACTTCACTATGTCCCTGCCTGCCCAGATATAGGTTGATAGAAATATGTTTCTTACTATGCAGGCTGAACAAGAAGCAAGGAGGACACAAAAACCAAGGGAATGTGGGGTTGTTTTAGGAAAAAACCTTCGCTCCTCTAAGGGAGAGAAGAGGAGGAGGAAAAACAAACCAGCTTTTGAACACTTAAGTCATTTGTTACGTCTTACCAGCCATATCGGTCTGTGGTGTTTGATACAGCTTTGTGAATTCATCAGGATAGTTTTCCACCCAGTTCCAAAATGCCTGCAGATAACACAAAAAACCTCCTTTACATTCAACAGCTGAGAAAGAATTTTTTGCATCATACGTTTCAGTGAAGAGATTTTGCATCATCTCTCTTCAATGAAGAGATCCCACTCCTACTTCTAATGACTCAACATTTCCTGCAACACACACACATACTGAAGGGATCTATCACCATACAGTTTATACAAAACTATTAAATTACAGGAATTCTAAAATTAAAGATAGCCTGTTAATAAGTGATGAAGCTGAAAATAAATAATAAAATACTTGCCTTTTCAAGACTGTTGATAACAGCTAATTGAGCTACTTTCTTTAGGGCTTTAAACTTGAATACTGTCTCTGCAAAGACAAAACATTTCTGTATTTGAAAGAAAACCTTTGTTCTAAAAAGCAATATAGAATATTTATAGTCTGAAGTGCAAAGCAACTTTTACACCAATACTGCTATGACAATGAAATTTTTAAAAAACTTACAAATACATATGAATATCTGGAGTAAAATACAGCAATAAAGATATACATACCAATACCTTTGTATCATCTTTAGCCACCTTTAAAGATAAATATTTATCTAAACACGTTAATATCATACCTTGCAAGAGTCGTTTGAGTTTTGCACAATCCACACTGATGTACTGTAAAAGTTCAATATCATGAACATCAGCATTATCTTCTGAACATACAGTCAGCTCCTGCAATCTAAAAATAGGCAAAGTAAACCAATTTCTCAGTAAGACGACATCAGATCAATACAACAGGTATGACTCTAAACATCTGAACATTAGGGGAATGTTATATGATCTCCATATCTTCTCCTGTGAGCATCTCCAGGTTAAAAAATGAAAAACAGGCCCTGCATGATTAAGAGCTTCATTACAGCACTTTCATTCCATGCCCGCCTTGAAAATGCAGAGACAATCATGATAAATGTAACAAGAGACCAATACCACCTCATGATATGCTGCTTACAACAAGATTTGCCTAAAGCCTTCTGTTATGTACCATACTGTAACGGCAGTCAATGTCACCTTTCCATCTAAATACTAAACTCATGGAATCATGACACCTTTTCCCTCCTGGCCCTTAACAGCACGTCTTGCGTCACGCTAACTCCTCAAGAGCAAAGGAATGACTGATGGGCCGTAATATTGTTGTGAGCTACAACTGGTCTTCGTAGGCTAAAGTAGCTTCACCTTCTCCTGCCCTAAAGCAACAGGATCAACGTAAATCACAGCCCTCTCAGTAATACGGTACATTTTCACACTTTCGTATTAAATAATTTGCTAAACATCTCACTAGACCCTTAGCCGCTAATAACTAAATCACATGTTCTCCCAAACGGAGGCTGCCGTGCCTTGTTCCAGAGCTACAGATGTGTACTGGACACGGAATGTGGTTTCTAGTACTACACACAAAAGCTGCTCTTCATTTCTTCAACGCCGGGGAAACTGAACAGCCCACGCTGGGAATGGGAAGGTCCCCACTGCTGTGCAGTTCGTGCCAGAATTCCCCCAGCTGCTGTACGAGGCCTAGAAATCTGCCTAAACAGGAAGGCCAGGTCAAGGGATCAGCAATGCTAACTGGCGGCAAGCTGACCCCGTGGAGATCAGCAACAATCGGGCAAACATTTAACTATTTCTGTGCAAGCTATCTTAAAGCAGAAACCAGCACCGGGAAAAAAAAGAAAACAACTCCCTGAAAATGTTCCAGCTCAAAATGGTGGTAAAAGAATGGTTTTGTGGCTTAAGAACTAGACTATACCATAGACATATGAATAAGTGAAGATTTATGGTCTAGATTCAAAGATTCATAACCAAATATTATCAGTTTATCGAGCAAAAAATCAGTCCTGCACACTGCCAAGTTAAGTATTGGAAACAGAAATTATTAAAGCAGACGTTACTCATTCAGCTTTGAGATACAGCAATATACTTATGAGTTATCTTTAGCTTTGCTCTCCAATAGCATTTGGCTTACACTTATAAAAGTAGACTACAAAGCAATGCAATATGTATAACACACAGGAAATACGCCGGAATCTGGAATGGATATAAAACGCACACATTTTCTAACCTGGAATTTAAGCAAAATTTCAACAGGTAGGAAGTATTTCAGTTAACTATCTGCTGAATTATCTTTATGTAGTCAACTTTTCTCAGCTGCAAAGGACTGCAATTCATGCAAATGTTCTAGGTCCAAATACTGCTCCTGTTTCTCATGCCCTGGGCAAGCTAAGTTACTAACGCACCTACCTGGTGGAAATGCGGCTGAACACAGCATTAAAATTATTGCAGCTAAGAGAAAAAAGCACCCCCGAGGCCGAGCTGCGCAGCTCAGCCGCGTGCTGGTTCCCTTCACGGTAGGTGTGGATGAAGTGGCAGATTTCTGGCAACAACTGTTTCACCAGCATAGTCTCATCTAGTCGCATCGTATCTTTTGGTTGCTGAAAATAAATATTTGATATTCAATGAAATTTCATTTTGTAGGTTTAGAGGCAAAAAAATGCACTATCTGGCCACTAGTATCACAGGACCCGAGTCTGATCTTCTAATCCCGCCTGCAGGCTGCCACTGGGGTATAAGCAGCATCCACTGAAAAGGCTTTTTTTCATTTTGACAATAACCAATAACCCATCTGCACACAATTCTACATTTTTCAGGTTAGACTCCAAATATGCAGGACATCAAATTGATCATACCTCCAAATATCAAGCCAAATGACAAACTATTTTTTGAAATTAAGTGCATTCCTGTTGTGAGGACTGTATCCTGTTGATCGGGGTAAAGTATTAGCAGTAGAGCATTAAGTGATCACTATTTGAACGGAAGCTCCAAGGGCAAAACACCTCCCCTTGCTTTGCTGTTGGATAGTACTCTTACCACCATATTTTGAAAGTAAATATTTTTTCTAAATGAACTGAAAAATGGTGATTCTCCTGAGCTCTTGTCTGGGATTGTGCTATACGAGTCAAAAATGGCTCAACTTTCCTGCAGAACAAAAATCCAATTTTTGCCAATTTGCACAGTATGAGACATTAGGAAACTATTTGCAAAAGAATTTGAAGTGAAACTTTGCTCTACTAAGAGCAAGTTTTAACAGAAGGGTCAACATTAAAGCTTTCTAAAGTTCTACCAATGAATTTACCATGGGGAATTGGGAAGTTTCAGAGACTCCCACTTAGTTGACCTGAGTCCTGTTGCCATGAGAACTTGGGTGAAACATTGAGCAAGAACAGCGAGCAAGAAATACACCCGAAGATACCACAGAACACAACGCTCTTTGTATGGAGCTCTGGCTCAGCCTCGTGAATGTATACTGGTTCAGCCTGCTCTCATTCGAATGGAGAGAGCCAGAAGCATTGAGCACAACTACAGTCTGTTCAAATATCACTGTGCATCCAAAAAAAGACACTGTTGCAAGAAACAAGATTCAAGGCACTTTTTTTTGTTTAAAAAAAAAAAAAAGTGTTTGACACATACTTTTTGAAGACCCACTGACTTTTTGAGTCAAACAGAAACAGGGCCCAAAAGAGGCAGTCACTTTATCTTAAAAAGTTGAAACTAATCTCAAAGTGTATTTACCTGGATCTTTGGTGAAATTAGAAGCACAGTTATTCAGACTGTTTTAGTACGGTAGTAAAATATGTTGCTTGCCAAAGCTATCTATATGTTCATTATCTCATAAAGAAAGAACCTTCAGAAACAGTTGTAAGAAAGCAGCAAAGTGCTTGGATGATTTCATGACATTTATCCAGGAATAAAGCTTTTCTAAAAAAAAAAATCCCTTTCTTGTTAAAGGAATAAACCAGAGGTTTTACAACTTTTGCTCACAGTGAAGTTTGGCTTTGCAATTACACAGCTGAGCAGAGCGAGCTGTGCAGCCCTTCACATCCCAAAGGTAAAAGCAAACTGCTTTCCAGCACAGCTCTGAGTGGAAACCTCGGGCCTGGGCTCCCAATGGAAGTTTGGACGCGGTTTACTAATGTAAACTAGGAAACACCTGCAAAAGGAATCTTTGGAAGAGTGATAGCAAAGTTTCTGCTGCATGTAAAATTACATGAAACTGAAATAACATTGCATCACTAAAGGAAAATCACAAGAAATCTTAGGAAGAATCAACCCTGTCTGCAGAAACTTTAGTAATATAACATTTTAGTAGTTGCACTAAATTATTTTCTATTTTTAACAAGTTAAATTTTC
This sequence comes from Nothura maculosa, assembly GCA_032353885.1. Taxonomy (NCBI): domain Eukaryota; kingdom Metazoa; phylum Chordata; class Aves; order Tinamiformes; family Tinamidae; genus Nothura; species Nothura maculosa. The sequence goes on from JAUBOD010000668.1 coordinate 2,772,643, forward strand.
TCTTTTTTTGGAGGGGGGAACAGTGTTTTCAAGCATTTGGTCAAAAAAGTAGAAAGCAAAATGTCACTGGAATTCTAAAAGTCTATGACACTAACCAAATCCAAACCTTTGCGTTCATGTACCTTATTTCATATTTCAGTTCACATACATGTATAGACTGCACAAGGACAGACAATAGTCTGCAACTCTTTATAAAGAATGATTTTTTTTAACTCCATGAGGAAGCTGAGTCTCAGGAAGGGCAATCTATTCAGTTTTAAAATGAGCTCTAAATATTACTACTAAAATTATCATCATTGATTTTATGCAGGCAAAAATATCCACTCAACAAATCCTCAACTCATCATTAATATTAACTACTTGCATTTATAGGACGTTTCGGTGCTTTTTTATTTTTTTAGCATGAATTAGTATGACTCCTACTTTTCTCTAAATCAGATGAATTTTGACTTCAATACCAGTAATAACAGATACACAAGCATTCATATGACTTCGACTAACTCACTTGATTTCAACTCAGCAACTGCTTATGCAAGACTATACTCACCCCTGCCAGACATTTTTCCAGTGTATCCAAGATAATCAGCTGAGATAGATATAAATTCTTTTCAGCAGTTTCACCAAATATTCTCTAAAAGAAGAAAGGATACAGATTTATCTGAGGCACAAAAATTTCTCTTGTAACATAGTATAGTAACGTAGCATAGTGGCACAGTAAGTTATGGCTCCTTTATAACTTTGGCTTTAATTTTAGAAACAAAAGTAGTAAATCGTAGATTATAATACAAATTAAATCCTAGCTACTGAACTGAAAAATCATCCCATCTACATCACCATAATCTAATAAGGAACCAGCAGTCCCCTAAAACAGGACTAGAGTGACACTGCGGCCCCTTACCCTCACCTGACCTATAGTTCATCCAGAAGAGGAGCTTTTATCTTTTCCAGAGTTATTTTAGTATTAATTTTTGATGATTTTTCCAAATATGCATTTCACTGCCAGAACCTTACTTAACAGAACTGCCGTTTCCACAAGTCCAGACCTACAAACTAGTTCCAGTGCAGCAGAATTCAGCACAGACCACAGGGAGCAGCAGCCCGAGCCCCTCCGAGGCGACGCTCAGCTTCAGAGCGGAGCTGCAGGCACAACTGCCCAGGCACCCAAGCTTAGTGCCAACAACAGCGACTAGGCCCAATGACATTGAGACCGAGGGTACAAAACAAAGCAGGAAAAAAAGTGGCCAAAAATACACTGCCTGCAGAGGGAACACAATGCAGAAGTAACCCAAAAGAAGTTATATTTAAAGCTGCTTGAGAGGTTAGTTCACCTAATTTTAAGTTTCATCAGAACCAAACCCTCAAGATTTTGTTCTGAGCACAAGAATATTACGGCAGCCTGTTGGTTTGTTCTCTTCTTTTTCCTTCTTTCCTCCCACCAGAGGAATCCTTTCAAAGCACTGCGGACTCGCAAGCAGCTCTCTCCATCAACCACACGTCTTGCTCCTCAGTGCAAAGTAAACAGGGTCGTTTTCATGGACATTTTTAGCAAGGTCTTTCTCCTCAAAATCTACATATTGTATACAGATATTTGTTTTAACTGTATAGACAGTCTTAACACACTGAGACAATCCTCATTTAATTAATTTCTTTTCAAAAGGATTACAAGTAGCTTCAGGAAGCCAAACCCATTAGAGCAAGGCAGCATTTTTTGATCTCTGATTTGATTAATCCTGCAGTGCTACAGCAGGTCTCCAGCCGGCAGTTGACTGGAAACACCAATATTAAAGCAACAAACCAGCCTAGAAAGTTCACGTTAAGTTTGAAGTCCTTGTGCTCTATCTTCCCCAAAGAGCCGCTAGCAGGTAGTGCTCTTTGCTCGGCTGCATTCCTCCCGTGCCGACTTCTCGGGATCCTTCCCGAGCTCCCTGGCCCCTGTTCAAGCCATGGAAAAGGCTCTCCCTCCGCACCTCCCAGGCATCGCAGCTTTGCAGCGGCCTGCCCGGCGGGCGCCAGCGCCGCTGGGACCGGACACAGCAGCGCCAGGTGCTCCCGTGTCCCCACTCCTCGGCTGGCCCCATGTCCCTCCAGCTACAGCCTGGTCCCCAGGGCAACACCAAGGAGTCCCCCCAGCCATGACCTCCTCGGGCTGCCCAACTACCCTAGAGCTTCTGTGCAGCAGCCCAGCACTGCTGGTGAGCGTCACTGCGCAGGAGGATGAGAGCAGCCAAGTCCACTAGAAAAGGCAGGCTGCAACTTGACAAGTTCCAAATCACTTCCTGCAGAGCTGATAGAAGTAAATAATATCCTGAAAACATCCAACAAACCAAAATTAGAAAACTTACCATGTTATTAACATTTTTTAAGATATTGGTGAGACCACTTATGACCAGGGAAAACTTGTACTTGGAAATGTTTATGAGACATTCCTTGTTGTGTTCTGTGCTGACTTTGGTGTGGGTATTCTGCTGGCCGGCTTTTATGGGAAGCTGCAGAAAAGAAATAAGCCTTTTAAGCTTTTTTTACATTAAGAATTACAGAATTTAAGAAAGGGTTCAAATTTTTTGAGATGCCAGAGAGTACTTTGAAAAATACTCCATAAAAACCAACAACACACACACATTCTGATTATTTCACTTTATCCATACTTATCCTAGAGATAACTGTAAGGCAAAATACGGAAGGCTGCCTATTGCTTTCTCCTGACCTGAACCCAACTTGTGTTTTGTGCTCCCCAGCTACCAACCAGAAGAAAAGCCTGGGAATGATGGGGAGACACCCGAGGCTGGGCCGCGCAGCGCTCCCGGAGCCTCCGTTCCCTCCGGGCCCCAGGACAGGCCGGCAGCAAGGCCGGGATCACCACGAAGCCCCAGCAGACGGGGCAGTCGCCGCCGGCCCTTGGCGGAGCCGGGAGCGACAAGCAGCTCGAGCCCCGCGTCAGCCGCCCTCGCTCAACCCCGTGGTGAGGAGCCCTTCAAGTGGAGCGCTCTGATCACAAACCGATGCCCAGCCAAAGGCTACTGCGTGAACACGAGACACTGCCGTGCTGAGAGAAACCAAGGCAACTACCGAGCCCGAGAGAACCCTCAGCTCTCCACTGGTCCCAGCTCATTCCCATCCCGGCCGTCTCAGACACGAGCTGCAGTATGGGCCTCCAACACAAACGGGACAGCTTTGTGCACAGGCAAGAACGAGGAGGACAGAAAAGTACTCGGTAATTGTGGTATGACTGTCCCATTGAAAGAAAATTGAAAATAATTAGGTTTCACAGAGCTATCCTGAACATAAACATGCTGACTTACCACCAGTTGGAAAGTCTACCAAAAAATTCATAAATTCAGCACTGAAGTTTATTTTTTTAGCTTGATGCTGGTATTTAGGAGCCTGCCTAACTAACAAGGACAGTATCAGAAAATTTAAAGCATCTTCACTAAAAAAATGCGAGCACATCTTAACTTTTTCCAGTGAAGAAAAAAAAAAACAGTTTAACCATGAACAATCATTCTGATTCCAAAATGAACAATCATTTGGGAATATGAGAACTCCAAGATACCACAAAGAAGAAAAACAAGCTACTCAGCACTCGCTATGCCTATACCCTTCCTGATGATGGGTAACTGCCCTGAAAAGCAAGGAAGCCGCCGAGCGGGTCGCAGTGAGGGCCCGTGCGCGAGGGACACGTCCGCAAGAGCACCGGGCAATGCATGGTCCTGCACGGCTGCAGTGCGCAGTGCCCTGCACGGCTGCAGTGCGCAGTGCCCTGCACGGCAGTGGCACGGGACCCCTACACGGCTGAGGCATGCAGGGCTGTGCACGGCTGCAGTGCCCTGTACGGCTGCGATGCGCAGCCTCCTGCTGCCTGCGGGATGCGCTCCCGCTGCGCGGCTGCAGCGCGGAGCAGCCCCAGGGCAGACGCTCCGACACGCCGGCCCTTTGCACCGCCCCGCAAGTCCACAGCCCGCCGAGCCCTGCGCCAGCCTGATGCGTTTCAGCGGGCTCCTTCCAAAACTAGGCAAGGAAGAACACACAGCATTTATGACTCAGGCTTTATTTTCATTCTTAGATGTTATTTTTACAATACATTTTCGGAAGTCATTAGTCAGTGGAAGATAGATATATTTAATTAAAATTTTCAGCATTACTAGTACTTTTTATTTGGATGTTCAAGTCTCTGTGCTGACTGCAGCAGAAGAGCTCAATGCCACTGAGTGATAAAACACTTCACAAGTGGCTCTCAAAGAAATGGGATCAGGGATCCAGTTCTGTAGGCTTCCATGCTACAGAAACATCCTATCACGTACGGTTTGGAACTTCCTGCCACAACAGACACTGCAACAAGGTCACTTACAAATAAAACTGCTCTTTATATTATCATTCCAAGATGTATAAAAATGGAATATTAGCTCTGATTTTTTTTCATATTATTTATTTTCTCCCTTACGTATTCTGACATGCTGAAGCATTTTATGTACCCAAACTGAACACAGTGCTAGTGCCAAATGACTTAAAGCAAACAATTTAACTTTTACATGGATAGATATCAACCTAAAGATCACAAGAAAACAGAAAACAGCTTTACTTTTATTACTGCTAATTTAACTTTTAATTATAAAAAGAAATTAAGACTCAAAGCTAAAATAAGCCTGGGGCTTCAAGCTATGAACATAAGCACCATTTGGAACTCCTCCCACTTTAGCAAGGGGACAGGCTACCACAAAATTGGTTTCCTCTTGCACTATGTTAAAGTAATACAAAATGTTTCTATTAAAAGCTTCAGAAGAGTATTTTTTTAAGACAAGAATCAGTTAGGCCAACTTAAAAACAGGAATCAGCTGCAGATACCTTCGAAACCATTCCCGAAGCAGTGTTTTGAAAGCTCTGACAACACCCTCAAGGTCCAGGGCAGGCCAGCTTGCTGTAACCTCCATGCATTACCAGGGCATGAATTATTAACCATTCTGCCACGGTGCCGAGCAGCTCCACATCACCAGCCACAATCGGGTGCCTGCAGCAGCCTCCGCAGAGAGTGCGGTGCCGCTGGAAGGAGAACCCAGCGGCTCCCCGGGCCTGCCCTTGCCTCTCCACCTCTCCAAAGGATGGCAGAGCTGCGAGGCAACAGCTTGGCCAAGTCCACGTTGAAAAAGCAATAAAGTACTTGGTTATTCCCAAAGAAGAGAGAAAAAAAGATTCAGCACGAGTAGTTAAGAAGACCTGTATAGCAAGAACGTAAGAGCTGGCTCTGAGATGCCAGGGCGTTGCTGCAGAACGGTGCGGCGGTTCAGACGGGGGAAGCGGCGCGGAGCCCACGAGCGCGGCCGCTCCACGTCCCGACGCCGCTAGGACAGGTAGAGGATCCCTCACCAGCGCCCGCCTCGCTGGGCAAGGACCAGCAGCATCTCTCCTCTGGGTGCAGGAGAGCGCTCGCATTTCCTCTGGTAGCCTCTAGGTTGATACAAAACCGTACAATCTCTTGCTAAACTTACTTGCAGGTTGGTTTGAAACTAACAACGGTAACAAAATTTGTCTCAGTCATTTCCAGGCTGTGTCATTCAGGCAGGGGAGAAAGGCTGTCATCAAGCCATGGATTTTTCATTCAGATGATAAAACCAAAGCTTAATCCTCTCTCTCTATTTTCTTTTTTCCTTTGAACAAAACATTGTCTTTAAAATCTTCATTTCAGAGGCTACAAGGCGCATTTCGCACAAGTCTAAAGTAAATGTCCACTTCAAACAAAAGTCACCATGTCAACTTCTGTGGGATTCTTTGCAGAATCACTCCCGATTCCTGAGGCTGACAGAGGCTCCAGGGCTCAGCACCACGTCACGGCTCAGCGCACGTCACTGCTCCGGCTCCTCCGAGGGCGGCGGAGGCTCCGCTGCGCACGCGGCGGCCCAGCCCGACCTCCAGGCCAGGCGGGGGCCAGAGCGGCCCCTCCGCCTGCCCGCGCACCCCGGGGGCAGCTCCGCTCACCTGCCAGCGCCTCACCCCGTGAGCAAGGAGCTCACACCACCAGCATCGCGGGCGGGAGGTTCTGGTCACATTCAGGAGCTACAAACCCTCTCCGGTGCCCTCCTTAACAGCACAGACACATACTGGAGCCGTCCCCTTCCTGGGGCTCCATCAGCAGACATTAATGCAGAGAGGTACCCAAAAGAGATAGAAAACTTACACAGCACCAGCACGGGCAGGACCAGCTGCGTTGGGAGCGCCAAAATCAACTATAAACATACACTGCACCACCTTCAAACAGACATTGGGTAGTGAAAGAACCTCATGATGAAGCCTTGCAAAGAATACTGAAAAAAAAAATCATATGTTGCTTTTAAAAAAAAGATCTTTTTCAAAAGGTTAACTAAAAATTTGTGCTGTGAACAAACGTGTATTTACTGACACCATCAATACAAAGGGTTCAGCAAGGAAGGATCATCCCACAGCATGTCAGCAGCTCCCAAGTGAACTCAGGTGACACTTGTTGCATGTTCACCTAGGCTATGTGTGTCATTCTACTAGGGGAGCCCGGGCAACAAAACACGTGTCATCTACTTCAAAATCTGGGCATTACTACTAGTAGTTTTTTTAAAAACAATCTGAGATGAAAAGCAACAAGAAAAACCACAAATCCAGCGTCTGCAGTCGATGCTCTTGCAGGTCTCTGATTCTGCAGAGGTTTCAAATACTAGAGGGAAGGAAGAGGAGGGAATATCTGCTTTAATGAAAATGCCTTTTATTGAAACTAAGAGGGGAACATTCCCAGTGGCTTCCACTTCTTAGAAAAATTCTTGTAACTGAAAGAAAAGTATCTCAAACTACAACCAGGGAGACTAAACCATAGTTCATGGAATAATGGCCTTCTCTCTTTAAAGCACATCATAATCACTTAATTCACCACCAGTTCATACAGGGTTTATACCTTTTAGCACATCTAATAGTCCTTACCACAGGCTGCATTTAAACAGTCCAGGACGCAAGGTATCAGTGTGTATGATTAGAAGAACCATTTTACTGCTGTTTCAGACTTCTCATAATTTCAGCTGTAGCACTTCTATTTAAAACTCTTATCAAAATATAGTACATATGGGAACAATTCCATATGAAAAAGAAAAGATACTATTTTACGAAGAGTTGACTATGCTGAATATTTTGCTTACCCACTGTTTATTATTTATGATGGACATGTTTTAGCTAAAGGTAGAAAATTTTGAAAAATAGATCCTATGTGTCTAAAATTTCAAGTATCTTAACAGCTATGCCTTAGAGACCAAATTAATATCAAGATAAGCAAATAGAATAAAATTTATACAAAGCAAAAACTCAGCTAACAGCAAATAATTAAATGTTAAACAAAGAGAGGCTTAGACAGACAACAGAGCTTACCCAACTAAGCCTTTAACAACTCCCCAACACAAGCAAATTACCAAGTGGGAAAGGAGGGATGCTAACAGCAAAGCACTGTGCTCATGCTCCAACTTTGGCTAGAACAGCCAGTGTAACACATGGAGACCATGCAAAGTGTCAGTCAGTGAAGAGATGCTGCCCGTTCTGCTCCAGACAGGGGCGAGGGCCTACGCGGGTGGCGGCAGCTCCCAGCCCGCGCGGCCCAGCACCAGCGGTGCCGTCTCAAACGTGCACTCACGAGGCAGCCGCTGCCTCAGTTCGGAAACCAGCCTCGCCAGGCATCTCAGGCCCAGGGAATCATACGCACAAAAGGATTTTTTTCAGTTAAAGCAGCACTTACAACAATAAACAAGAGTAGACAGGAACAGACTGGTTTGCACTGAGTTTTGTTGTTTCAGTACAGATTAGCATTCTCCCAGTTTGTTGTTTCATGTCTTAAAATGAATTCGAGCACTTAGCAAATGAATGGAAGTCTGTCTACATCTATAAATTTCACTGGAAGATGGTTGCATTTTCTTCCTTTCTAAAGGAAGAAACAACCAAAATTTCAATGTCCTCTCCCTCGCAGAAGAGCCCAACCCAAAACAAACCCAGGCTCCCATTCCTTATTCCAACACGCTCATCGTATAACACGCAGCCCAGCTCCCACTGTGCGGAAACAAAAGGTCCTGCATTTCCAAGGGCAGGCATAACATGCAAGAACTCCAAATGCATTACTGCCATTAAAATAGCGTGCGGTATATTGAGTGGGTCTGTGTTGGTATAAACTTGGTTCCGAAATGGGCAGTCTAGAAGAGAACTGATCAATACTCCAGTAATGCCGCCGAGGTGGGGAGCCGCGGGAAGCACCAGGGACGGGCGACACGTTCAGCAGCAGCACACGCGTGTCATGATAACCCGGCCTGGGAGCCCAGCTGGAGCCGTCACCTTCCCACTCTGCAGGTCACCTCAACTGGGAACGGCAGAGGAAACAATGTGCAGAAAGCAGACAAAGCCAACGAACGAGAGCAAAAACTCCTTACAAAAAGTAAAGGTTAATATCTCATTCCCAGCTGTTTCACCCATTAGATGACATGTCATAAAGAAAAGTGTATTTTGTACTGATGAAACACAACTATTCAATAAATAGATTAAAATATTGTAAGTAGCATCTGTCACGCAAACTACACTGAGTTCGACAGCCGGTCCTGTATTTGCACTCTGCCTGCAACGCTGATGTTTGCCAAGGAATCGCAGCAGGCCGCGTTCTCCCACAACAGGAAAGGGGATCTCCTCCACACCTACTCGGGATCATCCCAGGAAGGCTACGGGAAAGCACTTCTGTTTAAAACGCTCCAGTTCTTAACTCTTAACAGATGTTGGCAAGCCCAATTCTACAATATACATCACAAAGCGCACGACAAAGCCTAGGGCCTTTAACACCAATATACAAAGACACGTTTTCTTGCGTTACTGGAGCCTAATCAGTACCATGCCGTCCAAGCTGATGGAAAAAATCATCCGTGACTCAAGATAACAGGAGGAGGTGGGGGCAGGTAAGTTAACCGGGCAGCCCTCCCGCCTAGCAGGCGCTGGGAAAAACCTTCATGGCCCCCAGCGCAATGAAGAAGTTGGGTATCTCCGTCTGTTCGACCAGCCGCATCCACACAAGTTTTAAAACAAAGGCGAGGCGGATGATCTCATTTTCCCGCAGCAGCAGCAGCGGCGGCGGCAGCGCCCGCCCTTGCGGGGCGGCTGGGGCCGGGGCAGGTGCGGGGCCCTGGGCCGGCGGCTGCGCGCGGGGCTCGCGCACAAAGGGC
>JAUBOD010000668.1:2783949-2797356 GCA_032353885.1 Nothura maculosa
GGCGCGCGCGGGGGCGGCGGGAGCGCGCAGGCGCGGCGGGCGCGCGCGCACCCCATCCTTTAAACATAACATTTCAAATGCAAACACAGCAAACTTCCTATTTTGTCCCGCTATAACATGCAGACCTGGAAGGAATCTAATTCCGCTGCTCATCCGAGACGGCATCCCTCTAGGCATCTCCAAAGTGTATGCTTGGCATCCAGTGTTGCCAGATCCCAGCTGGAAAAGATGAAATTTAGACAAGGCCTTCACTGAGGACCTGTTAAAACATTCAGACATATCATAAAGATAAAGCTATGCATGTCAAAATAGTGTTTTGTATGACAAGCTATTTCCGATTTGTCCAATTATTATAATACATACTAATTGTCATCAGCAGCAGCATTATCGTATGTATTCTGGAGTAATTTTACCTGTAAATAACTAACAGTGAAAGTCCCGTAATTCAGTTTTACAATATGAACAATTAATTTACATACTAATAATAAATTCAGGAACTTACTTTATGTTTAGTATTTCTAGAGTTTTCAGGAGTTCAAGCTTATGTCTAATATTTCATCTATACAAAGAAGGAAATTGATTGCAAATATTTTATTTAGAAAAAAGATTAATTGGCTGAAGAATAAACAGCAGTTTTCTGTCTGTACACTTTGTGGTACTATGTTTCAGGAAATGCAAAAAGCATTCTGATTTATACAAATTGTGAAGTCTAATACTGGGCTGTTAAGTGCACTGAATTTTGTATTATTCATTTGCTGTGTACAATAAACTATCTGTGGTGTAAAAGCTATTGATTCCTTTGCATTAGAGTGCATTAGAATGCTCAATATGAATATGTTTTAAAAAGATTTTAAAAATAAATGTTGCATTACACTCTAGGCAAGGCTTCTAATGCACTGGTTTTATATGCATTTGTATCCACAGTAAACATGTATGATACATATATATACTTAATTACTGAAATCTGAACTGTTCTGGATGGAGAATTAAGCTTGTCAGTGGAACCTTTCTAATCATATTTTATATGTCTGAGCACAGAGAAAGTCTCTGTCAGTAACAGCAGCAGCAAAAGAACAATGTGCAATCACTATCACTTTAGGAACATCCATTATTCTTTAAACATTCCTGTTGAATAAATAAACAGTTACTCTGTAAAACAGAATAAGGCTAAGGATCTTTTCTCAGAGATTCCCAGCTCCTGGTGACTTTCATTGCGTGGACAGGTATGTTGGCACTTCTGCTTTTTGCCAAAGCAAGAAGATGAGGAAGCAGATGAGAAAACAGAGGCATATACAGAAAATGAACAGTGCCAGTCTATAGTAAAATCCACATTAATCCTTAGGTCACTAGCACTGTCCTTTCCTCTAGAATAAAGGTGTCTATCCTAGGTGGTCAGATGGCATCATTTAACAACATAAGTCTTTCCATTTTAAGCTTTAAGCAGAAGGCATTGCTAATCTTTTTTACCTATTAAGGTTCAGCTGATATCACCTGCTGATATCAGCTGATATCACATTTCTTGAGAAATGTGGACACCTATGCCTTTTTGCTGTGTCTGAACTGGCTCTTCTGGAGGTGACACTTTTTTTAGCTTATTGCTACAGAAGGTGGTGTTTTTCTCCACCTCTTTACCTTTTCTTTTTCTTTGCATTTTCAACTCAAATTATTTACTCCTTTCCTTTTAACCCTACTGACTACACTCTCTGTTTCATACTTTTATGTCTCCTTTTGTCGTATTTCACGATTTTTTTCACCAGCATTTGTCAAAGATTTCAGCAACGGAAATGTTTCCGTTCATCCCAAGTTGCTATGTGATACTTTTTAATTTCTATTTCTGTGTTTGGGCACAGAAACTTACCCTCATTTTCAGAAGCATTCTTCTGTAAGATGTATCTTTTGAACTTCCGTAAATGGGGAGATCATAGTGGAGGAGATGTCCAAATCTGCAATCAATGGCAAAAGTACTTTCATATAGTCATTAAGTAAACAAACAAACTTAGATTAAACGAGGAAGGAAGGAAGGAAGGAAAGGAGGAACGCATTTGCCAGGTTCTTATTAAGAGGTGACTTAACACTCTAAGCTCTGACTCCTGAAACACGGATTTCAGGCGAGGAGCGGGCGGCCGCAGCGAGCCGCACTGCCTACCTGCAGGGCTGCGGCTGCTTCTCCATCGGGACTCTTGATTCTCTCCATCCTTTTGCTCAAGGGCTTCTCGCAGGGCGCTGCTCCAACAGACTCCTCCATTAGAGGGCATTAGAGGCCACTGAAATCCCCGAAGTTTGATTCACCTGGAGGAAAGGAGATAGTTCTCTCTATTTCTCTCTGATAAACTCTGGAGTTTCACATCCTTTCTCTGCTACTTAAGTTCTTAGATTTTAGACCATGTATTTGTATTATTCCCCATCTCCCACTTTCTCCCTGGCTGAATTAGGATCTGTTAAACATGAATAGAGCAAACAAATGAGCTAACTAATGGTTAACTCTGTCTTCCAGGCAGACTGATTATGCTCTAACTCCTAATTACATGGAAACGTTCAAGCACTATTTTTCTCCTTTTAAACAAATCAAGACTATTTTAAAGATACCAGCTGCACCACCGCAAAGGTGCAGATTGCCTCCTCATTAACTCTTCATTGTGGCTGCTACTATAAACAACACAAACCCTCTCCTTCTGGCTGTGCTGGCATGATTTATCATGTTCTTAATCTATATCCTTATCTCATACTGGTTGTGCCTTCCTGCAGGTCGGACAGTTCCCTCTGCCCAAGGCTCTGTGTGATGACAGTCCTGTCCTCTTCCCAACCACAGACACTCGCCCCCCTTGTTTCAGACGTGCCTTGGCACACAGCAACTGCTTAGACAGTTCCGTGGAGAAAGCAGTCTTGGTTCCCCAGCTCCTTCACTGGCATTATTCCTCATCAACTGAGTTGATAGTACAAGCACATGATCTCAAGGCTGGACGTGCATTCGGTGCCATCTGCGCCTCACTCCAGCGCGTCTGTTTTAACACAGTGCCCAGCGGCTTCGCTCTCCTCACAATTCAGGGACGACAAAACGGTCACTGGCAGATATCAATTATTTACTTGAACAGACACGAGTCAGTGCTTCAGCCAAGATCTGCGTAAGTGCAAAGTTGCTCTACTTGCACTATTATTTTAATTCAAGCACAGTCAGATATTTGTGCTGTGTGCCAAAATGCCCCTGGATCGGCTCATCTGCGAGGGCAGCCTGGCTCTCCTTAAACACCCCCGTGTCCTGCAAGGAGACACAGGAACGAAGAGTTTGCCAGGGAGGATGCCAAGATTTGCATTCAGTCCTGCACTTCTTACACTGTTTTTTTTTTTTTGTAAGCCTGATGTTAGCTTGTATCAGCTTATGAATATAAAGGCTCTGTTACTGAACAGTTCTTACCAACTGCTGCTTTATTTCCTTCCAGTGAGTCATACTTCTAGCTTATGCTGCCCTATTTAATTTCTACTGCTGCTTAACCCACACGAGCTCTAAAATAAAAAAGCAAAAAAAGAAAAGCATATTTGAAATACACATCAAGCAGCTTGAACTGATGATGCACTGCACTGCCCTGCGGATACAACACAATTTACTTTGCTGGGTTTCCAAATAATGCTGAACAGCAGAGTCCTCAGATGCAGAGATGGAGAGGTGCTGTTAAATGGAGCTGAAAATTGAGAGTGAAGCTTACTGTAAATTACCTCTAGGACACTGAAATAACAATAACACTATCTGAAAATCCGTAACAAGAAGAGAAAAATAGGAAGGTAAATTTTAACTCCATTGAGATTGATTAGAATTGAGGGTGATCCTTTACCAGCACGGTAGATGATAAATGGTATTTGCTAAATTTGCAGCTATTTGCTAAGCAACCAGTCATTCTATTTTTGCTGCTGTCTTTGAAGGCATTGCTCTATTCATCTGCTTGTGTAATGCTTTCATCAATGGCAAACTGTGACCTCATTGGGAACAATGTCAAGACCTCAATCTAAAATAATAACTGTTTTCTGTTGGAGTCCTTTAAACCTACTTTAGTGGACTCCAGGAAGCCAAGTGCAGCGCAGAGCAGTATCACTTCCCCCCATCTTTTGTTGTGTATAGAATGAAAGATAGTAGGAAGGATCTAGGGACAAGGTGAGCTGTTTGTTTCCTGCTTTCCTAATTCTGGGCACTTCATTGTTCTTAAACCTGAAAGGAGCAGCACACTGAGCACCGGGGCAGATCTCGAGGCCATGGTGCTCTTGTGAAGAGGTTTTCTGCTCACCTGTTCCTGATACACTCCTGGGTGGTATCCGAACCAAGGTGCAGGGCTTTTGATTTTATTGTATTTTAAATGAGGTTATTTAGTCACGTGGACAATGTGAACATTGGAGAGTCCAACTCCTGGTCACCAGTAGCTTTTTTTTTTTTTTCCCTCCTCTCTCTCTAAGGCCAATTGCGCAGTACTGCAGGCCCACACATTTCCAAATCACCATCATGTGACTTAAAAGCAACAGTGAAACAAAGCCACCACCCCCGCCTTGCTTGCATGCTTGCAAACATAACAGATTGAGAAATAGGAAGAAAACATTCCATTGCTGCCAAGGGCAGGGAAAAATGCCAAAATCTTTCCAGAGTATGCAGCCCGACAGGAAAAGCCAGCTCTGAAAAACGGGAGAGAGAAGGCAAGAGGGAAAAATATTTCCTCACTCAGTCAGAAAGGACTGAAAATGAAGTCTCAGATGGCTCCTCCTGTCACACCCCTGAAACACATCAGCTTCCTCCCCATCAATTCTGTAATGGAATTTCTCTCAAAAATACTTTGAATACTTTGCTGCATTAAGCTGGCAGAATTAAAGGAAACAATTCATCTTCTCTTCCCATGTGCAGAAATAGTTATACTAGTATTAACATGTATTCCTGTTCTGGAAAACCAAACTATTACACATCCCGTGCACTTTACAGCACTACAGAGCGCTATCTTTTACAGAGCTTTCACTGGTACCCAGATTCATTTTATTTTATTTTTTAAATATGCCCTTTCCTTACATAATCATGCCAGCATAAGGCTCAAATATAGACCAAAAGGATATTGACTGAGCTTTTTTTGTGGAGCACAGAAGTGTTTATCACATTGGCATTGAAAAGATTTCAATTGCAGCTCAAACACTGGAAGATTCACCGAGGTGAACCGGACCCAAGTGAGCTTCTGTCTCCCCAGCTCCCCGAGGCAGCTCATCACACTTATAACTACCTTGGGAACGCAGCTCTTCAATGAGCAGTGTCTTGTTCACGTTGAGTAGGCAATGCATGGGCATCCTGCTGAGATCAGGAGCCCTTTATGCTCCACGCAGTGCAAACCCTTCCCCTTGCGACCTTACAAACTAAGAGAGGCAAAGATGAAAGGGCAAACAGAAGCACCGAAAGTTGAGATGATTAATTCATTGCTCACACAGCAAGTCAGTAACGCAGCCACGAGTACATGCTCGTCTCCTGACTCACAGCTCAATGCTTTTCCTGTTAGGTAAGGTGGCTCTTCACCCCATCCTCCGAGAGCAGCTCAGAGGTCTCTAGAAGAATGTAAGCTTGGAACCTTGCTGTGCAAGAGCAGATAAACACTAGCTAGGAGAGTTTAATCACTGTTAACTTGTGCAATATAGCATCAAAAAGTATTTGTACTCATTTCCTAAGAACTGCTATAGAATAAGAGGTATTACATGATCAAGACCCATTCTCATACTGCCATTCTACATGGCAACACCATTGATAGATGTCTACGTGTTACAAAGTAATGTCGAGGGCTACTGGTGAACGCAAAGGATGCGGCTAAAGAGCAAATCAAGATGTGGTTCTTGAAGTGGGAGGGAAATTCAGAAAAGCCTGTGTTAGAGCAGTGATTCCACAGCACAAATAACTTCAGCTACTTGAGCAATAACATTAGTTCCTCAAGAAAAAAAGAAACACCAAAGGGTTCCAGGACGGCAAGTTTCCTTTTTGAGCCTCATTTCCTTCTTTATCCTTCCTTCCTCTCTCTCACTGAGGATAGGTCAGATGAGACAGAGACCCTTTAGTCTGATTTCATGCAATAGCTCTAGTTGTTACAGGTCTATGCTATATCCTGCAAAACAGAAGGCTCTCTGTTGGCCGGTACCTCTTCATTGCAATAGTGGGTGTAATTGCAGGAAGGCTGTAACATGCATTGCAGCACTATCATAAACCATCAGATATTTTCAGCATTACAAAACCAGGACAAGTGGCACAAGAACACGGCAGCCAAACTGGAGCCTGATGCGAAGGCTTCAGCGGGCTCTTTCTCCCCGAGCAGGGCCGTGGTCTCATTGCCACTGGTATCCCTGTGTCCTGGCTTAAAACTGACTTGAAATGACTAAAAACCCCACTAGCAGCCTTCTAACTGCACCGTAACCACGTGTGGTGACCCAGGATGTTTGTACCACATGCTGGTGCATCAGGGCATGACCAGGAGCCACCACATGATGCTGTGACACAACATTAAGCACCTACCCAGTCATATGAGCCCCAGAGCAAACACCGCAGCTGAAGTAAACCTGCTCTCTGCGTGCAGTGCGGTGAGGAAGCCCTCTCCTCTTGCAGGGGCTGCAGCTCTGGACATCCATGAGCCTGCTGGACTCGTTCATTTTCTTCCCCGTTTCCTCGGAATACTTGCATCAGAGGGGAGGAAGGAGCCCTTCCTCATCCCAACACGGGGCTGGTGTCCGGCAGGCCGGCGCCGTGGGGCTTTGGGAGCGCTACCAGGAGCAGAGACAGCCGAGCCGCGCGGTCCCACTCCCAACGCTGCTCGCGCCGGCCCGGGCCCACGGCACCCCACCAAACACCTCGCTCGTCAGACACCTTCCGCGATTCATGAGGGCCATTAATAACTTCGGACCGAAATGCTGATCGTGGCCAAACAGCGGGTGCTCAACAAGAGACAAGTGATTAGCAAATTCTGTGGAACTGCAGCACAATCCAATTGCTTTAGTAACAAACCACTAAACAAGTCTATCCTTTAATATTCCATGGTATTATATAACTTTTATATTGCCATTTAGCAAGTGATAAGTGCCAATGAGTTTGGCTAGTTACTTAGCACCAGCTAGGAAGATCTCCTCAGGATGTCCAGTACCAATACAGTGCAGCACACAGTGTGTGAACTCCGTTGGCCTCAGCAGGAGTAAAACAGCGGCTCTTAAGCTGAAGTGTTAGACCAGGGCCCCGGAATAATGGGCTAACTCTTCCAGAAACTCTCTCATGCAAAATTTGTTAATTACAAAATCTATTAATGCTTGATTTTCAGTCTAAATTGCTATACTAATCTATCAAGTAGTTATAATAACCAGTAGCCAAAGCCATGGGGAGCCTTAAATCTTTAATATAATTATTTCCTTTTTGTGGGAGCACAAAGTTATCACTGTTACAGCATCGGATGCCTGCCTGAAAAGCACAAATTACAGCCCATTTAAAGCACATTTATAATTTACATTATGTTCCTGAAATAGAACATGCATGTATCTCCGGTTTGTGTCCGAATCAGGGCTTAAAGTTCAGCTCTTGCAAGAATACTTCCTCTTTCCTGTGTCTTTAGTTAACAGCCTTTTCCAGTTGAAAACTCTAGTGACCAGCCCATTCACAAAAGGGCAGAGGCAGCAAACAGCTGCTGTGGGACAGGATGTTCAGCTGCAATTACATTTGCTCTGCAGCCGAGGTGCCCATCTGCATTTCTGAGCACGTCAGGCCCAGCTTATGGCCATCAAAACCATGTCTAGCAAAGAGGCAAGAGGGGCTCCCCCAAGTCCTGCTGTGCTTTAGTGGGGAGCCTATTGCTATTGTTAACACTTATTTACACTACATATAACTTGTGGATTCAGCAGGAATATAAGGAATGTAACAGCTAGAAATCTTTTCAGTCCCTTTTCAGCAACATCTACACATAGCACGAACTGGCAGATTCTAGTCAAACTGAAATTAGACCTTTATACACATTGCCCACTACACTACTTGCACCAGCTGCCTGTTAAGTCCCCATGTCAAAACTGAGCTTTTCCTGTCCCATGGGCTGCTGGAGCAAGGGGCACATCATTATAGGCAGCTGCAGAACTGCTCCTCCGTGCCAGACCTCCGGGAAGCCAGAGACGGAAGGGCCCTCACAAACAACGTGCAATTACCCTAATGCAGGGAGCAGAGCCTTGCCTTAAAAGCAGCCAGACTGGGTGAAGTGACCCCATCTGGTTGATCGCAGAACCAGATACGACGTTTCAGTAAGAAAAAAAAGTAACGTAGGAAAATAAATCACAGGAATCACTGCTTTGTTGCTTCTACTTTTTTTTTGTTATTGCTTCTGCATCTGTTCAGAAGCGAATAAAGAAATAAAACCTTTTGTTTTTAACAGATAAATAGCATAAATGTACCTATACTACCAGAGCTTATTGCTTTAATTTAGATGAATGAGCAGTACAAACATAGGGTACTTTTACATCATTACAGCTCTATTTGCACTAGGAATCTGTATTGTTATAATTATATCTCTTTCCCAGACTGTTTTACTTGCAACCACAGAAAGCTGTCCCTATAGACTAACACTCAGATTTATGCAGATCTAGATAAGTTGTCAAATGACAGGCAGAAACCTGGACACAGCTCAAGTGCCACATGACAGAAATTTGGATAGAGCAGAGAGCTGATAGGGGAGCCAGAACTACAGACAACATTCCTGAAGGGCCTGATACAGCCAGGGTTTCCTTAAATCACTACAGCATGTGTCTGTAGAAGCAAGGTTGTCCAGGCAAAGAGCTCTAGAGGTAGCCTGCAGAATACAATGTTTATAAGAATGAATACAATTTATTGCAATGAAGCAACTCAATTAATCCATTTCTATGAAGCACACCCTGCCCTAAACATGGTTTTGACCTCTGGATATTAATGGACCTTGGCCTTTAGGTTCCAGCCTTTGTTGCTCAGGTGTCCATGGGGAGAGGAGGTGCAGGGAAGCGACTGCTGCAACTCCGAGTCAGGGCCAGCAAGCTCCGAAGGAGGAGCCTCCCCAACCTCCAGGGCCAGGGGCCTCGCCGCGCTGCCTGGCCCAGAGCCCTCAGCCCCAGCTCCTAATCCTGGGCAGGCTCTGGGGAACATCCAACTGGGCAGCACTTATCAGGAGCAGGGAAAAAAGCAGGACAGAAGGAGCAGTCCAGCAAGGGCTATTTTAGATCTAGCAGAGGGGTTCGTCTGTCTGACAGCACCGCAGTGCTGCGTGGTGTTGGATCAGCACAGCTAGGCAGAACTCGGCTCTCCGAAGATGAAAGACAAATTAGGAGTCTGGCATCTTTGTGAAGGAAGGGGAGCAGCTTCGCACCACAAACAAGCGGCCAGAGAGCACTGAGGGCAGAGGAGATGGCACCAGGCACCTACGCTGAGGCCCTGGACACCTTCCTACCCATTCAGCAGCAGCAGGCGAGGACTGGATGTCTGTTCAAACCCCATCAAGGGCTGGCAGCAATCTCTGCTGAGGACTGTTTCTGCAGGCAGTTAAGTTGCATATGAGGATTGCTAAAGTCTCCCCTTCCCAGCATACTACCCCATGTCATCAGGCCTGACTGTCTCTTCATTAATGCCTTATGTCTTAATTTGCACTATTCTCTCAGGTGCATTTTGCTCACACATAGGAAGCTTCTAAATTTACTAGGTAGAAAAGAAACTGATTCACAAAGCAAATCAACATTCAATTGTAATACTTTGTAATTATCCTAAGACATAGTATCTCACCTCAAAGCACAATGTAACTATTCCTAAACTGACCTAAGTTTGTTTTAAGGCCTGTCCAAATTCACCTAATAAGCTCATAGAAAAGTGAGAGAGACAAGACAGCCCTTTTTACTCTAGGTTCCATGCTTTGGCCACAAGACAACGTATCCTCTCCAGTTCCAATTAAATCAAAGCCAAGTTTTTAACATTGGTTCTAATGAGAGACTTGGCATCTTGCACCGCTGTAAATAATCGGCTATAATTGCAGAGCAGAGCAGGGGAATTTAAACCAAAGGAACATAAAACAGCTCAGTAACATTTTTCATTGCAGAGTGGCAAGGACTGTCATTTGGAAGCGCATGGGAGGGCTGCAGTGCCCGAGGCTGCCAGGCCCTACGCTCCTCCGGCACGGAGCGCGAGAGCCTCCGGAGTGACGCTCACGGCAGCCGGGCTCACAGGGGACATGGCCTAAGAGGAGCACGGAGAGTCACCGTGTCCTGGAGCGGTGCTCAACAGCTGTGTAGCTGAGGTTACCAACAGCTGAGGTTACGCTGTCCTGTATTAGGGTGGGGAATAAAGTGAACTCAAGTTTGGCCTAATTTCTGCATTGCTGGAATTGCTCCTAAGTGGTGTAGTTCATCTTACCAGATAGTGTCACCCTTTAAGATACTAAACTACTACCAATAAACAGTGATTATAACTTGCCATTCAATCGAGCCTTCAATTTGTTCTAATTTTTAATACAATAGCAGGCTCAGACTCCAAGTGGAAAAGGTCTCATTCTCTAAACTGAAATAAAAAGAGTGAATTTCTGTCTTAATGTCTGTATACATTTTGTCCTTTCATATATCCCTGGCTCAGGTGGTCAAAGCACTTTAGAAAACAGTCCCTCATTATGGCATTCATGGCAGATAAATTCTAAGGTCTTCTCCTCCACGATGGACCTTGGCAATGTTGCCCGATGAAATGTTCTCAGCAAAAAGGTCCAATCTCTTCATGCACTTCAGCTACATTGCTTTTACATCCAGCTAAAGAAAGAGGGATGGAAATGAGGGCATGAGAATTAAAGTATAGACTGTTTAACTGATTAGTGTCTGGAAGTGAGAAAGGCTGTTGCAGAATGGCATTAAGGCACATACAAATTCTTTTAGCGAATAATCTCTGTGGAAAGTTTTCAGTTAGTCTGGAAAAGCCTGGAGTTCAGATAAGATACAGGGATGAACAGGACGGGATGGGGGAGGGATGGGATTTGTTTTGTACAGCAAGTTTTTCTAACCCTTTGCTTTTTAAAATAGCTTTTTGCCAAGAGACAAACCCTTAGCACCTCCTCTCACAGGTCAAGACACAGGATGGTTCCTTCACAGCAATCTCTCTCTTCAGTCCTCTCTGCCCTTCCATTCTGCTCTTTCCTTTCACCTTCTCTTTTGCCTGCGCAAACTCCTGCTGAACTTTCTCAATCCCTGAGAGACTACTCAAAACAAACAGCAGTTTGTGAATCATTAACAGTGTAGACCATAAATAGCATGTTTTTAATTATAACCAAGACACACGCACTATTGCACAGGCCAGTTGCTTTGGTCTTACCATCACTGGCCTTAGTTGTCCCCTCAGCTGCCATTTGTCAGAGGTAGCTGATAAAAAGGCACCAGTAAAGAGGATGGACGCGGCTTGCGTGTGACTGCGAGAGCCCCATGTGTTCCTCTAGCACCTTGCTATATATTTGACACAGTTACCGCTGCTGGGCTAACTCCTGTTTATCCAGTCCAAACAGTGACACCAAACAGAAACTGATAACCTCTGTGGTCCCTGGACAGAACACCTTGTCGGGGTGGCCCGTGCAAAGCAAATGTAGGTCTGCAGAGCTTCTGGACAGGAGCTGTGGTCTAAATTCAAAACCCAGGCGAACAGCCTGTCAGCACGGAAACCTTCGA
Source organism: Nothura maculosa (assembly GCA_032353885.1). NCBI lineage: Eukaryota > Metazoa > Chordata > Aves > Tinamiformes > Tinamidae > Nothura > Nothura maculosa. The sequence continues at coordinate 2,795,626 of JAUBOD010000668.1, forward strand.
GCAGGGAGGCAAAGCGATGGAACCAAGTCCCTCTGAGCAGGGCCTTGCAAGACGCTAGAATATAGGATGTGCATAAAGAAAACACTCATCTTGCCAACACTAGATAATATTACAAAGGCTTGCAAGGAAAGATCAGCACTCAAACCAATTTCTATGAAAGCAGCAGAGTCGCTATTTGCCATACACCCAGACTTCAGACAGCTCACCCAGCCTGTTCCAGTAATTAAGTCAAAAAGAATGCAGCTATGCTGATTAAGGGAAATACATAGAGCACACCAATCAAAATTTTCAAACACAGAAGCACAAATGCAATGTGCAAATGGAGATTCCCTACATCAGTATGCAAGAAGGTTAAACAAACAGGTCCTGGCGCTTTAGCAGCCTAGGGAAAAGCAACGTAACCCGGTTCTTAGAAAATGCTTTCAAAGCAGGCAGACAACAAAAGCAGTCCTCTTTCATTTATGAAAGCTCATTGTAGTCCGTAACGTCTCGCTGCAGAAGGATGGCAGTGAGTTTATTAGCTCCTTGGCTGAACAGCCCTGTGCAGACTTGGCAGCGCATCCAGGAGGAGGAGGATAATGGAAAACACATAAATGAGCCGTGAGTCACAGGCGCAGCGCTCGGGCCCGCAGCATGTGACTGCGTGGGGTATGAGCCTGGTGCCGCCCCGGCTCTGCAGCCATGCGCGGCAGGGAGAGCCAGATATCCGAAAAGCAGTCCAGTTTGCTTAGCTTTTCAGGAAAATAAACAAGATAGGGGTGCAGAGGAAGGCAAGTGTGGATTTTTATTTTCTCAGCTTTAAGGTTTTTTTGTTTGTCTTTTTTCTTTTTAGATACATTGCTGACCCGGATGGCTTGCTCGCGTGCAGCCTGCATGCAGCACACAGCTTTCCTCCTCTTCCACATGCTGCCTTTGGACACAAGGCAGCTTCCACTGCAGCAAGGCCCAGGGGGAGAAGGGCTTGATTAAGTCACTAAAGTGTCTGTGAGGGCAGTTCCTAATCCGCCCAGCAAGGCCTGCGAGTTCACATATCACCATTGGCCACCATGGCCTTCACCACAGACCGTGGGCTGGAAAGTTCACTCACCAGCATAAAGGCCATGATGTACACCATGCTGTAAAGGCTGGACAACAACAAAACTCCTACAGTTCTTCACTGTTTGAGGATGTGTTAAGTTAGGCAATATTATACTCCATGTTATACAAAAATGAGACTAAAAGATCTAATTATCTCTTCCTGCCCTCCAATATACTGTACTAATGAGCAGAGCACACCAAGAAGAAAGATCAACTACTAAAGCACACTTAGAGAAATAATACATTGCCAAAGACTTTGCTTCTTTTAAGAACACTATCAGGAAAGGCAGCAACACGATATGAAACTGTGCAACTTGTCTGTCCCCTGTCCTGTCTGCAAGAGCCCCTCAAGGTGAGCAAACAGCAGCGCCTCATTCCGCGGCACAAGGAGCTCCGTGCTGCAGGAGGGCTCTCACGCGGTGACTCACCTCGGCAATGAGCTGGCCTGGGTCAAACATTCATGACTTATGAGTAACTCCAAAGCAACGTTTCACCATGTTCGCTGGCTGCAAATCTCCTTTGTTGCAAGAAGCTGTCGAGGGGTTAGCTGAAGACAGATGTTTCAGGGTTTTCCATCAGCAAATGAGAGAGAACTGAGAAAACAACAGAATCAGGCTGTTAGAAAGTTGTATTTGGTGCTAAAATGTGCTCAGA
>JAUBOD010000668.1:2798520-2823873 GCA_032353885.1 Nothura maculosa
GCCCGGCGGGGCGGCGCCGCGCGCTGCCCGCCCTCCGCGCTCCCTCCGCCCCGCGCTACACCCTGCGCCGTCGCCGCCATTTTGTGGCAGTGCCTGCGTCCCCGGCCCCGCCGCGCCCGCGCCGCACGTCCCGTCCCGCTCCGCTCCGCTGCGCGCCCGAGCCGGTCCCGGGGCGGCTCCGTCGATGGCCAGCTTTCCCGAGAGGGTCAACGAGAAGCTCATCGGTGAGCGGCGCCGCGCGAGAGGCCGCCAGGGCGGTCAAACGTGTCCGCAGGAAGGGCCCCGCGGCGGGCGTGGAAGCTCCTGGAGCGGCGCTGTCCCCGCCGCGCCTCCAACAGCGGCCGCTCCGCGCGCTTCCCTGCGGGAGCTGGGCAGCCTGGAGGCGCCTGGAAGCAGCAAACTGACCCACCGCAAGCTGGGCTGCCTGGGCTGCGGCTAAATAGCGGCCGCTCTCTGTGATTCCTTAATTCATTTCAGTTGTGCTGCTGGCACCACGAGGTGCTGTCAGTTACGGGACGGGGAATTGTACCCGCTTCCTTTTAGGGACTTAATCCCCTTTGCACCTGGGGCTTGCTCTTTGCGCTGCCCGCAGAGCGGTGAGATGCCTGAGCAGCCCCCTGCCTGCCTCCTCGGTTGGGTTTCAAAGTGGGCCGTATTTATTTTCTAATGGAATTTGCTCTTTGTTTTGTGTTCAGCCCGGTCGCGCACTGTGGGAGAACTCTTAGCCCCCACTTCTCCTTTCGACAAGAAGTGCGGACGTGAGAACTGGACTGTTGCCTTTGCTCCCGATGGCTCCTACTTCGCTTGGTCACAAGGGCATCGCATCGTGAAGCTGGTTCCCTGGGCGCAGTGCCTTAATAACTTGTAAGATGAAACCATATGGCTTTTAATTCATCTGAAAACCTTGAGAAATTCAAAATCAGACACGCTTTTTTTTTCCTTTTTCTTTTTTTTTTCCCCCTGTGATGTCCTTGGAGAAAACTAGCATAGTGTAATTCCTTAAGCTGAATTATGAGCCATTGTCTCCTTGTCTTAGAGGACTCTATGACTGGCAAGGGAAACAACTGGACTGTAACCTTGCAAATGCCTTAGAAGTGACTAATTAATTAATTAAGGTGCTCTAAGTAAGAGGAAGTTGGAATGAAAAGGAAACTTAAAACAGAGTTGAGCTTTATAGTTTCTTACCAGAAAGAACTACTTGGAATTAACTGGAAGGAATGTATTTGACGGGAAAGCTGTTCGCTTCCTTTCCTTCTCCGATACCAGCTGCCTTCCTAAAGGCTCACCTTATTTTCACTTGTAGATTACGTTTTAATGAGGTTGGTAACTTGCAGTCCCATATGTGTAACTAGATACTTATGTTGCCCATTACAGCAAATTTCCGTGTTTTCTCCTTGGAAGTAGGTTTTGTTATGTTGGCTACAGTGTCTCTTCCCAGTTTTTAATGCATCATGAAGGTGAATTTCAGGGAGGCTCTTTCTCATTTAGAAGAAAGTCTTAGTTTGTTTTTGTTTTGTTTTTAATAAAACATTTTATTTGTAAGTACTCCCAAAATGTTGTTTGTCAAAATAGGTTAAGTTAATGGTCTTCAAGGAGTTAAAAGCATAGAAGAAACTTACCATTATATTATACAGAAAAGTTCCAGGGGTTAATAACTCTTCTGACAGTTGTGAGAAAATGGCTTTTATAATTTGAATGTGTAAATGCTTCACTATGGGCCTCCAAAATGTATCTCATACTAACCTACAAATTTCCATCTTTAAAAAGGCCTTTTTATTCTATTGTGCTGCATGATATAGCACCATTTGTTTTTATATTTAAAACTACTTTGTAAACGGCTTTTGTTTTACAGCTTGTTGCATGGCACAAAGAACGTGGCAAATTCAATCAGTTTAAGACTTTCAAGACAGAACAGTGACAGCAGTCAGAAAAACAAGCCTTGTGAACATATCATAGACTGTGGTGATATAGTCTGGAGCCTTGCTTTTGGGTCTTCGGTGCCTGAAAAGCAGAGCCGCTGTGTAAATATAGAATGGCATCGTTTCAAATTTGGGCAGGACCAGCTCCTCCTTGCAACAGGCTTGAACAACGGGCGCATCAAGATATGGGATGTATATACAGGTAAGGTGTGCGAGGGAAACTTTATGCTTCTCACTTAATGTAGTAGTAACATAATTAATCCATAGAATATTCCAGAATCTTAATTAGGAATTGAACTTGAATGCAAGCTAAGTAGTCCAAAAATAGCATGAAACCCTGCAACAAGAAGTGTTCAAATACTATTCAAAGAAGCAATAAGCAGGGGTCCTACCTCTGAGGAGTAAATGATGGATAATAAAGTCTTGTTGCTGCAAATGCTTAAGTGTGTGATTGACTTCTGGTATACAGGTACTTACTCTAAAACTTTCTGCTGGGTCAGAGTTTTAAGTTACTTTCAAATAAAGGCAACTTTTGAAAGGAGAACTTGCTCTCAGATGCTGAGCATGAGAATATCATGTTGATGAGAGCCTTCTGTTTTTTAAAATGATAAATATTGCTCAAGTGGAAAGGGAATGAATCTGAAACCAGGGAGTCCTATAAGCTAGCTGAAAGATATGTGGGATAAAATGTATGACTACCAAGTAATCTGTTTTATTTTAAAAAAGAAGCTCAGCATGCAGTTGTGCATTGAAAGACAAGTCTTGCTTCATTTTTCAGGCATCTGATCCTAGTATATAGACTGGAGTAAAAAGTTTTAAAGAAAATTGCTCTTCAGTGAAGAAGATCCAACAAAGATGCACAGTATTCTGCCTATGCTCAAAATTTCTTGTGATTTCTTTTTGACTTTAGTAAGGGATTTAATTGGAATAAAAGGTTTCTCCATAATCCTTAATTTTAAACTGGGATGTTTCCATGTAACAGGAAAGCTCCTCCTTAACCTGATGGACCATACAGAAGTTGTTAGAGATTTAACCTTTGCTCCAGACGGCAGCCTGATCTTAGTGTCTGCATCAAGAGACAAAACACTGCGAGTGTGGGACCTCAAAGATGATGGTATGCATTTGAATTCATTTGTTGTAATACCTAGGAGAAAGATGAATATATACTCCTCTAGTAGTAAACTTGGTTGGGTCTACATTAGTTTTTAAAATATATTCCTTAGTCGCTTGCTTTATACGTTCCCTTGAAATGCTTTATGGGTGCCCTAGAGGAGCAGGTTGGCAGTGGGGTGAGGGTGTGTGAAGTCTCCTTTTGGAAGAGGGACTGAAGTTTGGAGGCTGCGTGACAGCTTTTGAGTGTAGACTAACACTGCACGATGCCACTTGGTAAAGAATATGAAATTTCATAAAGGAAAAACTAATTGTAAAAGATGTTCATATTTGACTGGGAATCTTTAACCAATTCTTACAGAAATACCTTTCTTTTTAGGAAATATGATGAAAGTTCTAAGAGGACACCAGAACTGGGTATATGGCTGTGCATTCTCTCCAGACTCCTCCATTCTCTGTTCTGTTGGAGCTAGTAAAGCAGTATGTGTCAGAGTTTCTTGTTCATTTAATCTACTGAATTGTGTGCATAATCATTTTAAATCTAAGTAATATTAAGCTTGTGCTCGGTGTCATGAACTTCTAATGTTTTACGATAATGTAAAAGTGCATGAAATAAAACTAGTATATGGTGCAGAGACACTGATTTATGAATTGAACTTGCACTGCTTTTAGTCTAAGAAACTATAAGCGTTCCTTGAGAATTAGTTCTGCACATGTATATAGTATAAAAAGATGACTAAAGCGTTCAGTGCTAAAAGATACTTAGATTAATGCTTACAACTATTTTGCTATTGATTTTTATCCTTTCTATTTCCTGCTCAATGAAAAGGACTTTTCAAAGTCTGTGCCACTCATGGTATGTCCTGCTGAATAAAAATGTTTCTACGTGTTCTCCAATATAAAAGGCACTCTTGTGTCTAAGATCTAGAAGGAAGAACAGCATACTGTTTTGTTCTGGTTTGTTTTTTTTGTGTATTCTGATGTCCTGCCAGAGAACTGAAAGCAGTGCAGGTAAAGCACATATACAGTAAGCTGCTTTTCTTGGCACTGAAGAGTCAGTATATAGCAGAGTAGGGAATTCACTCTTTTTTCTTGAAGCTTAACAAAGGCAAGTGGTGCTGATTAGAAGCACAATTAATAAAACACTGAATACTAAGTAAGGATATTAGTAATACTAGTAAGGATGACTATTCAAATGCATTTTATATGTTAGAGTAAGTTATCAGCGTGGAATTGATAGAGAGCAGTTGAGGGCTGGGCTTTGTTTTTCCTTTATATAGAGCAGATGTGGATGTATACCTTGCTATCTTTAGGCTGTGTGTTTTCCATAAGCTTCTTGCTTTCCCTGTCACAGGTGGTGGCAGCAATATTGGTGTGATTGAGGTTAAGCTGGCACCGCTCACACAGCAGCACAGTGGTGCCAGCTGGGCAGAGAGTGGCATCTCTGGCTACCAGGCTGGGGGCGAACTTTACCGTAGGATGAAGTAACCTTGCATTCGACTGCAAGGTGTACTGTACGTACGCAGGTGCTGGCTGATGTCCACTTTCTGCTTTCTTTCTTTCTTTTATTATTATCATTTTTTTTTAAAATTTTCACAGCAGTGAAACACACTGACTCCTAAAACTTAGTTTCCAGTTTTATGGAATTTTGGGGTCAAACTGATCAACCTGTTTATAATCAATAATAAAATAGTTCAGTTTTAGGAAGTATGTGAAGCACTAAGGCTGTTTGCTTTGATCAAAAATATTTGTTTACTTCAGATGTCAGTTCTTAATCTGTGCAGTAAAACTTGAGTTGGGGATAAATCAAGGACCTTAAAGAGCGCTTTCAGGGACATAGTATTTTATATGAAAAACTTGCATTTTCTATAAAATCACGCTGCAGTACATAGCTCTTTCCTATTATGTTATTCTGCAGTCTTCACTTTCACTACACAACGTACAACTGCATGTAAAATTCCAGAATACTATTTATCTTTCATCAATTTTTATAGTATGCCATAAACTGGGTAAATTTTCATGTTTTTATTGTTGATTTAAAATGCATAAATACTTTCTGATAATGTGGTTATACTTCCCTGTTGTTTTGGCAAAGACATAACTTTTGGCTGTGAAAATTCTCTTTGCTTGCAGTATCTGTTTCTCTTCCTAGGCTGACGTTGGTGATCCAAGCCAATTGTAAACAAGTGATCTTAAAGGGGATGCCACTGGAGTAACAATATGTTAACCTTACATTTTCTGTCTGTATATTTCTTAAAATTTTAGTAGTTACTGAAAAGAGGGAACTGTAGCATTTAACCCTATTTATTTCTGCATATTTTAATAAAATAGTTTTGTAATATATCAATTTCAGTAAGCTATATGCTTAAATTGTGTTGCCTTTATCTTATATTTTGGCTTATTTTGTTAATAACATTTAACAAACTTGAGTTAGAATTTGCATGTCTGCTTTAATTATTTTTTTAAAATTTGATTTTAATCCAAGTATGACACTGAGCATATTTCTTAATTGTAGTAATTCATAATGCCTGATTTTAATATTATCCTAAATAAGACTAGCAGCTATACTTAAAAAATGTAAACATGTCACTGCATCTCTGAGCAGAGCTATAACATTAGTGTTTTTAATTGCAGGTTTTTCTCTGGGATATGGATAAATACTCCATGATACGGAAACTCGAAGGACATCACAATGATGTTGTAGCCTGTGAGTTTTCTCCTGACGGAGCTTTACTGGCTACCGCATCTTACGATACTCGAGTTTATGTCTGGGATCCACATATTGGAGTGATTCTTATGGAATTTGGGTAAGCAGTCAAGTCTGGAAACTTTTTCTCATGGAATGAAGGTAATTGAAAATTACTATGTAATGAACTGATAACTAGATTTGGGAAAAATCATAAATAGTGGCTGATGGAACAGTAGTAGAACAGTGGAATTGTTTTCTTCTGTCTGACAAATAATTTGAAGCACTAACACTTCCAAGTGTACTAAGTTAAGCCTCTTCGATAAAGCTCGTGTGTTCATCACTGCAAAAGATACTGTATTTCAACCTCTGGGTATGATTACACTTAAAATTTTAAATCCATTTTTTCTTCCTCACTATTGCTAATCATGGCTCAAAGACACTCTTGCATAGCCCATAACCATTACACCGCTAGTTAAGTGTGTGTGTCTGTCTCCAGGCATCTGTTTCCCCCTCCTACTCCAATATTTGCTGGAGGAGCAAATGACCGATGGGTCAGATCGGTATCTTTCAGTCACGATGGACTACACATTGCAAGCCTTGCTGATGATAAGTAAGTATGAGGAAAGATTTGTTAGACTACTTTAGTTCTTCCCTTATGACATCAACTTTTAAATACTAGGTCACCTTCCCTCATCCCAACTAAGAAATTACTTCTGATGGGCTTGGTAAAAGTAGATGAGCTGTCTGGTCTGTGCTAGCATTCATTCATTCTAACCCAGTTATGTACTGGGTAGTTAATCTGAATAACGTTAACTGTAATTGAAAGCAGAAAAATAGGGCTTGTAAATAGTGAAGAATTTAACTGGAGCTAATGATGCAGTAAAGTCTTTTATATAGTTTTAGATTCCAAATAAATATGAAAATTACTCTGCGATCGGGTATTTAATGTCTGCAAATCCTGTGTTGAAGAACCATACTGTAGGAGGTGGTATCTCAAGATGATCATGTGGGTATTAAACTATCTAAAAGGTTTTAGGGTTTATTTATTTTTAATTTAAAACAAGCATTATTAGGATTGCCTAGTGTGTGTGTCACTTATTAAAGATAAGCTGTAAAGATAAATCTGTTACTTTTAATTAAACCCTTGAGTTCTGCTTCAGAGCAGTTTTCCCCCTAGTGCTGTACAATAAGCAGCAGAATTACGTGGCTGCTGTGAGAGCCTCGGCTCTTCCCTTGGCAGGATGGTGCGCTTCTGGAGGATCGACGAAGACTACCCCGTGCAAGTGGCACCGCTCAACAACGGGCTCTGCTGCACCTTTTCTACTGATGGCAGCGTTCTAGCTGCAGGGCAAGTATCCCTTTTTTTTACTTTTTTTTTTTTTCTACTCCTTCCCTAAAATCTTAATATAAAACAAACCTTGGGAAAAGTTGACTAAAAATCTTAATTGTGACTTTCAACTTGATGCTTTTGAATTTGTTTTACCTCTTGTACTATTTGTTTAGACATTCCTGGAGTAGCAGTAAAATCTAGAAGCTGATAAAACTCCTTTCTTATCACTGGGAATAAATAAGTAAACAAACCCACAAAGCTATGAATTTGCAGAGCCCACTAGATAACTGGAGGGAGCTATTCTGCCGTAGATGTTGGAGGTAACCAAGGAGCTGTTGGAAGATCTGCTCAGGCCTCTGGCGTAGATGATTGCTACCATATGATTCTAGCAACTTGCTTTTATTGCACTACTGTAGCTTAAAATAAGAACTGGCTTCTGCTCTAAATTAGTCTGGAATCCTCTAGAGCAGTTTAGAGTATATTCCTGCATATTCTTGTTAACTAGCAAATATATATGAGAACTGATAGCAAACCGGAATCATTCCGATGGGATAACTGTGGGTCTCTGGTTCTGTCTGGCAGGACGCAGGATGGCAGTGTGTATTTCTGGGCAACTCCCAAGCAGGTTTCCAGCCTCCAGCACCTGTGTCGCATGGCAATTCGAAGAGTGATGCCCACCAGCCTAGTCAAGAACTTACCCATCCCCTCAAAAATGGTGGAGTTCCTTTGTTACCAGATTTAAATACAAGGGAGGAAAAAAGTAACTGGCAGGTGCCCCAGCTGCTGAAACTGGCTAAACACTTTGAAGAATCCTCAAACTTTACAGCCTTTAAGCTTAAAATTCTACAGGTTTTCAAGAGCTATTTAATGGATAGCCTAAATACTATTTTGTCAAAATGCCTGACAAGTTTTTAATATTTATAGAAAACACAGTAGAAGTATTCCTGATGTTCTCAATTTCCTAAGATATAACTGTGAAAACATGTACATACATAGACATAAGCTGCTATGTGTTATCAATGTACCTTTAAAAATTTGCTTTTATGATTTTTTTAATGTGTATCATGTATATATTGCTTTTGTAGAGCCATCAGATGCATCTGTGCTGTAAAGTGGAAGGATAGCTATTGTTCTGGGACACTGAGTTAGAAAAAATATTGACTTAAGGAAGCTTAACTTCTCTGTATGCATGTACATTTGTTGGGATTCAGGAAACTAATACACAGATGGGAATTCGTGTAGGTTTATTTCATGAAAAGGTACTGCATAGCTTTCTAGAGCAATGTATGGTGAAGGGATGTAGGCTGAGATAAGGGATGGATTTTATCTTCTGTAAATCCAAGAATGTTGCCTGAGTAACAGCTAAAAAAGCCTTAAGTTCTGTATCAACAAAAAGGTTAAATTTCAGTATTGGGCAGTGTTTAAGAAGTATTTCCTTACATTTCTAAAATCCAACTACTGTATTATTGCCTGATGCTGTGTCTGTAAAGACAGAAAAGTTTACAGACTCGGTTCATTATTCTCTGACCCTGTGATATCTGTATGGGGGTGATTATTGATTATTGGCCAAAGATAAGCAAAATACTTGTTTTTGCCTTCTGTTATTTATCTGTACCTGCAGATACAAAGAATGTATGCATTGCATAAAATGCCTGATTATATATATTTTTGTTGAATTTTTTTTTATTAAAAACTTGTATAAAATTCTTTTGTGATACGATATGTGGTGCCTGATTTATCAGCAGCTCCGTGAGTGCAAGTGACGGTTCTCCTGGGCTCAGTTCTGCCATGGCAGGACCACAGTATCTTACGTGTGTAATGAAGGAGCGGGCTGGCCCACCACTGACCTAGGCACCTCGGCTGAAAAGGGGAAACACCAGGGAAAGAGCAGAGAGAAGCTGAGGGTAGCGGGGGTGGACATCTAGGGAAGTCAATTGGGGAAGTTGGAAGTTACTGCTGAACATGTCCACAGGCTGAGAAACATCTTTGCTCAGATGGGGTGGGGCAACTTGAGTCTCTCTTGGAAGGCAGTTTATTTCAGGGGTAAAAGTTAAAATCTAAGGAAGATTTGACTTGTATAAATTTGTGGAGATAACGGTTAGTAGGAAACACAAATGACTCTAATATTAAAGTGCTATTTGTTTAAAATATCTGTGAAACTCTGTGTTCATGCCTGTACAAAGTAGTATGAGATCAGAGTACAAACCCTTAGCATTGACAAAACAGCCGTGTAGGACTTGGGACAAGACTGACAAGTCTTCTCATAAGACACCCTTACAATTTGTGAGTACTGAACATGACTCCTGTGCAGATAGTTCACCCCAGACAGAGAAGTCTAACTGCAGCATCAGAAACCAGCAGAAGCATGGCATGCTACATCATTCATTGTTCCAAAAGCTTGACATTTTCACAGGCTTAGCCATTTGCTGTGGCTAAGCAGAGTTGATCCAGGAGCTGTTTGTAGGCATGGAAAAATAGATTCTGCATGGCAAAAAAGCACTATTAGCAGCCACCCTGGTATTTATGTTGTGCATAAAACTAACGTCTATAGTAATCCCTCAGCAAATGTGCTCTGGGTATTACAGAAAATCAATTAAACCGACATGAACCAGGGAGAGGGAGCAGGAAGCAGAGCTAATCCCACAATATGCTGACAAACTGCTTCCTTACAGCACTGCCCACAAGGGGCTGGGCAGCTCCAACAAGGAACAGGAGAATGGCCATGCAACCGAGCACCATTTCCTCACGGGAGCGGGAATATCAAGCAGCAGAGAGCTGGAAGACAGACACAGTGAGGAATCAGTAGGTAATGGAAAGCGTTAGGGACTGTGGTGCTCTGTTAGCAGACAGGCAGAGCCCACCCACAAGGGCGAAGGTGGAGGCAGCCAAGGAAGGACAGTGAGGGCGGCTCTGCAGCTCGCTCCCATGCTGGGCACAAAGACCCGAGTCTTGCTGCTCCAGCTGACCAGCCAAGTGCGTCAGCTCTCCATTTAATCCTGCTTGGAGGATATTTCTGTTCCCAGCCTAAGAGCTGCCAAGCTAGCACCACTTGGCCTGCTCAGAGCCTAGGAAAGTCTGCATTGCATTCTTTGCTTCTGGTTTAGTTTATGACTTTTGAGAAGTCACTTAATCTTTCTGTGCACCAGTTTCTAGGTGTTTAAGAAATGCTGCCTGCTCTAGGTCTATGAAGCAAAGCTGCCACGTAAGTGTTTTCTGCAACAAGAACGTGGACTCAGCAGAAAGTCCCTGACCAGAAGAGCACAGACTCCTGGTTTCCCTGAAACTACAGTTCTGCTGCCAGGAGATTTCAACCAGTTACCTGCTGAATCTTCCAACTTTGACAGGCATAAATAAACACTCGATTATAGTTCAGCTATTACCATACGTTATAAGGTAATGTTATAGACTCACTAACTTACAGTTACACAAGTAAATCTCTATCTCCTTAGCAAATGTGCACAGAAGACCCTGGGCTGCTTCCCCCGCCCGGGGAGCCCCTCCGCCTGGGAAGCGGCGCCCGCCCCAGGCCTCCAGCATCAGCTCCTTGGTTTGGGTTAGCAGCTCCCCGGGACCTCAAGGACCCTTTGGCGCAGGCAACACAGGCCCTGCAGCAGCCTGGGCACCCGGACACCGTCACAGCCCCTGGGGAGAAGCTGCGACCAAGGCCTTCAGAGCGAGCCCGGAGCGGGAGCAGGACGGCACATGGCAGCGTCCCGCTCCCAGGGCAACCCCACGGCCCTGGAAACGTCGCTGCTTGAACCGCCAGCTCTGTTTTGCAGAGGCACTAAAATTGTGAGGTTGGATTTTCTAGGTGCAAGAATGAAGCAGCTGAGCAGATTTAATCTGAATGTCTAGCGCTACCCAGTTCTCTACTAGCTCCATCTCCTCCTTACGCGTTACAAAATTGTCATGCAGTAGAGAGGTTACAGAAGATCACAAGGGAAATCTGGGAAAGGTGTCAGGCAGTCGATATTGATATAGTTAAAGACTTCAGCTTGGCATGACCTGAGTAAGGCAACCAGGACTTGTGTGTTTGCAGCAACCAGCATGAGGAGTAATTTTGCTTCATATAACCCACTCCGTACAGCACAAACCCAGATGCAACAGGCCATTTCAGAACAGCTTTAATTTTTCCTATACTAGAATGAAAGGAAAGCCAGGGTAAACTTGAGATAAGTAATCAGGAACTTTGTTTAAGTCGTTGTAACGAAAATATTAGTTATCAGCAAGGTTATGCCTTGTGTAACTAGCTGAATTCCAGACAGCAGTTTGGGATAAATATTCTTATTTTTAATATAGATTAAAAGACCCTGATTGCTCACTTCTATTATAGAAGGTTGAGTTCTGTCTTCTATGAAAGAGAAAAAGAGTCATTTATGGGCAGCTGTAATAGAGCTGCTTGGCTGGGGCTCCATGGCCAAGTGGTGACCTCCCTGCTCTGACCTCACTCCTTGGTCTCCACAAACACGAACGATAGCTCCGTTTGTCTGCACACTGGATCATTAACTTCTTCTCGCGTAAGGGGAGGCTATTGCACGTTTCTTCAGGCAGGTAATGATGACAGAACATCACCCTGTGTATGCAGGTAATGACACCTTCCTAGTTGCATGTAAAATGGCTACTCTTTCTGCCCGCATGGTTCCCTGCGCACGCAGAATGAAAATGAGGAGAGAAACCCGCAGCATGAACTCTGCTTAGCTGAACCAGACGTGTATGTAAATCTGCCTTTTATACCCAGCTATAAAACTTCAGAAGCCATGCACAGATAGCACTGAAAGAAGGGGATGTGGTGGGGTCAGGACAGTACAAGCCAGGAGCTCGCTGACTTGTTAAACCTCCAAGAGGCTTCCTGCAAGACGGACACCTGCAAGGGCTACTTTCCTCTGCACTGACAGCAGACGGCATCACACCTTATTTCAAATAATATAACCCCAACCAGGAGAAAGCATTTTGAGACAGAATAAATACTGAGATTGAGAAATTAACCGGTATGCACTATTTGCAGTGTGAACTCAAATCTTACTGCGCACCTATGCAAGCTACTAGGGTATGTTTAGGTGGTACTATTAATTATTGACTAGCTCTTTGTGGTCACAGTAGAGCAGTGTCCAGGGGAAAGATATATTGCTTCATCTAAATTCCATCAGGCGAAAGAAAAAAAATCCAAGGTCCAATGTAGATAAGAGGAGTGAGAAGACTTAGTTTGGAAAGAACTTTGCTCCTGATGTGGCATGTCACAAGACTGAAAGAGCTGTTTGCTGCTGCCCCAGTTCAGGGCACTGCTCTGGTTCTCATTAGGCCATTGGCATTTCTAAAACAAGGATCCCTCCTGCAATGGGGGCAGCTGCGAAACTGCCTCCCTAGGTACCATCCGAGCAGCATGTCGATGGAACAGCACGGCAGCCTTGAAGGGCTACAGCAATCCCGTTGGAATAAAAGACAGGCTACAAGGACGTTACTACTGTCTAGGCATCTGCTCCAACACCCTTGTTCATTCAGGCCAATGAATCAAGTGAAAACATTGCAATATTGGCACACAAGGGTGAGAAACAGGAAAGTAGGTGGGTGCACATTGTTCTGGTTTTGTTATAACAAGCACTAGCTCTGCCTCCAGTTTGCTTCGGCTGCTCTCTGACCTCAGGGCTATCACAGAGGGAGATGTGTGAGGTGGTGCCCAGAGAAGCCAGCTCCTGCGGTTCTGCCAGCACAGCAGTGGCCTCCAGAGGAAACCGTGGCAGTGGCTGCGGTGCCGCGGGGAAGGGCAGCCCAGCTGGGACACCCGGGCTGCCCTCCTGCGTCCCCAACCCCGGGACAGCGGGACCCCGCGAGCGGGCGTCTCAGAGCCGCGGGCGGGCAGAGGAAGCCAAGGGGAGCTGCAGCTTCTGGGTAGGGTCTGAGGCGCCCAGGAGGAGCCCAGGTGCTGGCCAAACGCCCGCGGCCGCCCTGGCGACCCCTCGCTCGGGCACCTCAGCGCTCGTTCCGCACCGCGAACCTGCAGTGAGTCCCGCGGGCCGGACCTCAACAGAACCGCCCCTGTCCAGGGCAGTCCTGGGCAGCAGCTCTGCTCCTGGCTGCACCCTCAGCAGTTGCTACACGCATGTGCGACCTTGGCTGCTGAGCTTCCACTTCTGGGAAACTGGGATTTGTTTCCACTTTTTGCTCTATTTTGTTGCCGGGGGAAAAAAAAATCCAGGTGGAGGAGGGAGAAGGAATCTTATATTTTTCTTTTTCAAACATATTTTCTGATTTGTCTTCTACCCAGAAGAGGATCCTTTCTGGGGAGGCAGCGCTCTCTCCTGGGTGACACAGGCTATTGCTCCCACCTTGCTTCAACTGGGAACATTGGCTCCTAAGGAAAAGCAGCCATTCTCTCCTAAGGAAAAGTACATCTCTAGGCAGACAATTCCGAAAAGCTGCTGCATTCCTTGTCATCAAGATTCAAGCTGCCACCTGCTCTACAGCTACAGAAGTTGCTTGCAAGAGAGAGACATACATCAGAATACAGAGAACTCGCCCATTAGTGACGTTTGCTCTTCTCCCTCATCAGACGTGTTGGGGTCAGCTGCCAAGGCCTGGAAAGCAGGAGGCCCTGGAGCGCATCCCTGGGTCCTGCACTGTTTACTGACTACAGACTGTTACTGAGCAGCACTTACTTTGTCAGGAGTTGGTATTGACTTTCCTCTAAGTACGGTGAGGCTAAAGAGAGAGCCCACGGGGTGGCACACGGAGCAGACGAAGGGAAACACGGTGCAGGCTCTGACACAGCCTGCACACACCAGAGAAAGGACGGCCTACGATGGAGCAGCAGCGGCTCCCATCACCTCCTGCTCAGGGCTCTTCAGTAACCTCACAGCTATCGACATGAGCGTCGCTGCAAGGCCCTAGAGCTCCTCTGCACTGCTCCCTATGCCCGACTCTCCCAGAGGCAGTGGATTTCTGGATGGGATGCTGGGGTGTCAGCTGCAAGGCTGCCGAAGCAAGAGGCCCTCTCCCCTCACACAGTCCTCACCTCCGCTGGTGGCCTTGCCATGTTTATTCATGAAAGTAAGGCTGAGGTCAGAGAAAGTAGCTCCTCAGCAGGTAATAAAAGCACCAGGGTGTGTTTGCCCTGGGATCTGCAGCTGGCCCTGTTTGGAGGTGAGAGTCTCCAGCAGCTCCCTCTGCACCGCAGCAGCCAAACGCACCCCACTGCAAACAGGATTTGGCTGCTCTAGGGAGAGCAGAACCAACTGTGGATTTTCTGCCCCACGAGTGTCCTGGATTCTTGCAGGTGCCTGGCTGATATTTATAAGCAGCAGCATATGGCATGAAAGAGGTGCTGGCAAGGCTAGGAGATAAGCCTCTACCTTGGTTTGTTTCCCTTCAATTTGGAAAGAACCAGCACACCAAATACAAGTAATCCCAGAAAGCAAAACTACTGCAAATCTTCAATTCTTTCTTTTCCTGAAAACACATCTCTAGAAGCTCCTGGAAAGTTCTCTTGCAGAAACCTAAGGCTACAGCTGAGTTGGACCACATGTGAACAGCTGCCCTCTGAGAAGAAGAGGAAGGAAATCATACACGATGTGCAGCTTTCTAGGCCTTTCTTGGTGCACGCTGTGCATGAATCACCAAAGCATGACAAGAGCTTGACGGGCCTAGGGACAGGCATCCATCACACGTGGATTCGTCCTTCCAAAGCTGCTCGGTGACATCTGAGTGCAATATCGCTAGGGGCCTGCAAACAATCCCGCTTTTGTTTGGCGGGACTGCCCTGGAAGAAGCCTCTCGCTGAAGAGCGCCAGGAGAGTCCGACCACAGCTACTTATTTCATCACTTCTGGGAAGGAGCTGCCTGGCTCTGGGACTAAGGAAGAGCGGGAAAACAAACGTCCTTTCACTTGATTTCTGAGGAATCCTTTCTGAAATTGTTCCAAATACAATGAAACTATCAGTCGTCACTTCATAGGTTGCCAGCTTTATAAAGACTTCGGTTCTCTGGGAAACACAAAGAATATTTTGTTAAGGAACCAAGTTCTCATGTCTTATTTGCTGTACTGTTCTCTGTCCCCTGTTCCAGTCTTGCAAATAATATCTTTGCCTGCTATAAGGGGAGCAGATCCTTCTCCAGGGAGCTGGCTGCTGGAAAGATGGATTTGCGACCAGGGCACAGGTAACTCTGGATTCTACTTCTGTCTGCAACCGTCTTCCTGCTCTGCGTAGCTGCAACTTCTTAGCGCCTCCCTTCTTAATCCTGTCTCACTAGCACACACATGAACTACCTACATGCATTGAAACATCTGAAAATTCACATGAAGATACCTCAAAAACTCTCCTTTGGGACTCATGCAGTTATGTTTGTAAAGCTTCTTCTGAAGTCACAAAGAATTTGCCTGTTTCCTGCTATTAGAATAAAAGCTGAAGTTTATGTGAAATCACGTGACTCCAGAAAAATGAGGCTTTTAAGTGAAAATATCACACTATTAATCAGAGGCCTAAAATGGAAGCATTATCTGTAGGAATCATTAGGACTATCATTTCAAATATTTTTTTTCCTAATAGGACAGCATGGATGTGTGCAGCTTTTTATGAGATTGCAGACATGGGGCTCCTATGTCACAGCTCTAGGAGAGCAGGTAACGGGGAACACAAGCAGCAGGAGGCAGCAAGTGGAAGACAGAGGTGGCGTGAAAAGAGCCGCTCAGCCGAGCCCATGATGCCGGGTTTGGTTTAATGATTATCTCGCCCATGGGATCCGAAGGCCCCTTCCCTGTTGACAAAGCAACCTCAGGCTTGCAACACCTCAGCCACCGTTTATCTCTTAGGTGTCTCCTTAGGGACGTGTGTAGGAAGGGTTATAACTGAATGGCACTTATGGCCAGGAAAGAAGTTCCAGGAACAGCAGGTATGAAATCACATAACTAGCTCATACGCTAGAATCACAGGACTATTTTTAGGAACACACCTAAACCGGAAATTTAGGATCTTTTAGGGCTTGGTGCTATTTTAAGACACAGATAGCTAAGCAAGCACTGCATGAGTTTATGCAGTCCCAGAAAGGTGTCAAAATGACCTTTCAGTGGAGCGCAAAGGCTAAAATTAGCAAGGACAGGGGAAAACACTCGGAAAAATGCATTAGAGTGGTATTTATAGAGGGAGGAGCCTTGCAAGATTTACACGACACGCTCTGAGCATCAGGGTGCCTAAGCACCTCTCATGCCATTGTTATTCTCACCTTCAGTTTGCCCCTCTATGGAAAATGACCGACTACAGCGGCCTCATTTAAAAGGCATCTGAGCATCCACCCACTTCCCCATCACGGTATCTTTGGGAGACAAGTGGCTTCTGGAATAGCACATTTGAAGCACAGAGAAGTGGGGAACTTGCCTGCAGACACACATGATGCTCGTGTCAAACGAGAGATGTCAATGCACGTTTCCTGTGTCCCTAATCCCCGCACTACAGAGGAGGGTGCCCCTTCCCAGAACACCAAAGCGTGCTGGCTACCAGCAACGAGGAGCCTGAGTTCCAGCAATGCCTGATTTCTTTAGCAAATGCAATCATTACTGCTAACGCTTAATTCATTAACTGAGGCACAGAATTAACGGGACCTGTTAGAGTACATAATCTGCTGGTAGAATTTCAGGCTCTATGTAGGGCAATGCTCCTCTGCTTTTTCCTTGGCCTTTTAATACAGAATCAAAATCAATCAGCTTAATTTTTTTTTTTTTTTAGCTAGAACTTTTGTTTCTGTACTCGTGTTCAGTACTTCTTGGCTGAGAAGGACCCGCTGCGGCTGCCAGAGGTCAGTTTCTTTAAATAAAAAAGTAATCCAGATCAGCGTGGGATTAGAGGGTACAAAATCTCCTGATGGCTAAGCAGGGTCAGTGTTCTTGGCTGGTGAAACTGCCCTGAAGTTTAGTTTGCAGTAAAATTCCCGTCCTCCTCTTTGCTGCTGGGCTCTCCTCCTCGCAGCTGCTTTGTGAGACACTCGTTTGCTCTTCACTGGAAGAGCCCTGGAGCAGCTAAAAGCACAGTATGAACATAGCCCTGGAGCCCAGGCACGGCCTGGATGCAGCCCTGGAGCCCGGGCATGGCATTACACATTACATATTTCAGCACATACACATTACATATTTCAGCATGTTCACAACAGGAAAAACTACCTTCTCACAAGCAGTTCCAAGAAGAAAAGAGACTTGGAAATGATTGTGCAACACACCTGCTAATGCCACGGCTGATTTACGGGCTCCATGTTTTCCTTATATTTTCTCCATTTTCTTAATCTCCCTTGAGGCTCTTGCTTTTAAGGCTGATATGTATAGAAGATTGTATGTACATATAGACAAACGCACACATATGCTGCAGTTTTGGCGCTAAGGCTCGTTTGCTTATTTTGGATCTGTCATTATTTATATTCCCTTGTGACTCAAACAACATGAAGCCTGACCGAGGCTCCCAAGGCAGAAACATGAACGCACGGCGTAATGGGGAAAAGAACGAGCAGGTTCAGGAAGAACAGGTCCACAGGAGCTGCAAGAAGGTTGTACATGTGGAGGGGTTGGATGTGGGGAGAGCAGCTTGCATTTGCCCATGCTGTAAGCACTCTGCGTAGGAAACAGTGCTGGGACACCAGCAGCACAGGGGCAGGAAGCAGGCGAGCGCTGACGCTCCTCCAGCTCATGCTGCTCTCACTCCTCTTTTTTTTTATTCTCCCATCAGGGCTGCTCTCAATCTGGGCATAGTTTAAAAAGTCCTTTATCTGCATCGTGCTCATGGCTCAGTTAAAGCACCGACAGAAATCTCTTGGTGGCATTTTGTAAAATTCATGGATGGCAGTGTGGAAGGACTGTCTAAAAAAGAGGGTGAAAGAAACACATTTACCCTGCCCCTGCAGTCCCACGTGCACACGTGCATGGAAACGCTGCCTGGCAGCACAGCCGTCCCTCTGGAAGCAGGCGGCCTCAAACACCCAGAACACCAGTGCGTTAAACTAATCTCATGAAAATAACTGTCTCCCAGCAGGATTACATTTTTTCATTTCCTGCCATTGTCTGCAGTTCCTGTTCGGGGAGTATTCACACCCGCACGCGGCTGCCCCCGCCAGCCTCACCGCTGACTCACTTCCTGCCCCAGCAGCGCCGCAGCCCGGCCTCCAGCACGGCCTGGCCTCCAGCACAGCCCGGCCTCCTGCATCCCAGCTTCCTGCACGGCCTCCAGCATCTCGGCCTCCCGCACGGCCCGGCCTCCAGCATCCCGGCTGGGACCTCGCAGGGCCCAGATGGCCTTTGCTGCGGTCTGTGCCCAGCAGCCGTGGGCCCGCCCGGCTGCAGAGGGCACCAAAGTGTTGGGAAGGGCCCTTGCCCTGGTCTAGGCCTCTGCTGTGATCCTAGTGGGGCTGGGCGCCAGCGCCGGCCCCGCAGCATAACTGCCAGCGATGCCTAGGGAGCGTTTATGGGAATGCCCTGAATCCCATTAGGAAACCCCCCTGCTGCTTGAGGACCATCTGGTGCTGCTGATATCGTGCTAGAGAGCGTACAAAAAAGGGAAAATAAACCACGTGCAAGGAAGGACAGAGGCGGATCTACAGCTCAAGGAACCTGGGTCAGCTGCTCCGTGGCTCCATACCAAGAACAGTAACAACGCACACATTTGCCCAAGCAGCTCCACTTCACACTAGCAATTTCCTGCGTTTTGAGAGAAGGCAGATTTGAGCAGAGTGGCCGGGTTGCTGCTTTCTCTGTATTTTTTCAAGCCAAGGCACGGGGGATGTGTCTAGAGGCTGGGTACAGCGCTTGTCCCCAGGAGCTACAGCCTTAGCGCCCAGGGAGGCAGAGCGGAGCAAGGGCTCTTCACCTCCACGGGCCCTGCACTCACCAGTCCCAACCTTCATCGCTCTGGGATCCCCAACTCGTCAATAACTCAAACCTTCACCCCAGTGCAGCAGCAAAGGAAAAGGACTGTGTTATCCTTATGAGCTCATCAGCTCCTCCCTCAGCAACATCGCTGCAGAATACGTAGCTTAGCTAAGTAACTCGATAAGCCTTGGAGGTTGTTTTTGGAGAGCCTTTTTTTCCCAGTTTTAAATCAATAAGAGCTCCATTGTTGCTACAGATAAGCAGACATTTTGGGTTACTTCAGCACAAACTGCAGATAAGACAACTGTCTCCCGGAGGCTTTTATTCTCTCTGTGTGCTTGTGGTTTTTTGTTTCTTCCCCTCATGTATAACATGGGTAACAGTATCTGAAAGTTCACTACGATCTGTTTTTTCAGGCCTGGGAAAGTAGAAGGATCCCAAGTCCTTCCCCAACAACTAGCTGTGGAATCCGTCCTGCCCCTGGGACTGCCAGAGCTGAACTGGCAGGTCCACCTGGTGCACACTCACCCTGCAGACCGCAGCCCTCCCTGCAGCACGGGCAGCACACTGCCCAACAGCTCATGCTTCTCTCTCAAAGGTCTGGGATGCAAAAGCCGGGCAGCAAGATCCTCGCATCATGGAAACGGCCATAACTGGGCATGAGCCACGGAAAACACCAATTTGTTAGTCTGCAGCACGATACAAGGGAAGAGCATCCTCCATCTTTTACATGCTGAGGTAAATAAACTTTTTTTTAAGGTGTCATCTCGGAAAAAAAAAACCAAAAAACAGGGATTCAATTTCTGTCATATAGAGCAAGGTGCAGATAAAGCTTTACCAAGAAATAAAGGATTCATCCAACAAGTCCTGATTCCTACCACTGAGCTGTGTACCAGCCCCTGCAGCTCCCGAGCTCCCCAGGCTTTTCTAATCCGCACAGAAATCCAATGTTTATTTACCTGCCCTAACTCGGTATGAGCTGATTCAGTGCAGAAGGGCTGCACTTCTGGCATTCACACACAGCAAGTAGAATTCTTCTATTGAATCTCACACACTACAGCTCAGGTCAGGTAGATTTGATGCCTGTCCAAACACTTCTAGAATCACAAAAATGGTGCAAGAGAATGGCATAAAGACAAGGGCTACAAAGAGGCAATAATCACGGGCAAGTGGCAAGCAGGCAGCCCAGGCTGCTCCCCAATTTTCAGGGTCAACAGCCCCTTGTACCAGCGCACGTGTCCTGAGCGCATCCCTGAGGACGCGCGGCCAGGCCGCCTCTCAGGCTGCTGCGCTCCACCGTCGGCCCTGCCAGCACCACACAGCGTAAGGTGGATGCCCAGCTCTTTCCTTTCGTTTTTTCTGAGGTACTGCAATGGCTTTGAACAGCACTTGCCTCTTAATTCTGTTTCGTGCCTAGCCTAAAAGAGCCTCAGAAGAGTTCTTCTCAAATGGAGCCATCGTGATAAATTAGTCCTCATTAACTAACCAACCTTCTTGGTAACATTGTGAAAGCTCTAGTTCAATAAATTTTATCAGCCCCAGTTTACAAACAGACCAAAGGATTATCTGTGAGATATGCTCAAAGCTCCATACCATACGGAGAAGGAAAGCCCAGGTCAGGTATCACTCCTAGCACCATGCTGTGATCTCCACAGAGTGACCAGCTCCAACACCCGTCCTTATCATCAGGGCCTGAGGCTCTTGCACGAGTTCTCTCTTCCTCACTCTATCACAGATTCTGTTCCTTTGAAACCTTCTGGAAGAGGCAGTCCTGGTACTTGACCTGTACTTGCCTATGAAGGATCCATCCCAGCATGCAGGGAACAGCAAAACTTATTAAACTACCTTGCACATGAGTACAACACACGGTCACGTACCACGTCAACCCACACTCCCACTACCCAGGGACGTAAAGGTTCCCCTTGCACCCCCTCCTCATCCAGGTACTTTAACTGAGCATTAAATTAACTGAGAATTATGTCCCTGTCAACATCTGAGCTCAAAATTCTCATCATTTGCTGAGCTCTTCTTTTCTTGCGCAAGTTTAAGTGCTCAGGGCTCCACACCCTGTGATTTTCCAGTCTGTTTTCCATTCTGCTTGACTTTCCATCCTTCCTCCCCACCACCACACCTGCCACAGAGGAAACACCTGATATGCCTGTGTATCTTTTTTTGCCTACAATACGTTAACTTAGTTCAACAGGGCATGTTGATTCCTGAGAAGTGTGTAAAGGAATGCCTCTTCTAAAGGATATAAAGTTGATGTGTGATGGATCTCTCAGGCAGTGTTTCCTTCCTATCATCCAAATAAATTTATATTTTTCACCTCTAAAGTTGTCTTAACATATTTGTGACTGTGCATGCACCTTAGAAAGCAGACACCCATGTGGGGGAAATAAACAAATAAAAGCAGCTAGGAGGTATTAATTATATCTCTATCTTCTGGTATTCTTACTACTTGTCATTATGGTATCTTTTTGATCTACATGTGATTTGCTGTCAAAACACAAACCTGTTAAATGTCTAATAAAATGAAAGGGTTAAATAAGAACATGCTGTGCAGCAGCTGCACACTGGGATGACTTTGCTACGTGTCATGCTTCTCCAGTATTTACAGGCTTGTGCTGTCTGCTCGCAGCAGGCGTGCCTTACGTAAGATTAAAGGAAGCAGAAAAAGCAAGAACAAAGTCAGGTCTCCCTGGCAGCCCATTTTACGTCTTTCTAACCTGCTCCATTATCTGCCTCCCAGAAGAGTGGTAGCCCCTGCAGAAATGACACCTTTCCTAAGCACTTCTACCTTAGGGACTTTTGTGCATTCTAAGCACATCCATTTAGTGCAAACACCTCTACGCATATCCTCATGTTCTCCTGTACTTGGACTGAGAACGGCCTGTACAACGACTAACATAATCAGAAGCCAATCCTGACTAATCCTTCCACATATCACTGTAAGAAAAAAACAGCACTAAGTTTGTACTACTAAAAACTAGTCTGAAAAGCTTTGACCGCATCACAGCAACAGTGATTAACAAGGCTAAATGTCTCCTGTCGTAGCCTATTCCCAGCTCTCCCTACACTGCTGTACTAAGCAAAGTAGCCTGTTTGTTTTTCTAGCACAAGCTGACCTTCTGCGCAGTCAGGATCTAAAACACATTGTCTGAAGAGAGGTAGTTCACAGCATTGAATTATGCAATTATAAGAGTGCACCCAACCATTCAGCAGTGCAGACTGCATCCATTCCTGCTGACTAGTTGTGATTTTCTGATACATTGGAACCAGCATGTCTTGAAATGTGAATTCTTTGCAGATGGCTCTATGTGCTCGCCATAAAGCCACAGGCAAAGCTCCGCTCTGATATTCTGAACAGCTCTGCTGCTGCATAGCTCTGGGGCGTATAAGAAAGTAGAAGATGTGAGCGGAAAGACATTTACAGCTCCAAGTCTACTGTTTCCCAGATGGACTAAACTTGATAAGTGGAACTGGACAAATTTCTGTCATGACCCTCCTGTCTGTGAAACTTTCCCAGTTTAAAGAGCATGGAGGGGTCAAGATGCAGAGAAAGCAGAGGTTAAGGTGTAGAGACGGTATTGAGAGCATTGCCTAAAATTCCTAGCATCCCAGCAGAGGTGAATAAACTATGCTGTTTTGAAGACATACGGGGCAGCCGACCACTGCTGGAACTTCTCATTCTCTAGGAAATAAAGCACTAAAAAGGATCACAGGATCTAACAGGAACAGCTTGAATAGGAATATAAAATTAATAGCAGGACCAATATCTTGATTATTCTTCATAGAACAGCTAGCAGTTTGAAACTGAAAAAGAAAGAGCTTATGGATAAGCTGGAGACATCCCTTTTCAAATAGCTACAAATCCATCAAGGAGGAAGAAACAATGCACAGCACTCAGATCTCACATTGGAAGTTCTGACTTCATTCACTTAATGAATATTTAGAATAACTCCCTTAAACCAGTGGAATTGATTTTTATTTTAACACTGCAATGGCTAAGAGAAGCACAGATAAGCACCTTCCTTGCTCCTTCTTATAATTTTAAATCCTAAGTGCTCTATGTTGTTCAAACAACTGTCAGACAGAAGCAGCATTATTATTTGTATTTAATTGGAGAGGCAGAAGGATAGATGATTTGCCCAGGGGTGTTCATTATCAAAGAGACAGGAATTGAACTGGACTGGCCCAGCCTGAGTGTCTCAACCGCAGGGTCATCGTACTCTTCCTTGAAATGGTTTCCAAAATCATGATTATACAGACTGGAAGCCAAAATAATGGAGGCATGCACTTCCAGTAAACCACAAAGCTACAGAAACAGCCTCTGTTCTTGCACTGCCTGAAAAGAGTTTCAGAATATTTCCCTTGCTCCTCCAGGGCACAAAAAATGCATTCTGGCTTGAAGAGAAGACAGATTTACCATGATGTTACCAATCTGTTGTTTTCAAAAGCAGTCTTCATTTTTTACTTAACCGGACTTTCCCATGGGAAAGAAACACCCTGTGCAGCTTCATGCCAATGTGTCCTGTAGCTACTATCAGATCTGAGGGAAGAGGGGGATTCATCTGAACGAAGAATAATCAGAATACTCTGAAAGAAAACATTGAGGACTGGAAACCTGAGCATCTAAGATGTGAGACGCCACGTCAATCCCCTGGTTTGGAGTCCAGATACCCGACTTGATTCTTTGTACTGAGCCACTGTACTTGCACAGCTCTGTTTTTTGAACATTCTGAATTTACCAATGCAATTGGAGTAACTCGATGACAAGGGTTGCTGCAAGCACCTTGCACCACTACCAGAAATTGCAAAAATTGCAAAAGCTGGCAACTTGTAGGCTGTTTGGGAAAACTGTAGCTACAAAAAAGAGTTAAGAATAAAAACAAGGAAGGAAACAGAGGAGAGGCATGCAGATGACTACCGTAGTACTGGTGTCTCTCTACTGCAGTCAGAAACAAATTCCTCCCTGTTTTTTCAGATAGCTCTGCGAGGAGGATGTGCTAGCATCACTTCCTGACTCTGGGGGGTTGTTATCTGTGAGCATGATGAGAGACAGCATTCCAGGCAAAGGCCTGTGTAAACTGCTTGTCATCTCTATATGCAAATAGATCCAGGTAACTAATAAAAAAAAAAAAAAAAAACCTCCTTTCCTTCAGTGCCCAAGTTCCTATAGGATCTGCCATATGGGAGAGAGAAAGAAATTATTTTTTTAAGATAATTGTTCTCTATGTTCTTTCTTTTTTCTTCCCTCCATCACAGAGACTTGTCCCTCCCCTGTTATTATACACACAAAACACAGGCCAGGGCACCAGCTTCAGGACCTGCAGTTAGAATTCCTGCCTTCTCAGACACAAGCTGCTAATCATTTGTTCTTCAGTGATGAGCATGCCGTTTATCCTTGTGGTCTCTGCTCTTCCATCTTCAGAGCCTGACCATGAAGTAGCTGAAGTCGGAGGAAGTTTCTTCTCTAGTGCAAACGGGACCTCGCCAGTGACCTACAGATGCACTGGAAAGATCAGTGTCTATATATGTATACTTGGGGAAGTATAAAGTTTTCTGCATTACCTTTTTCAACTTGTTCTTTTCTTCTAATGAAAACAACCAAGCTCATTGTGCAGACGGATCATTCCAATGACAAATGCTGGGATTCTTGCAGGTGTATTCCCAAAATGGAATGAGACTTCTCAGACTGAGAAAATGTACTGCGGTGGGCTCTGGTTTAGCAAAAGACATAACTATGGGCTGTTGTAGCCCTTAAATACCAACTTTAAATTAAGTCTGCTCATGCAACATCCTCCATAAAAACACCCTCCTGCACTGGCACCTCCTCACAATTTTGATCCTGCAATGAGGCCTCACTGGATAGAAAACAGGGAGCGTTTACACTGGCTGTAGCCAGGGCCTGCTGGCTATTTCTCAGCTTGTTGAGCTCTTCAAGTTCGCAGCGAGGGAAAGAAACTCGTGGACTGCTGGATTAAGAACATTGTTCCTCTCACATGCTTTAAAACGAAGGTCAAATACAAGGGAAAGTGCTATGGGGGGCTTACTTGTCCTTTCCTGCACATTTGTCTGCCATGAATGCAGACAGCTTCCTATTCGGTGCTGTGGGGCGAGAGCCAGAATTTCAAAACCCTGGCTCAGCTCCCACTAGCATTCACGTCCTGCTTGCCTCGCTTCCGGGGCAAACCATTTCCAGAGAGTGTTATTGAGAAAGTCAATGACTGTGATGGAAACTGAGGAAGAGACTGCAGAAAACTAAATGAGCAAATTCAAATGCCAACAAGCACTGAGCGTGACCCTTCATCCTCCAAAAGCTACCAGGAAAGTTTGAGCACGTTTTTGTGCAGAAATGAGGCAGCTGAGGCCAGCACAGCAGCAGCTACTGACAGAAATGGCGTGGTGAGATGGGCTGTTTCCTACTGCCTTTCTCTATAAAGAGATTTTTGAAAATCAGAGCACTGCC
>JAUBOD010000668.1:2840568-2859744 GCA_032353885.1 Nothura maculosa
TGGCAAAACTTTAGTTTTGTTTGTTTGCTTTTTTGCTCGAGGGTTCAAGTTCTTTTCAGGTATAGATCCCCCAAAAGCAGGACTTGCTCTGCGTATTTGGGATGAGGGTACCCCTGCACACAGCAGCTCACTCGGAGTGAATGGCTTGGAAGGGCAGATTTCTTCCCTTCCTGACCGTTGTCTGCCTGAAGGGCTGCCTGCCAGACCTGTCTAGGAATGGTGCGCTTGGGCACCTGCCAAATTTTGATTCTAATGTCATTGAATGTTGCTGTCGTTTTCCACTTGTGCTTTGTCCGTGGCGGCTGGAGGCATGGGGAAGGTTGTCAGCAGTACATCCTCAGAAGAAACCCGGAAAATTGGGCTGCACATATGCATTTGTGTCTCAAGGCTGCTGTGAGCTCTGCATCAGGACCACATGATTTATTTCACCTTCTAACATGAGCTATCATGGGAAAGCATTTTAATTCTGGGTGTCTGAACTGCTTTAAGCGTCTAGTATCATCTTGGAGCAGGCTCAGTGCTCTCATTGATACTGGTGTTTAACCCAATTTTGTGCTGCTATCAAAAGAAAAAGAAAAAAGAAAAACAATGACAGAAGAGCAGCCAGCCAACCCCTCTGCTTTCAACCTGCTCAGATGGGAGAATGAGGAAAAAATACTCCTTTAAGAGAAATGCCTTGCTAGTGCCCTAGACTGTCTTCAGCTTGGAAAATAAACGTCTCGTTTCTGTCTGCCCAGAGGAGACAGACACACAGAAGTGGCATTAAAGCAGGGTGGCAGTGGCTCATGCCATGCTGATGAGCTCTGTTCTTCCAGAGCACAACGTAGCTGGATTGCCACCAGCTCCTCTGTATTACCCTGGTATTAAGGTGGGAAGGGGGAGCCCTCTGTGGCTCGCGCAGCTCCGGGCTTTCCCTGCTCTCCGCTGCTGCCCCCCAGGAGCTGCAGGAGCCCCTTGGCAGCCCGGCGGCCTGAGGGATTTGGTCCCTCCGCACGCGCCCAGAGGCAGCTCCTGCCACCCCTGGGACGGCCAGGCCTCCCGCTGTCACTTCAGATGCCCACAGGCAGAAGGAGGGAGTTGCCTCTGGAACAGCCAACTTTTGACAGCTGGAGATTGTGGCAATTCAACACAGATGCAGGTACCTTTTTCTATATTAATCTCTTGTGTTTTGATGAGCTACCACTTGCCATCTGCCCTTTACACGCTCATCATATCATTATCTGTTCTTTCAGAGGCCAATTTAATTAGATGTTCTTTCAGTAGGTTTTAATCAAGTGTTATGGGGTTGCTCTTAAATTATTTACAGCCATATCACCTGATGGAACACTTGGTCCTCTAAAGCCATCCTGCAAGTTGGGTGACGTACGTGCAGCAACAGTGCAGCTCTCTTTATCTTAGGACCCCACTTGTGTTCGTCAGGTTTATCCAGTTGACATTAGATGCACATCAGGTTGCGTGAGTCCGTTTGCATTTACACTAATGCTGAAAACAAAGCAGTGGAGGCAGCCCAAGACCAGAGCAAAAGCTGAGCTCACCTGCAGCCTCTGCCGCGGGTCTCTCCCAGCTGCCTCTCCCGTCGGAAGGTGAGCAGTGTGTCCCTTAGAGCTCCAGCCCGCTCAGCAGGGGTGCTGCTACGTGCTCTCCTCACGCCGTTTGATAGAATGCAAGTGCTTTTCTGCAGGGGAAAGGTAGGAAAAGACAACACTTAAAAGTCAAGGATAATAAATGGAGGAACTGGGTATTTTTAGAGTGCAGAAGGATTCTTTCTGTTTCTTGATGGAAGCCAGTGCCAGGAATTTTGAGAGGTGACTACTCTAACTCTTTTGGAAATGAGGTCTGATCCAAGCCTCACGCAGGCAAATGAGATGCACGGCCAGGTGGACTTGTAAACTTATATCTCAAAAAAATAAATGTTGCTCGTAACTAGCTACATGAGTAATAGTGTTACACACGTTGCTCTGACTCATCCTATCGAGTTTCCTAGCTCATTTGAATGACCTCTGCATGGCCCATAACATAAGCAGATTAACCTGCACCAAGTTGCATCCCGCCGGAACGGCGCTCGAGCCTGTCGCTGTCCGTAGGGATCTGGCCTGATTCAGAGTGCA
This sequence comes from Nothura maculosa, assembly GCA_032353885.1. Classification (NCBI taxonomy): domain Eukaryota; kingdom Metazoa; phylum Chordata; class Aves; order Tinamiformes; family Tinamidae; genus Nothura; species Nothura maculosa. The sequence continues at coordinate 2,842,677 of JAUBOD010000668.1, forward strand.
CACAGATTTCTTTCCCCTTCACTACACCTGGATTTAAGATCAACTAAAGTGTTTTTATTACACTCATACGAAGGTTTAAGTTTCTGACCCAGTTCTGCACAGAGCTGAACGTGCTTACTGTTACATTTACTAAAAGTAACGTGGGTCCAAATCCACAACCCTTCTTCTCCTAGCTGGAGGGGCTCTCCCTGCCTGGTGGCTGCCACCGACGGCAGCTGTTTGGCAAAGACTCTCTGGGGTTTGGCCCAATGCGCTGCTTTTCCCCTCGAGTAAAACTGGTACCTGGTGTGCGCGGTGTTTCTGCTTTCAGCTTCCAGCTGTGCGCGTGGGAAGGCGTGCGCTGCTCTGCTGCTCTGCGGATGGCAGCCTGGCCGCCCGCCCTGCAGCGCGCAGCTGCACGCTGGGAAGCCACCGATTCCTGTAGCTACGGGCTCTGTTAATGTTCAAGCCACCTCCATCTAATGCTTGCAGTGCTGTCCAGCTTCCAGCATGCCAAACACTTGTTACTGGTGCCCCGCTCACAGTGACGCAGGAAGCACCATGTTGTCCTACATGGAGTGTGAAGGGTGGCGGGAATCCTGCATCTACGTCTAGAAAAGGTTATTTTGAATCAGATTCCAAAGCTTTGAGAGTGGCCATTGGCCTTCGTTTTGAAGCAACAAGCTCACATAAGTGCACTGCAATACACCCTGAGGGCCATATCTAACATCAGGCCGGGGGCTTTATTCTAATTTCACTTCTGCCTAAGCCTGGTGCTAGAACAAATGCTGCTTGACTTGAATCCCGTGCATCTCATTTGTGCCAGTCGATGCCGAAGTTATTCACATTTGCAGTTGTGCAACTGGTGCAGGATTCGACGAAGTTATCTTGCACAGTGACGTCTAAAACTGGATTTAAAGGGGAACATACTGATTGTGAGAGGCTTATTTGCAGCACTTCTGCCACTGCTGGTTCCCAGCCTCTGAAAGCCTTCACCCAGTTAAAGTGCACTAAGGTACAGCTTCCCAATTGCCCCTGCCCAGAGCACTGCTCGGGTTTGCTAGAGTGTTTGACCAGGGCTTTAACTCACTCGCTTGCATTACATACAGGAGCAATACTAAGGCTTGCAACCAGGTTTACTATAGTGGGGAGTTGGGAATTATGTGCAGGCTGCAGCCTTGTAGTTGCTAAGTGCAGATGTTTTGACTTTCTGGACTTGAGGAGAGGGTGCTCAGGGAGGTCCTGGAAAGCTCCGGAGCCCAAGAGACAGTTTAACATGTCATTGTATCTCCTTGGAGAGAGTTAGTTGTCACGGCCCCTTTGTGAAGGGAAATGCTGACTTAGAACCCTAGGGTGTAGCCGCAGGGCATGTCAGCGGGTTTGAGAAGGCTCCTCAGAATGAGCAGCTGGGCTCAGAAGATGGACACGCTGCAGTGGCCCCTGCAGCAAGGGGAAGGTTGTCTGCACTCGGCTGCCCTTTTATCCTTCCTCATTCCCCAGAAGGGCCACAGCCAAGACGGAGGCTTTTTATGTTCCCAAGTGAAAGCCGGGCCCCGCACGGGCTCCCCGGCTGCTTTCGGTTCCTCCTCACGAGCGCGTTCTTGCTGAACGCGTTCACAGCTGCTCAACACGGCGCTCTCAGCAGGCGGTGAGTGCAGACATGTGGGAGAAAGTGCCTGCAAGGCCGGTGTTATTCAGTATTTGGGAGACAGGGCAAAGGTGAAAGCTGGGGCAAAACGGAGCGTTATTGGTGAAAGTTGGGGCTATGAACTTCTGCCATGGGGGTGGCAGAATCACAGACTCTTTCTTCTGGGGTTGCAGCTTTCCTCTTCCTGCAGCCCTGGCGACAGTGATCCACGTGGGAGCATGGCTGGCGTGGGAGCGCTCAAGGGGTGAGGGAGTAGGGCTGCTTGCACTGAGCGCTCCCTGCTCCTGCGCAGGAGTTCAGCACCGGGCCCCAAGGTGCCTCGTGCCGCTCCCTGCGCGCCCCAGCTCCGTGTCCTGCAGCGCCGAGTGCCGCTGCCGGCGCAGCTGCCAGGGCGGGAGCAGCGACGCCGCAGACGCTGCATGGCCCCACTAGCAGCAGCACCTGCAAGATCAAAGGGGAGCAGAGGTTGTGGCTCCCTCAAGTGCTCCAGTTTTACGCTTTGTTTAGCAAATACCAGTCGTAGTAGCCATTAATTAAAGTTCTTTGCAGTTAATTAAGTCCCTCCTGCAAAGCACCACTGATGTCATTATGTGCCCAAGCCAAGATCAGCAGCTTCATTTGTGGTCTTTCCTTGCTTTAGGGAGACACCAGTTTGGATACTGTGCTCCAACTACTTCTGCCCTATTTAGGGGTCACATCCTGCTCCGTCTCTGTCCTGGAATAAAGGCTCCTGCTCTTCCTGTTATCTCACTCTTGCTGCTCAATACCCTGCAGAGCAGCAGCAGGATAGGAAGGAGCCACAAAACTAATTCAACACAAAGTCACAGAAACCCAGCAACTCACTAGCAATCTTAGTGTAAAGTGGTAGAGCCTGAAGGCAATTCGGCTCCGTAACTTTGAGACGAAATCAGGAAAAGGCACCAGGTGATACCTTCTGCAACAGCATTCCTGCCCTGTGATTCCTTCTCATCTTGCATTAACCTGGGCTTCTTCCGCCAACCCTGCATTCTCGCTGCCGCAGCGCTGTCCCCTGCAAAAGGACAGTCCTGGGGTTTGAGAGAGGACCCGTGGCCCGTTTCCCACCACAGGGAAATCCCTCCCTCTGGGTTGGGTGACTGTCTTCTCCCTTGTTCCTAGTTGCATCGGTGTACCACAAAAACAGAGGTTCCTAAATTTCACAAATCTTGAGCATTTTGCAAACAGAGGACTTCAGCGAATGCTGCTGCTGGCCTGCAGACCAGGGAAGGAGGAGTGTTTTGGAGCAGTGGCTGCTGAGCGGAGCCGCGCCAGGCGCTCTGGGTCTCCCTGCTCCAGGCGCGGGTGCCGGGCTGGGCTCCCGCGCTGCAGCGGGACACGGTGGCGGCACCTCCCAGCTGCGGCGCTGGGACGAACGGGCCCACCCAGAGCCCCGCGGGGCCGGGCGAAGCGCTGCTCATTCCTGCGTTTCCTGCTTTGGCCCCAGTGCTTCGTAGCGAGGGCCAGGAAGCAGCTCGCTCCAACACTGATGAAATCTCTGCTCCCACCGCCTGGCAGAACATACCGAGTTTTTTCTTTCTTTTTCTTTTCTCTGAAAATCTGAAATAGGGAGACTTGCTTGTAGCTCAAAAGTATTTTGTGCAGACTGAGTTTTAGCGTGTTTTGTTCTTTTTGACAATCTCAAACTATCATCTTGTGCAGCTTTGATAAAGCTGTTCTGCTGTTTTAAAAGATGCTTTCAGAGAATGTGGCAAGTTGCCACATTTCAGTTAAGCAATTTCCTAGTTTACTTTGCTTTTCCTTTTTATTTTTCTTTAAAAAAAAAGGTACTTTTCTCAGCCCTGTCCCAATTTCTACTTTCACTGCAGGAAGCAAAAACCCTACCACAACAGAGAAAGCCCAGCTCCACCGTCCCAGCACTTCCACACTGGAGGTGGCTGCTCTTTGGGAACCATGCAAGGTGGGTGCCGTGGCTGCTGTCTGCTGATTCACTGTCCAGTGTAAACATTTCCTGATTGTAAACAGCTCTCATTATTTTTTTTTTAATTTTTACTGAGAAGTTTCTGTAGAAGCAGCCCTGAGCAATAGCCTGGACCGGACGAGCTGCCCTCATCCTGAGCACGGCTGCCTTGGTGCTCATGTGTGTGACACCTGAGAAGCCTTTTCGCACCTCTCCTCTCATGTGGCTGGATTTGCTTTTGCTTCCTGCAGCAGATGTTGAAAGCAGCCAGGCAGCAGGATCCCTGGGATCCCTGGGAATGCTGCCCCTGCAGACTCCGTCCTGTGAGGGAGAAGGAACGTGCCCGTGTTGGAGCAAGGAACGTGCCCGTGTTGGAGCACGTCCACAGCAGCAGGGCGGGTCTGAGCCCTGCCTCAGTTCTCAGCAGCGGCCATGCGGAGCTCAGGGCGTTGGACTAGATGACCTCTGAGGTCCCTTCCAACCTGAAGCATTCTATGATTCCAGGAATTCCAGGAATTCCAGGAGGTTTGTGCTCACTCTGGCCTGAGGAGCCCCTTGCAGGTTTCTCTGGTCTCTGATGGGGACTGTGGGAAAGGGATGTGCAAAACCGGAGAAGTTGCCTTGTGAGCAGGTCCCGCAGCCCTGTCGGGGGGCACACGGTGTGTGGCCTTCGGTGAGAACTTCAGTGTCTGTGCAGACCTTGGGAGGAAAGCGCACACATTCCAGCTTCCAAACTGCTTCCGGAGCCAGGTGGAGCAGAGCACCACTAGCATTTAGCATCTTACACTGTGCTAGGGGGGCTCCAGGTTTGCAAAAAAGTATTTTAATTAATGCAAAAGCTAGTGAGGTTTCTCTTGAAAAGCTGAAGATGAAGTACATTGTTGTAAATCAAAAACCAAGAGTGATCTTCGCTGAAGTGTGGAGTGGTGTTGGCTGCAGTGAAATATCTCAAGGCTTAAGGAATGAATTTGTATCCAGTGCTGAGGATCATCAGTTTGCAGGCAGAGAAATGCAACACAGGATCCCTTTGTCTTCCTCCCCCTTCCTTAGGAGGGGGCATTTCCATCACAGAGCAGCTTGCAGACTCTAACAATGGCTTTTTATTTTCTCCTAAGCAGGCATATTTTCTTCTCTTTTCTCATTGCTCTCACTCAGCAGTGTCCTTGCTCTGATGCAGTCATCTAAACAAGAGATCAAGCAGGAATCCTGAACCCTGGAGGCTGCAGAGCTTACTCCTCAGTGGATAATCAGAATTACTGCAAGATGAAAGTAATAATTAAGCATACATATTGCAGAGGAGGAGACAAAGATGAGGATGAGTAGGAAGAATGGAAGAATGTGCAGCATGAAGCATGTAAAGCTGCAAATGCATTTACGAAAACCTTGAATCAGATCTATCCAGCAGCATCTTGTCATTGCTTTAAGGCTCCTTTGCACACATCTCTAACGACATAAAGTCTGATTCTTCGTCAAAGGCTTTCTTATTCCTAACCAAAACTTCAAGCAGTATAGCACTAGTAAGGTGGATCTTTATTTTTAAATATCAGATTCAGTCCCACAGTCTGCCCGTCTCTGCTGAGCTCTCGTAACCGGCCCGCTGCCGTTGCAGGTCACAGGTTATAAGGAAGGGGAAGGACTTTCAGTTTTAGTGTGTGCTGGGAGTGAAACCTGTGACGCTGGAGCGGAGGCCGGTGCCCGGGCTGCGCGGGGGGGCTGCAGCCCCTGCAGTGCCGCGGTGCCGGAGCAGGACCCGGCGAGCGCCGCGCCAGCCCCCGCGCTGCACGGGCCTCGGCAGAGCTGCTCAGCTCTGTGGAGCAAAAGAGAGACAAGGCAAGAAAAGGGGTAGCGCGTGGCCTCCGAGTGACCCACAAGGGATGCTGTGTGCATCACCTGACAGAGCAGAGATTGCCCCCTGCCCGCTGCACAGCGGCGCTTCCTGCATCAGCCTCCTGCGGGGCCGAAGGCTCCAAGGAAAATCCAGCCATCTCTTCTCCCTCCTCTCCTTCTCTGTGCCCTGTTGCTGTTCTTTTTCTTAGAGCTCTTGTGTACCTTGGCAGTGCCTCACTGCTGCCTGGTGCTGGCTCCTGGTCTGCAGGCTGCATTGGGCAGCGCATGGAGAAACTGCGCGGCCACGGTGCCGCCGCGGCGGGAGGCGCCTGGACCCGGCAGCTCCTCGGGGCGCTCGGCTCCTGCCGCAGGGCACTGCCCGGCCGGCCGAGTGCCCCTCACGCCCCCTTTCCCATTGCCAGTCCGCAGTGACTCCAGCAGAGTGTCCTCAAGGGCACTCGCGCTGCCCCTGGTCCCAGGGCTGTGGGAGATCTCTATCTCCCAAATTCGCACATGCTTTCTGTGCATGACTGGAGATATTCAATTTGGTAAGTCACATTCTGAACTTCTTGTGTTTTCTTCACCGATCAGGTTGCTCGAGATGTGTTTTGGGCTAGCGCAGGGCTTGTGTGTACCGTGGCACTGGGACGGTGTGACGTGCGGCCACTTTCACTGCGCGCCGGAGCTGACTCAGGCACCTCCCCGGCGCGGGAGCCCCCGCGCTGCGCGGGGCCTTGCTCTCCTCCCTCCGCAGGCGGGGACGCGGAGCCCCATGCCCCACACCTATGCAGCACCTGCGCTGCAGGGCCCTGCTCGCGGGAGGTTCAGGGGCCACCTCCTTCCTTGATAATTCCCCTCTGAAGGAAGATGCGGGATCTGCATTGCTCTTAGCCACATGTAAGAGCAGGGTCCTCCTTCAACCTGGGCCTTGGAAAGCTCCAGGGAGCAGCTTGCTGAGCCACCCGTAGGCTTGCAGGCACTGCTGCGCCTCTTATTTGTTATCTTCTCAGGTGCTGTCGGGCTCACTGAGATTCCATCTCCAGGGACAGGGAACTGGCAGCTCTGGAGGCCTGGCTGGTTGTTTTGTGTTACTCAAACAAGTACAAGTGTGGCTGCTTTTTCCTAAGCATTGTGGGCCCATTTCTCCCATTTGCTGTGACAGGACATTAATGCAAAGATATAAAAACGCTGTAGGCAGGAGGTGGATGTGTGCATGAGGCCCTTGCAGCTGAGCCCCGTCCTCGAGCAGGGAGCAGCTCCCGCCCTTGGCCGCCCAGCGCAGGAGGCGTCGGCCCCGGCTGCTCCGGCGCCCTCCCTGCCCTCGACCTTCCCCATCCCGTGCATTCCAGGTGTTGGCCCGCGCTGCTGCTGGCTCCTCGGGAGGTGCCGTTCAGCAGGCAGGCAGCAGAAAGGTTACTCGGGGCTTTATCTCTCAGCCTAGTTTGTGGTTGGAGACCTGTATGTTGTTTGTGGGTTTTTCATGTGCGTCACTAAACCCAGAAGTTTTATTATATTCTCAGAAGAGGGTTTTGCAACAGCTCAGCTATTAAAGCCAAACCATGCATTTTAGTGAAAAGTCTGGGCAGGAAGTAACAGAATGAGATTCATCCTAGGGGAGAACGTGGTGTATCTGGGGTGGAAGAGAATGCAGATGGACTATTTATAGGAATAGAGGAAAACAACTTGGGACGTTAAGAGTAAATGTGTGGAGTTAGCATGGGAAAAGCAGACGTGGCCTTCTGAGACACAGATCTGCGCTGCCCAGCTGCTTTTCCAGTGAAAGAGAAACGTTTGCCATTGAACTCCACGTTGCTGTGCGTGCTTCACGCCGTGTCCTTCAGGAGCTTGTGCCATGGACGGGCCTCACCACGTGCTTGTATTTGCAGCCCCATTGTTTTAAGCAGTACGAAATGAGTTGAAGCAGCGCCGACACCAGGGCGAGACAGTGCGGCCTGCAGGGCCGGGGACGGAGCCAGGTGGGTGCAGGGGCGGGAGCCTCCGGCACAGCGCTCTGTGCGGCCCCACGGGCAGCTTCTTGTCTGTACTGTGATTGCTGTTTGTATGTAGATGTAAGTCCATCCACACTGGATGGAGCAGAGATGCCCAGCCCTTTCCCTGCCGCTGTCCCCGTGTGCTGGGCACGGGATCATGGGCTGCTTTCAAGGATTTGCGTATCCCTCATGCCGCTTGTATGTAAGTGTGGAGCTCCCGCTTTAGAGAACGTGCTGACATCTTGTCCTTCCTGCAGGAAAATGCACGTGCTTGTTAGGAGACCCTGCGCTAAGCCGGCAGATTACGATCAGATGGGGGAACCAGGCTATTACTTCTACACATAGGCCTGTTGCAGCTGGCTGCACCAGTTTCAAAATGCCTGTGCAAACAACCTTTCTTCTTTCCCGAGGTGCTCTGCAGCCCGGAGAAGGCCCCGGGATGGGGATGGGTGGCATGGGGCAGTGGCAGGAGCGCGGCGCCCAGGGCAGCTCCTCGGCATCCCGCACGTGCGGGTGGGCACTGAGTGCTCCTCGGAGCGGCCCCACAGCCCGGACGCCTTGGTGACTCCTGGCTCTTGCCCCCAGGGAGCAGCAGGACAAATGGAAGCTGAGCAGTTGGGAGATACTTTGCAAAGTGTCTTCAGCTCCTTTCTGTCCTGGGACGTCCCTGCCTGGCTGGGAGGAGCAGACGAGCAAGCGGAGGGGCCTGGCGGAGGTTGGCAGCCCCCCACATCGTGCACGGCCCCAGTGCGGCCTGAGCCACCTCGCAGGGAGCAGCTGCCCAAGAGAGGGTCTGAGTGAGAGCGCAGGTAGAGGGGCCGAGCAAGGAAGCACCATCATCCCCTTATAAAAGAGGTACCGAAACCAAGAAACATTGAGAGGGATTTCCAAGGTGATTTCTGATCGGTTTTATGCTCCAAAGACATGTTAGAAAGTTACGGTTAGAAGGTTCCTCTGGTTTCAGCTGGGTGGTCAGACTGCAAATGCAAAGCAGGGACTGAGGCTTCCAGGATGCAGCAGTCGTCTAGTGCAGCTGCCTCTCCCAGGCGTGACACTGCTTTGCAGTCTGTGCGCTGCGTGAAGGGTCTGAGTTCCCTCTCTGGGTTGCATTAATGCATCTCAAGCTGCACAGCGCTGCTTGCTGCACCCAGCGCGTTTGGCAGAGACAAAGCGGGTCGAGCCGCCAGGCGAGGGGGAGGCTCTGGCTGCGGGGCCGTGGCCGCGGTGCGGTGGGTCGCGCGGCGCTGTCTCTGCAGCTGGAAGCCCTGGCTCAGCAGCCAGGCTTAAGGATGGGTTTGGCGGTGCCCAAAGGGGCAGGGCGCAGCAGAGCTGCCCGGCGCAGCCAGGTTCTGCTCATGCAGCCTGCGGTAGCTGTGTCCCTGGGCATGTTTTGTTGTCACCCTTGCAGGGCCTTGATGTGTTAGTGAGCACGTGGCCCAGCCCCTTGGCTACACATTTGCGGGCTGCCCCTGGGGCACAAGGGAGGAGAATTTCCCCCTTTCAGTAAAGGCAGATGAATGGGGAGGGCGAGTTTTTTGGTTCTTGAGTTTTGAAGTCCCTTCCAGAGGTGGTTGGTCCCGTTGGCCAGATTTCAGGGGTGTGCAGAGGTCTCCTGCTGTACTGCTGGTGAGCATTCCCACCAGTGCTTACCGGCTCATTGCGCCATGCAGCACACAGCATGGGCTGCTGCGCTCCCGGCTCCGCCACTCTGCCACAACAGTCACTGGCAGGTAATGGCCAAACTGGTGTGCAGCTCCAAAGCGTTGTGCTCCATGTGGAGGTCACTCCTGGAGATCAAATGCAATAGCCATTTCCCTTCTAGTATCTGATGCATCCTTTATCTGGAGAAGAAGGGGATGCTTAATTTTCTTTCACGCGTGTAACTTTGGTGGTTTTGTTTGTTTGTTTTTTTCTTTTTCCCTTTTGTAGTCTGCTCTGGTCCCAAGTGCTGAAATTCCTAGTTGACTAAGGGCATGTTTTGGTTTATAAAGCAGGGATCAGTAACTTGCTTTGAGGCATTGTTTTGTTAAGAAGTTTTTGAAGCTTAAGTCTGCCCAGTGGGAACGTGTGACAGAGCGAGAAAGCTTTGGAGAGCTTTTTCCTTTTTGATAAGCAAACACAGGCGCAAATAATATTCCTTTTGTAGTTGTGTTTCCTGTGCCTGAAGTGATGATTTCTATGTAGTGCTTTTGGCATGCGATGGTCAGGTGATAACAGCTTTAGTTTTTGTTCTTTTAAGATCATTGTTTTTATTCTTGGCTTTGTAAAATAAATGTGTATCAGATAAAGTGTCTGAATCCTCGAGCTGTTGGCTATTCCAGCCGTACTGAACTCGGAGCCTTAATGGAGACCAGATGCTGAAGGGTATAACAAACATGTGGGAGGAATGGATGAGAGGGCAGGAAGGCCTGCAGGTCGGAGCGCAGTGTCCACAGTGAGGTTCCCTGGGCACGTGCATCGCTTTTAAACCCAACGTTGTTGATCCTTTCAAGCAGCTTGGTTGTCCTTGCACTTTGGCAGCAAACCCAACCACTGCAGAGCAGTTTTGTGCAGGGGAGTTTGAAGAAGGGGCCTGCAGGGTGGACCCAGAAAGGAGCCCGAAACGTTGCAGAGCGGAGACGCTCTGTAGAGGGAACCGCGTTGCTCTGTGAAGGCTGCTGAGGGCTTGTAGTGCTGTATGGCCCCCTCACCAACCCGCATCCCCTGCTCTCCTATGGAAGTTGCAGAGGAGGGTGGCCCATCCAGGAGGGTTTAACTGTTTGTTTTCTGGCTCCCAACAGGTGAAGTTGATCGACTACATCCATAGACAGCGGCAGTGCAAGCTGAGCGTGCCCCTCAACGACAGGACGGCAGAGCTGAACAGCTACCCGCGATTCAACGACTGGTTAGACATTGTCAACGTGAGGAGAGAAGTTGTGCAGGTGAGCGGGAGATGGCCCCGGGCACGGAGCCTCCGCGCGGGGCCCGTGGTAGAAAATAACATGCAACCTTCTCCGTGCTGTACTAGCCCAAAAGGGAACTGCAGTTAGAATTCTGTTTCCTGACAAACATAACAAATGGACAAAAATGTTAAAAGTTGTTAAAGCTTAAGAGCTTTCTCACTTCTGAAAGCTGCATGTCATAATTCTACATCAGTGAAGATCCAGAGAGAGCCAGTAGCTCTAACCTCTCTAAATTTAAATTGACCTAAGAGTGGTCAGAGTTTACAAGTTTGGCTCAGACTGATGGTTCAGAAACTCACACAGCACTCGGACTATAAAAACAAATGGCTTGTGCCCAGTATCCACAGCAGTGCAGAGGTGGGAGGCTGTGGTCTGAATCCAGAGTGTGTTGGAGTCGTGCTCAGAAACAAATCTTTCTCCATTACATCCCCCTGCACGGTGAGTAAGGGCTGTGCTCAGCCTGGTATCAAAGGGCATTGCATCAGTGTAAAAGAATGGAATGACTAACTCTGCTCTGGTGTTCTGTGGGGTGGCAGACATCAGATGTTCGTGCTCGCTGACCTGGCTCTTTCTGGTCTTTACAAATTCTTTACGGTATGATTCTTAACATGCAGACAACTCCTGACCACTACAAGTCTCTACTGCACAAAATAACCCAATACTTCCACTGGAATCAGAAGTAACCAAATAAACAAAGGCCTCCACGTCCTCTGTCTGACACACTTTTAAAAAAGAAGAGCCTGAAATCATGTCCCTGTTTAGGTGATTGCTGGAAACTCCAGGACTGCAGGGCACGGACGTGAGATTACTCCCTGGGTCTGGGCTGTGCATGACTGGGTAGTGCTCCGGTCAGTGAAACATTAATGGCAGCGTGAGTAGAGCTCAGGCCACGGAGGGCTAGCAAAGCAGAAAGGGCTTTCTGCATTCTGCTGCCCACTCTGGTTCTGCAGACCACGTCCCAGTGCTCCCCTTTGATCTTTGCACAAGCAAAGATTTTCCTAGACTTCAACAGGAATCTGCTTGTAAAAAGACTGCATGAAAAATGCAGCACATGTGCATGGGAGTTATTACAGATTGCTAATGTTAGCTAAGCAGGTTCTGGTGAAATAAGCTAAGTTCAAGACTTACTTTTCCTTTTATTTACTAATATTAATGTTGGATGTGATGCCTTTAAATGGAGGTTGCCTTGCAGCCCCCTAGCCAAGGTTGGGTGGTCGAGTTGGAAGTGCAGGAATGGCAAGGAGGGAGAATAGCAGCCTGGTGCTACAGCCACGCGGGGCTCCAGCTATTGTTGGTTTCTAGGGTTACTGGAATCGCCTGAGCCTGCAGGAATGTCTTTGAGCTCTGTGAAATCCTCTGGTGCCGGCACAAGCCGGGGAGGAGGCGGGGGAAGGCCGGTCAAACCACATCCTGCTAACTCAGGGAGCGAGCGCTGTCCGGCCCAGCGCGCCATTTGTGCGGGCACCGACAGCGGCAGCTTTTGGAGGTTAACTCCTACAGAGGGGCTGCTCTTGGCTCTAGCAGCGCTGCCTGTGACGGGCTTGGGCAGAGCGGGGCTTAGGGAGCTCCTGAAGAGGCAGCTCAGCAGGTGGACAGTGACAGGGGGACACGTGGGTGCCAAGCCTGGCTCTGCTGCAGCACACAGGGTGACCTGGGGGAATGACTGCACCTACAAAACTCAAATCATCACGCTGGCTTTCCTTCCAAACGCTTCCAGAGAGCGCTGCAGAGAGAGGGAGACCCTGCAAGTGCTGTAATAGCGTTTTGATGTTAGGTACCTACCCCTCTTGTCTGAGAGACTTTTAGGCTCTGAAGCTAGTGAGAAAAGTTGTCAAACACTTGAGCAGTGTCCCCTACCTGCTCCTCAAAGAGTCGAGCTGCAGCAGAGCCTGGCCGGCCGGCGCAGGGCTCGCGGTGCGGGCGGGCGAGACCTCCCAGCCGGGACACTGCACCTGTCGGGGACAGGGGTGGGTGAGAGGCCCGAACTCACATCTACTGCCTTTTCTAAATGATCCCGATTCCCTTCGCACTTCCAGAGTTGCTGGAAGGAGCATTTCAAGATTTATTCCAATCTGTGACATAACACCCTTGCAGACAGCCTAATTGCAAGGAGCTCTTTAGTCCAGCAATTACAGAAACAAAGCAGCCTTTCTCGCCCTCCCTCCTCCTGTTTCTCCCTCCCCTCTCCCCCAGCCCGCTCCAGAATAAAGCTCCATGCCGGGAAGCCCAGAGGCGCCCGGCTCTCCTGTCAGAAATAGAGCACCGGCTCTAATTTAGACTATCTGCTGACTCCCCAGGTCCAGAGCGAAGCCTATTTTTTACTCGGCGGCTTGCGGCAGACGTCGTGAAGCTGGAAAGCTCTCGCTGTTACAACTGCTGTCTTGTTGGGCTCCTTTCTCTCTGTGAAAAATCTCTATATTAAGCAAGAATAATGATGGCTTGTAAAGTCCTTTAGTTCTGGAAGCGATTCCAGTGAGAGCATGCAGTGCTTGTGGCGCTGGGCGACGGCTAAAACGGCCGCCAAGGCGGAGAGCAGCGGGGCCGCGGGGCCGCGCCGAGCGGGGGGCCCCTTGGGCGCCCGGCCCGCACACCTGCAGGTAGGTGCCGAGCACGAGCGCACCGAGCGGCTGGCTCGGGACCGCTCCGAGCGCCGGGCAGCGCAGCCCTGCAGCCCCGGCCTCCCCTACCCTTTCCTTGCTTTGATGCCTCTAATGGGCTGCCGCACAGATCGCAGAAAACGGGGGCTGGCATGAGCAGGTTCTGCCTTGGGGACGCACTGATTTTGTTCTGCAGGTTGCTTTTCAAGTGTTTTCTAGAGAATGATGGTGTTGTTTTGCTGAGGGGCTCTTGGGGTGAATTAGCACTGTCTATGTGTAGCTCATTGCAGAAAATAATGCCTAGAGACTTAAGTGGGGTGTCCTGGGACAGGAGATAATTGAACTGACAGCTTCAGAAGGTGGGACAAGGAACCGTGTGGACAGGGAGCTGTATTTAAGCAATCTAGTGGTCTCCAAAGGATGAAAGTTGCTCTGAAAATGTGCCCAGGAAAACACACTGCTCTGGATGGCTATTCTCACCACTGATAACCAGGGTCTGGACTCGAGCAGGCAGTGGGAGGCAGGAGAGTGGGAACAGGGTTTGTCATCCCTGTTGTCTGTGTGCTAGGGGAGTCTCTTGCACATCTAGGTTACTTGGCTCTGAGTTTGGGACTTGTCTCTCAAAAAGAAGAAAGGAGCAGACAAACTCCCATCACTTTATTTTCTGTAGTACATAAAACACTTCTTCTCTGCCTTTGCCTTTTCCAAAAACTTTAGAACTGTTTCTTCTTGCTTAGAATTTGTCACCATCTTAAAAAGTAATTTAAGAAGTAGCCATCTCCTTATCATGCTCTGCGACGTGTCTGAACCAGCCTTGCTCCGTGCGAAGCAGGGGTTCCAGTCAATCAAGCCTGGGAGGCTGTTTTTAGTGCAGGGGAAAATCCTGGCTTGGCATGTGCAGAACAGCCGGGGCCACTGCTGCTGGGGCCACCACCTCCAGGGCCACCAGGGCCACGGCTGCCGGAGCCACCGCCGGCCCACCTGGGAGCAGGTGACGCTGCGCATGGGTGGCAGCTCTGCCCCATGGCCCTTCTGCTGGCGGGTGTAGGTGCCTCCCAGCGCACGGAGCCGCTCCCTGAGCATCCGCTGGTGCCTGCGGGAGCCCTGTTGTCCCCAGCGTGGGCCGTGCCCAGGAGCGGGAGCGGCTCCCGGAGGGGCCGTGGCAGTGCCCGGTGCCCCAGCGTGGCTGCGGGACAGGGCAGCGGCGCCGGCGCTGCTGGGCCCTGCGGCCGGGTTTGACCTGCTCGGGCTATGGCCCTGGGATGATCCGGACACTTCACGGGAGAGGCTTTTCCGTATTGCACATAAACTCGCCAGAAGTCTAATACAGGTTTTTGTTCAGTGGCTTCCTCATTAGACTCTCTAGAAAGCCAGAGCAGAATAAAGCCCAGCAGAACAAGATGTTCTTAAACACATCCTTATGTGCTCTGCTCAGAGCTCCCAGCAGGAATTAAGCACCTTATGTAATGGGCTTTCTCTCCCAGCATCTGCGTCTGTAGGGGAGGATGGCTGGTAGGTATTGATTTAAGAGGAGGCACGTGGGGCCCTGGCACCTGCCTGGCTGCATGGGAGCAGCGTGGGACGAGGGGCAGGTCACACTGCTTTTCCTGAGCACTAGCAGGAGCATTAGCCCTGTAGGCTTCTCTGCAGGAAGGAATTTTGCCAAAAATAACCCATCCTGTGTGCTAGGTAGCAGCATTTTTGCCTTGTTTTAAGGATTTAAGTTGGATACCAGACAAGATTAAAGCCCTTCTTACACTGCCATGAACTCTTCTCCCTGGCTAATTCAGAGTAACCTTTGGCTGGCTTCTCGGCTGCTCTGTGGTTTGGTTTCTCACCTCTGAACAGGCCTGCTGTGGAGTGTGAATGTCTGATAAGCCGGGGGGGTGTAGAAAAGCCCTTCACCTGCTCTGAGAAGGGATGATTTCCTGCTTTGGGCTTTTTTAGCATCGTTTAGCTGAGTAAGACATTCGGCTCTGTGGCAGCTGCTGCAATGACTGCAGGCTCCTGCTTCCTGCTGTTTAGCTGCCCGCTGCTGCGGCCCTGGATACCCTGCTGCCCATGGGGCAGGCGCGGCAGGGAGGGGCCTCAGCGTGGCCCAAAGGAGCCCAAACTCCCCGGGCTGCCCTGGAGCAGCCAGAGAGACCGCGGAGGAGCCATGTGGGCCAGGGCTGTGCGGGCTGGGCGGGTGGGAGCGCCGGGAACGCGCAGGAGCCTCCGCCTCAGTGCCCGCGGCAGCTCCTGCGCCAGCCGCTCTCGGCACCATCGCGGTAGCCGGCACTGGCCGGGGGGTTGTCCCAAGCCCCTCTTGCAGGGCTCGGGCTCACCAGTTCTGGTTAAGCCACAACATATGTGCAGCACGAGTGGCTGTTCGAAGAAAGCCTCTTAGTGCCGCCCTCCCTGCTTTGGAGGCTTATTTCTTCTGTCGCGTGTCATGGGGGCTGGCAGCAGGTCCACAAAGTCTGAGCTCTTTCAGCTCAAGGTCACTGGGATTGTTAAATATAATCTCCTTTTCTGTACTTATACTTTCCTACAACTTGCTATTCTGTCTTTCTAAAATTAAACCAGTGGGTGAAAGGGTGGCCGAGCCCTGGTGCAGCCCCAGGACGCATCCGCTGGGCAGGCCCCAGCCCCTCGCTCCTTTTCTCACTCCCTTTGAGAGCTTCAGCAAGTCCCTGTGCAGAGGTGGAAGTGGTGGTGAGAGCGGGACAAGAGCCGTGGCTCTTAGAGCAGGGCCTCGGCACCGCTGCCTCGTTTCCTGGGGGAAGCGCTTTGTTGCTCCTGTTGTTTTTTTTCCTGCTTTTTGTCCAAGTAGAAGTCACTTGGGAACAAGCTGTCTGGGGGGACTTGGTTTTTCCCACATCTCGGAGGTGCAGATGTGCAGGAAAAGGGACAATAGTGGGCCCAGGGAATCTGTACTGTTATTATTCCTCTAATGAGTTATAAAAGAAAACGAAAACGTACCGCACCTTCGCTGAGCTCCGGCTGCTCGGAGCTGCTCCGTTCCCGGTGCTTTCCGTGCTCGCCCGCTCGAGTCGGCTGCGCTTTGTGTCTCCTCCTGGCTTGTGACCGAAGACACAAGTGCATTTCTCAGACTTACTGCTGTCTTTCTTGCTTTCTTATTCTCCTTTGCTGCACGGTAACAGTCACCTAGATCAGAAGGTATGCGATTACTGCGGGTTACAGTGTGCTGAGCTCTAGAGGTTGGGGCTGTTCATAGCACTGTCACGGCTGAAATTAAAAGCCATGGGTGAGGTCCCAGGGGCACAGGTTTGTATTAAGAAAGATGTGCTTTTAAAGGACGTGCAGCAGCTGACTTACAGCTGTTAGGGCTTGTAGGGGGCTCTAGGTATCTGTAGGATTTCAAGCTTTTTCCTGTCAGTGAGACATGCTTTTGAGTTTCCCCTTTAAATAAAAGCCTGGAAGCCTCTATTACTTCACACGATCACGGGAGTCGGAACTGTAGGAAAGAGGCCAAATATTGTGAAATTTGTGATCTCATTGTAAGAGCAGGCAGCAGGGAGGTTTGTTTAGGCAAAACTTTAAGGGAAATTCCTGGGTATCTGGGCTATGTATCCTGGGTTTGTTTATCGGGCACAATTGCTGCAGAGTGCACTGGAAACACATGAAGGGGGGAGGAGGGAGGCCCCACAGCTCAGCTCTGTCTGGAAATAGCAGGTCACTGCTCGCTTTCCCATGTCCTGCATCCCTCGTGCCCGCGTGGCTTAAACCCCATCGTCTGGGGGGCTTTGGCACGTGAAGCCACACAGGGAGTCTGTGCAAATGTCTCTTCAAGCAAGATACGAGGAAGGTGAGTTCTCTAGTGGAGAAAAAATTGCTTGAGGAGGAAGCTTTTTATCAAAACATTACATATTTTTAGTGAAAGAAACCACTTTCCTCACTGTTTTTAATTTCTCTAATGAACAGCCAAGTCTTTTTCTATTTATTTTTCCCCTTTTCTTACAACCTTGTTTCATGATTGCTATTTGAAATGGGGAAGTCAAACCTGCCGTGGTAACTTTTCAGAAAAGGCTGCGCGTGAAGCTGCTGCCTCTGTCGGCTGTTGCGGGGCACCCCGGGTGCGGAGCACGTGCGGGCGCTGCCGCTGGCCCCGCTGTCACTGGCTCTGTGGTCACGGCCATGGTCAC
>JAUBOD010000668.1:2859844-2870446 GCA_032353885.1 Nothura maculosa
GGAGGCACCACCAAGTGAGCGGTTGTGAGCCGGGCAGGCAGCAGCACTGCCTAAAGCGCAGCAGAATGGCCGTCTGTGTGTGTACAGAGTGTGTGTGCGTGTGCATAGCTATATTCATACGTGGGTGTGTGCACAGGGGTGTGTTTCTACATATATCAATGTATCTTTTTTTCTGCAGAGAATCCCAGAAGAGCTAACCTTAGATGCCTTACTAGAAATGAACGAGTCAAAGGTGAAGGAAACCATGAAGAGATGTGGTGCCAGGGACGAGGAGTGCTCCAGACTCAACGGCGCCCTGAGCTGCCTGAGGAAGGTGACGGAATCAGGTACCAGCTGCCTTGTTGTTCTATGACATTCTGTCCTCAGTAACTCCAGCCCCATCCTGTTCCCTTTCACGTGAGACAAGCTGCAGAACCCTGGGCACTTCGCTCCTGTTTCAAACCTCTTGCCCTCTGCTGTCTTTCCTACCGGCTGCTAGAGTCAGGAGAATCGCTAGCCAACCCCCAAGAGCCAACCCCAAATGTATGCGCTAGAGAGAACCCAATTAACCAGAGGCTGCAGAAAGGAGAGGGTTGTATAACTAGAAATGTGCATGTTCAGCATGCACGCGGGGCTGGAGACGTATTTTAGATGCTCATCTCCAGGGGGTCAGAATGCTGTTTCACCTTCATCCCCCCTTCCTCCTCAGGCTGTTCCCAAGTGCCTGCAAATTCAGGCGGGATGAGGGGGTTTCTCACTGCACACTGGCACTGAGGTGCGTCGCACCTCGCACTGCAGAGCACATCAGTCTGTCTGCAGGGTGATGTTTCCTGTTGGTGTTATAACAGTTCACACCACTCACAAATCATGAAGACTAGTTAATGGAAAAGCCAGCAAAACAGCTCAATTTCTTATTTCCTTTTTGTAATCTTTCTGTTTTGGGCCATCAGATATTTTCCTGGTGTACTGTGGCAAAAGCAGCTGCTGTTCAGGAGGCAAGGCATATACTTACTGTAATAAAATTAACTCACATTTAAGTAAATACATTATTGTTTGTCTCCCTTCCTTTAAAACTCTTTGGTGTTTTAAAAATAGCCATCATTCATACTTCTCAAAACTAGGTATGTTCAACCACTCACTGTCAATACAACCTCAGGGCTTGAAGCCTTGACTTTCCATCTTGAGTTCTGTAAGTGATTAAGGCCATGTTTGAAATGAAGACAAGCAGTTTCAGTGCGGAGCTGCCGCTCTGTGATTGCCGCGGTAACTGCGCTCCGGCTCTAGCTCCGGCTCCGCTGCCCGCAGGCGCCGGCACGCGGGTTTTCCTGTGCACACACCAGTGTCCTGGCACCAGTGGCCTGCAGCACCAAGCGCGGGGCTCCCGCGCACCCTGCGTGCTGCTTTGGTTCCTTTGTGCCCTGCTCTGTGT
The DNA here is from genome assembly GCA_032353885.1 of Nothura maculosa. Classification (NCBI taxonomy): domain Eukaryota; kingdom Metazoa; phylum Chordata; class Aves; order Tinamiformes; family Tinamidae; genus Nothura; species Nothura maculosa. The sequence goes on from JAUBOD010000668.1 coordinate 2,861,253, forward strand.
CCCTGGCCAAGCTGCGGCTCAAAGGGCCGCGCGAGCGCAGCGTCCAGCGCCGGTAAGTTCTGGCAACGCTCTCGTGTCGCAGAGAGGTGCCCCAAGCGGTGCCTGGGACTGCTCAGCTCCCTTCTCCCCGCGCCCTGTCCAGCACCTTTCTCAGGCCCACAGGTGGGATTTAAGAATCCAGCTGGCTAGCAGAGTAACTTTCCCCTCTCACACCATCGTGGACGTGAGACAGAGGACACAAACGGTGGCTTGCCTCGCGCACCGTCTGTGGAGATGGTGACCCCCTTGACTGACCCTGCTCTGCTTGGTGGCCAGGTGGGGAGCTGAAGGACGACCCGCTGATGAATCTTGCAGAGAGCCATCGAGAGAGCAGCTCCACGAGCCCGGCAGAGCCCCCCTGCTCCTCTGCAGCGCCAGGGACCCCCAGCCCTGCACTGCACCCGAGCAGGGGCAGCGGTCAGCCACGTTCTGCATCCGTGTCCACAATCCTGCCCTCGGACTCTCTTGCTTCGAGCCACGGACCCTCTATCTGTGTAGATAACCTCCTGGACCCCTTTGCCTTCCCGGCGCACAGTGGCAGGTTAACGCCAAGGACTCCTCACAGCATCACCATCACCCCCCCCACCACTCCTCAAGCCAAGAGGCGCCACAAGGTGAAGCCACCACGGACTCCTCCACCCCCCTGCCGGAAGGTTTTTCAGCTGCTACCCAATTTTCCAACCCTCACAAGGAGCAAGTCCCACGAATCACAGCTGGGCAACAGGATAGACGAAATTCCACCAATAAAGTAAGCCTGATACTCCCTCCTTCCCTGTGGGTGCTGGTGGGCTCTGATCATGGCCTCATGCTCTGTAGAAGAGCTGGTGTGTGCCTGCCTGGCCTGGTTTTGCTGTAGTTTGAGACCCTCTGTCAACACAGTGTTCTAGGACTTTAACTGCTAGCGTGAGCTTTACAGGAGCCTTCATTTATTATAGTATAAACAACTACATCTCCATATGAAAACAAATGGGTCTCAGGCTGTATCTTTCTTTGGAATGATGCAGGCTTTAAGATTTGCTTTTTTAGGATATATGGGCTGAAAGGTGTTAATCTAACATTGAACTAACAGGTGGGACTGGGAGAGAAATGTGCCTCTGCAGACCCTGGCTATCACTAAGTGACGGAGAAGTGTAAATGAGGATCCAAATTCTGGCACCAGGCTGTTGTATCTTAAGTAACTCTCTGACCACCGAGACCTGTTCAGAGAGCCTGTTGACTAAGAGCTCACTGCAAAACTGCGCTGTTACACAGAGACACCAGCAGAGAGGGGAGGGTGCTCGGGGGCGCTAGGCTCGGGGCGCGCGCCCTGGTGCCGCTGGGCGCCGCGGTGCCGCCCTGGCGGCTGCTCCGGCAGGGTCATCGCGAAGGCGCCCTGTGAGTGCCTGTGAGCTACGTGCCACACACCGCGAGCGAGCAGCTCCCATTTGGGAGCGGGCAAAGGGGGGACCTCGGACGGAAAAGAGCTGTGGCCAACACGCAGCTTTGTTCTGAAGCTCCATGAAAGACCTGGTCCTGCTGTGATCCAGCTCCTACTGAACAGGGGTGCTCAGAGCAGCAGCTGGAGGACTCCCCTGATGGAGGCACCTCTGTGGAGCCTTCCAGCAGGCTGCATTGACAGTTGTTGTCCTGTGGGCTGGAGTGGAGTGGACGGGCTGGGTTTCTCTATCCTGTCTCGTGCAATGAGTGGCTATGTTTTTTTCTGTTTTCCTCTAGGTTCGGTAAGAGATTTTTACAGTCTGTCTTCGATGCGCTGCTTGGGAGGGAGGACCCCATCCTTGTCAGTTACCTGCAGCATCTCAGCAACTTTGGGAGCTCCTCAACAGGGCCTCGTATCCCAGCGTGGCCTGTGCAAGAGCTGCAGAATCCTCACAGGGCCCTTGTTTGGACTTGCTAGTTCTTCATAGGAATGGAGCAGAAAAAGGAATACAGATATTTTAAGGATCAGAGCAAGGTTTTAGTTTTGGTTGTAATTGATCATCTAGAGGCTCAGAGAGTGTCTGTGTCTCTTAGCATGAGGCACGTCGTAATTTCATTTCTTTGGAGATCCGGTGCTAAGTTTCTTTGCATAATGATGGATGGTTGCATGTAGCCTTTGCAGAAACAGTTCAGCAGGTGACTGAATGGGACTATTCATACATTTAAAGACTGTCAGGACTAGGACTTGTGCTTTTACCCCGGCAATACACTAGCATTAACAATTTAGCTCTCCTGACATGATTATGGGCATCCTGACAGAGGCAAATGTGTTCACCCTGAAGCTAACATGAGGAGCTGTGGGCTAACTGAAAACTACTCACCCTCCTCTTAAGGATAAAAATCTATAAGGATATTATAGTCCTACAAGTGTATTTAATGCCTAGGAATTACTGAAGAAAATGAAAAAGTATAAAGAGGGAAGAAAGTGAAATGAAAATGTAACGGTTTAGCAATCTTAGCTGATGTTAATATGATCAATTCACTGTAGCTTTGGATGACCAAACTAGATGAGTTTTATGCAAATATGTTCCTTCAAAAAACAACCAGTTATTACAGATGCTTAAAATCATAGACTTAAAAAGTTCACTGGAATAATGATAAAAAAGAATCTAGTGCCATCTATGGTCAGAGAGAGGCACAGGTTGTCAGTAAGCAGTGACTGTCCAGCCTTGAGCCCCGTTTGTGCTGCAGGTTGGGTCCTCTCCACATTTGCAATGTGGCAATACATTTATTGCAGAATCCTAATGGTGAGCTTTGCTAGGAAGCCTTCTGCTGTAACTCCTGGAGCACCGGCCACATTTTGGAGTCTGCATCTCCTTTTCTGCGTTTATCAACTTGTTAAATGACCACATACAAATCTCTGTATTCTTCTGGGTCACACTGACTCCATATATAAAACGGAGATAATATAGTTCTCATCATAAAAAAATACCTTGAAATCTGTTGACCTCGCCTGCAAACTAAAAGACAATAATACTGCAGGTAATATTGCTGGCAAACCACCTCGAAGGAAGTGTCTGACTTCCAGCTTCCAGTAAGTCTCAGCACTGCATTTAGTTTCCTTGCAGAGTAAGAGACTGAGAAATAGGAATCCCTATTGGGAGCACAAAACCAAAACCTGTTTGTTCTTCTTTTTGCGTTTGGAATGACTGCATCGCAAGAGGGGCAAACTTCCTCCAGTCCATAACCATAAAGCAAAAAGAACAATATTTAACAAGAATACGAGGGGTGAAATATGGGTCCCCCAACAAATCTTACTTTAGCTGGTTTCTATGAAAACCAAATTAAAGAGCAGTATGTGGTAGCGTTACAGCGGAAGGCCGGTCCCAGCTGTGCAGCTCCTAGTCCTTCACTGTAGGTGCTGGTCTTGGCTCTGCACAGCCTGGCGAGGCCCCTCGTGACTGATGCCTCCCTAACCACCGTTCTGTTCCCCAGAGCTCTCCCAAGGATCCCCACAAATGGTACGAAGAGACTTTGGCCTCGCTGTGACACACAGGTACGTGGCGCGGGCTGCGCGGGCTGCAGGGGAGCCCAGGGGCTCTCGTTCGAGAAGCGAGGGAGGCCCCTTCGCAGCCCTGCTCATCCCTCCTAGAGAAGCTGGGGCTGCAGCCTGACTGCCTCCGAACGGCACGTTTGCCATGGACACTGGCTGACGTCTTTTCCCCTCTCTTTTGCTTAGGTTCTCCACGAAGTCTTGGTTATCTCAGATTTGCCAAGTCTGTCAGAAAAGCATGATGTTTGGGGTGAAGTGTAAGTACTGCAGGTGAGCACACAGATCTTCTACAGAAGAACTTTACGTTTTGATTCATTAATGTTTGCCAGCACCAAATATATTTCTCGATGTGATGCACTCTTCGCAATGACATAATCTTTTCAGTCAGCTTCTGAAGTGGCAATGGATGTGTTGGCATGACCTGTATTTCGATTGAAGCCTGACATACGGAGGGACCAATTTAGCTCCCTATCCCAAGGGATTCCTGCCTGATCTTGCCTGGTCCAGCTCTCTCAGTGGGAGCTGGATACCTGGCTAGGGGTGAGGAGTCCAGTTTTGGACTCTGTGATGTGACTGTCTGTCCATTGCACTATGATTTTTAGCACTCTTTGGCTTCATGATAGGAATCAGTGAAGGAAACTCGTTAAAATAAATCAGATGCTAAGATACGTATCTGTCTTTAAGGCTGGCACGGGGCCCCCGAGCTTTCCCGCGCGCTGGCGTTAGCAGATGCGCAGCAGAGGAGGCTGCCTCTTTGGGGAGTGAACACGTGGCTATTTAACATGCAGTCTTTCTCTTCCAGGTTAAAATGTCATAACAAGTGCACTAAAGAGGCACCTGCTTGTAGAATATCCTTCCTTCCCAGTAAGTTTTCTACAAAGTCTTATTAGTTCAGCATAACTGATAACACCACACAATTAAAAGTCTGATTAAAGCTTTCCCACCTGCACCCCCTCTCTCTTCCCTACCCTGTGTTTCAGTAACAAAAATAAGGAGGACAGAGTCTGTCCCTTCAGATATCAACAACCCAGTGGACAGACCGACGGAGCCGCAGTTTGGAACTCTTCCCAAGGCACTAACTAAGAAGGTACCTGGTGGCCGGGGTGACTCTCATGTCTGCACGTGCCTAAGGAGGAACCCTGGGGCAGGTGGCCAGCAGCTCCTGCTGCTGCAGCAAGAGCCACTGCTACCAACCTGCTGCCACATGAGCCTTCCCTTTGCAGACAGACTTTCCTCCATACAAAACAGGCCGTGCATCGTTCCAGCCCCTGCACCCGTAGGAAACATGAGCTCTAGCAGGCTGGAATCAGCTCACTTTGTTCAGTAAATGCTGAGGAGAACTTTTCTCACCAGTGACTTTGCTTTGCAGGAGCACCCACCAGCAATAAACCACCTGGACTCCAGCAGTAACCCTTCTTCTACAACCTCCTCCACGCCATCTTCCCCGGCACCTTTTCAGTCTTCCAACCCTCCCAGTGCAACGCCTCCCCCGAACCCATCTCCCATGGGCCAGAGGGATGGACGCTTTAACTTCCCAGGTAAAGCTGCTTTTTCAGGAGAACTGCCAACATCAGAGAGGCTGCTGTGCAAAAAGAGGCTGATCAAGACTTCCTAGGTAGTCGTAGGTTTCTGAAAACATGGTTGCATCTTATGCTAGGTATGAAGGTGAATCATTTATCCAACAAAAGAGTCTATTCTTACCAATTTTAAACTGGTATCAACAATAAAAGGTACTTTTTCAGGAAACGACTTAATGGGGAGTGCCAGCGTCTTTCTTACATGATCTGATCTTTCAGTTTTCTCCTTTTTAATGATCTGCTCCTCCGTTTTCTCCTTGTATTGCAATGCATGCTGCTTGCCCTGTTTGGCTGCCAGTGGCTTTGAGTCATGAGCAAGCTGACTGCTAGAGCAAAACGTGAAAAGGAGAGCTGGAAGACTCACCAGTTCCTTCCAAAGACAACCAACAACTAACACTTGTTTTCAGGCATTTGTTAAACAACTCTGGCGATAAAGAATTTACCTGACATAGTTTATAGATCAAGGATGTAAATGTGCAGTCCTTAACAAAGTTGTCGGAGGCAAATATTCCTGACAAGTGCAAAGGCTTACATGGCAAGAATAAATTGAATTCTTTCTACCTGGAAATGAAGTCCCATGCCACCCCAGAGCTGCCACATCCAGCCTTTCACACAGCTGCATTTTGCCTTTGGTCTCCGAGTTAAACTTTCTAGTTCAGTGAACTCAGAAGGAGCAGGATCAGTGCCTGAGTTTAGTAAAGAATTCTCCTGAAACCACTGAATTTTATCAGCCTAATGAAAAGGGTTTGCAGATGGCTCATGAGCTTCAGCTTCATAGGGGTGTTTCTGAAGAGCTCAAAGTGAAGGCCAGGGGAGCACTGAGGCATCACAAGGGCTCTCAGCAGGCTCTGCTGTCAGCATCCCTGGGTTCTGTGTCCCTTCAAGTCCATGGGCGTTATTTTTTTCATCAGGCTGTTTGTTTATCTGTAATAGAGCTTTCATTGGATGGTTGTGTATCATCTTAGCCTTCCAAAAATGCATGTGCTGAAATTCACCCCCTCAAGCAAGTTGATAATCTACTAATCTGTTTCCCAACAGAGAGTTGGGACTAATACATCGACTGCGTGGGGGCACTTGCTGATGATCCTCTAACTTGTCTTTTTCACCGTTTTTTTTTCCCTGTCTTGCTCCCTTTCCCTCCCTCCTTTTTTTTTTTTCTTTCTGGAAAAGCTGCCTACTACATTCAGCATAGACAACAATTTGTCTTCCCAGGTGAGTTGATTCTATTAACAGCTTGTGCTGCCTGTTTGCACCCTGTGAACTTGTGCTTGTTTGCTGCCCTTGGTTTTAAACTAGCGCATGCTGCCTGAGAACGATGATTCTGCTTTTCAAACAAAGATGTATCTAAAGCAAAGCTTCCTCTTATCTCAGCATATAATCAGATAATTCAGACCTCCTTCTCCTAATGTAATGTGATTTATGTACCAGGATAAATAATATTCAGTAGCAAGAGCAGATTTTTGCTATGGGATTTTGCACACACTCATGTTCTTCCTTTAAAAAGCAACATTTTCTGCCTCTGCAGGGATATGTTATTTAGCTAGTACAAATGGCCACTCTTTGAGGAATACTGAGCTAAGCTATATAAAATGAAATTCTGAATGACTCTTTGGGAACAGCTTGTTTCCTGCTTGAGAATTGGTGATGTCGAATATAAGGTACAGAGTATTTGCTCTGTATTCTGGATGGCTTTGCAGCCCAAGCTGAACTCCCTGCGGGTTGGTGATTTGGTCACACCAGACGCCGCTGCAGTGCATGACCTGCAGCACCAGTGTAGTCCTGGTTCTGCAAGGATTGAAGCATTTCTGACTGTCTAAGGCAATTTAAAGGAGTGTGAGGACATTACAGACAAGGAGGGATCTTGCAAGATGTTACAGATAAGTCAGTGAATGGAAAGAGGATTGGGCTTGGTCAGTACACAGACATGTAAGTACTGTGGAAAATAAGCACTTTTAAATAAAGATATTAAATCCTCTAGTCTGTAGTTCAGTTACTTTATAATTTGTGAATAATAAGCAAATATTCATTATTACAACTGTTAAAACTTCAGACCTATAAGGGAGTAAAGTATAAAATATGTATCACAAATGCTTTTATTTTCTCAGAAATTTCCAGTCCTGCACAAGTAGCACAGCATCCAGAAACATCTGAAAACACTAAGTAAGTGTTATTCATTCTTTTCTTTGCTTAGCATTTACCTGATAATCTTCAGATCTCGGCATAGAAGCAGTATGTTTCGGTCAAACCCTAAGTAACCTGCTCAACTTCCCCTCTGAAGACTTAGAGTTTATTTTAGTCAGAGGGATGGTACTGCTCTTGGCAGTTTTATAAAGCGGAGCGTGATATTTGCTTCAAATGAGAGAATAAGGATTTGATGCCTTTAATATGTGGTTCTGCTCGTGTGCGAGTTCCCTGGCTCAGAAGCATCCAAAGAAACAGAAGTTACAAGTTTTACAGTTTAAAGAGCTCAGTACACTGAGCTAGAAGCAGACACCTAAAACACTGGGAATTGCAGGACATGCAAAAGTTTTGAAATCCATTTCCCCAACACTCACAATTACTTAGCCCCATGTAGCTGTTTCAGAGTGTTGCTGGTAGAGCTGTAGCCACACTGCTCTCCTTGTCTTCATTTCAAGTCTTCATCCTTCACTTTGCAAAGTAGAGCCTAGAAGCCCCTCTCTGTTAGGCACAGCAGTCATTGTCTCCAGCCTATGGTGTTGCTGTCAAGATCTCTTCTCTGTTTACTCCCTTCCACTCCCCTCTGGGGATGTGCAGCAGCCCACCCCTACCTGGATATGCGAGTATTATTTTTGCTGTAACTGTTTCTTCCTTCTCTTGTTAGTGCTACTGACCTGCTGGACACAGATGGAGCTCCTTGTGAAGCAGAGGTAGGTTTTCTGGTACCCTTTTGTACAATCAACAACTGCTATGCTGCAAGAGCAATGAGAAAGTTGTGGCCATGAAATTCTCCATTGAATTCTACTGAAATTCTGAATCAAGCCCAAGGAAGAAGCGTAATAATCCTAGAAGAAATTTGGGATTAGCTGAAGAGCGAAGAGGCTCTTGACTCTTTCTTTTGAAGTGATCAATAACATTGCCACACAGACAAGTTTACAGCCAACCCATTAAAAACCGTCTCTCAAAATAGCCTTTGCATTGTCTGGTGGGCTGATCCTGCCCCTCAGCACACTGACGTATTTTCCCCTCCTATTACTTGTGAACAGGTGGAAGAACCAGAGACAAATAAATCAGAACCTGAAGATGATGAGGATGAGGTGGAAGACTTGCCAAACCGACGACCACACTTGCAAGGGATGATCTATCGCAAACCCAGCCAGACCAGCGTCTACCTGCAGGAGTGGGACATTCCCTTCGAACAGATCGAGCTGGGGGACCCCATCGGGCAGGGACGCTGGGGGAAGGTTTACAAGGGCAAATGGCACGGAGAAGTGGCTATCAGGCTGCTGGAGATAGATGGAAACAACCAGGATCATCTCAAGCTCTTTAAAAAGGAGGTGATGAACTACAGGCAGACCCGACACGAGAACGTGGTACTCTTCATGGGAGCGTGCATGAACCCTCCTCATTTAGCAATCATTACCAGGTGAGGACATCTTTTTTATCTATTTCTGTGCATAAACCTCGTGCTGCAGTCAGGAGATGGCTGACATGAACGCACTCCAGGCTGAAAGACTGCCACTGTAGACCACAGAAAGGACAGACTTGCCAATGAACCCCATAAAAACGTGTTTTCCTGACCAAAAAGAGTGGAGAAAGGATAGCTTCAAGGGTTTGAACATGCTGCATGCCCCAGTTTGGACCCCTGCCTGATTAGGGAGATAGAGTGATGTGGTGCTGGTAGTTCTTCAGCTTCTGCCCCTGGTGTTGGGAGAGTGAATCAGAGCCCCCCACCCTGCCAGGGCCATTGACCCCGAGTGCTTCGGAGCGGTGCCTGGGGGACCCCAGCACTGGGCACCAGGCGTGTGCAGCACGAGCTCGGGGCACTCACAGGCTTCCTGCTTCCTGGGGCTTAGGCTTACAATGGGATCCTGAGAAGCGGTCTCAGAAGAATCGCTCTGTATCCTTGAAGACTTCCTGCTGACAGGTGT
>JAUBOD010000668.1:2880093-2893904 GCA_032353885.1 Nothura maculosa
CTTAGAAATAACGTACTCAAAGGATGATGAAAGTCTCAGATGTAGTTCATATAAGAAAAATAATTATTAGAAACTGATTTTTAGACTGCTTTTGTCTATAAACTCTGTTCTTTCTTATCGGCTTCTTTTAAGTGGTTTAAAGGGGCTGAATTAACAGGTCACCCTGATATTTCCTCTTTGCATAATACTGACTTGGATCACTGACATCCCTCCACAACCAGGACTATAAGCAATTGCCTTTTTGCAAGAATAGTTCATTTTTGTTTTCTTTTACAAGCTGAACTTGAGAGTCCTTCAGTTAGAGGACAGCCAGCAAATAATTTCTTCACCTTGTAGGAAAGGTTGATGCAAGAGGCTGCTCACTTTTTCTGCTTTAACCACTTGGCTTCTTACAACAGTTCTCAAACTAAGCAGGGCAGCGGCATTAAACTGAAAGACCATGGAAAGGACAACCCAGGTCCAGGCTCTCTTCACAAGCTGCTAGAGTTTAGGAAGCCTCGTGATCATGCCTGTGATCTTCTTGCCTCCTCATGGCTACTTTTAATAACTAAGATATTTTTTCCCTTCCATGTCCTGGAAAGCCTCCTTCCTGGATCAACACATGACACAGGTTTAAGAGATATTGAATCTATTTCAAGTTCTCAAAGTTTTCCCTTCTGAATGTGATGGCCCATGTTAATTAGTGAGTTAGAAACCTCATCATTTGGTTTTCTTGAAGTACAAGACTACGTTGAGAGCATAGTTTAGTTTTAGTCTCGCTCAGTATTTTAGGGTTGCTTAAAGTTAAAACACAGAAATGAGTTAATTAATTATGAGAGCAAGTTTGGACACTGGGTTGGGCAAGAGGGTTGGCTCCAGACCTAGCAGGGGCGCATGGAAAGCATCTCTGGCTCTCCGAGAACAAAAGGCAACAAGTAGGCAAGTACTCCTTTAAACACTAATTAAGAAAACTGATCTTGAAGATGGAAGTTTTCCAGATTTCACAGATCTCCAAGTACAGAAGAGAGTGTTCAACGAAGATATCTAAAGCCAGAATCTGTCCTTTAGAGCTGGGTATCTGCCCGGGCTCCAGGCAGAGCTCCTGAGCGCACCCAGAGTCCTCCAGACGGCAGCTCCAGCTACAACATTTTCACTGACCGACCGGGTGAAAGCAGCTCTGCCAGCGCGAACACGGGCTGCTCGGTGCCCATGGAAGGGATGCTGTAGTGTGCAATTAATCCCAGAGTATTGTACTTCTGGCAAACAGCTTTATACTGGAAATAACAGCAGCACTGTGCTATCCTGCAGGGAGAAGGCCAGGGAATTTCATACAGTACAATTATACATTTCATCAATTTTATCTAAATCTTTCATGTGCAAACAATGAAAACTTTTAGATAAGCTTTTTTTCCCCTCTACCCAGAATAAGAAATAATGAATTGAATTCTCAATTAAACTTGAAGGACAATTTTTTTTTTTTTTTAAATTGAAGCCCAGGCATAAAGGCTGAACATTATATTCCATCAACTGTTAACCAGAACAGTCTGTTATTTGCCTAGCTGCAATTGCCCAACAGTTTGCAGTCTGGCTGTCCAAAGCACCAACAATTTCTTATCTACCCGAAGCAAGAGGCCTCCTCTCGTGCCTCAGCTGGCACAAACCCTGCTACAGCCAGGGGAAGTATCTGGCTCTGAAGAAAAGAGGTTCCCTTCGCAGCTCCTTCCCAGCCCAAGGGGCATTTCCCTACCAGACAATCTGCAAGTGACTCCTTTTTCCTCAGTTTTGTGCCCCAGCGAGCAGATGGTGTCTGTGGGTGCAGCGGTGGGGACAGGGAGTCCTCACACTCCAGGAAACAACTGGTGCCTTTTTGGAGGCGGGCGAGAGCCTCCCCAAACACCAATGCTCTGTGCTGTGCTCACGCCAAGCCCTGCGGGAGGCAGGGCCAGCAAAGCAGGCACCAGTATCAGCAGCTCTAGTGACACCAGTGACTGCTGCGCTAACCTTACCCGAGGAGCTGGCCCAGTGGAGCTGGGTGAATCACCTGCCCTGCAGGGCTATAAGGGAGGTCGCCCGGCCAACGCTGCTGCCAGGGCTGCAGCTGCCTCCAAAGCTGCGCACGTTGGCATTCCCTGCCTATTAAAACCTCACTGCCTGCTACCTGAAAGGCACTTCCCACTGCTCTCCCCATCCCGCCCATTTATTCAAGGTTTGGATCTGCTGTGATACCCTGTGCGTCAGGGTGGCCACACGCAGACATGGGTTTGATGATGAGCCCAGCCTGCTAATCCGCAGCACGCTGATACGCTCAAGGTTTGCCCAGATGTTGCTCTGACGCAGGTTCAAGTGCAGGGCCAGGCGCTGTGCGCAGCTTAACAAGTCCTTACGTGTCACAGCAAGACCAGCAAGACATTACCTAACGCAGGGGCTCTACAGGACCTGGCAGTCACGTTGTGAGGAAAACATGAACCAAATACTTGTCTTCTACTGAAAGCCTAAAATAGTTTTTAGCCGAGGAATACAGTATATATCATCATTCTAGCAATACATATTGTTCATTTTAAGGGTCTTTAAAATATTTCTTTTTCAATTACAACTCATCTAGACTCTGCTGTCTCTGAACAACACCAGCTTTTTCAAAGCTACCAGCACTCATCTCAATGCAGGCAAATTAAAGCACAAAGAGAGCTCTCAGCTCCAGATGGCTACAGTTTAACGGTCAATTGCATTTTAATCCTTAACACCCACAGGGAGCATTTTCACCAGCTCTGCAGGACAATCCCAACTGCCCAGCACTCCTCACAGTGCACATACATCTCAGCATGCTCTCAGGGCTGCAGCCACCTCCTGGCCACCGAGGCCTCCTCGCGCTTCAGAGCCCCATTCAGACAAGAGGGGCTCTCTACGCACCTGCAACACAACACACCAGAAAAGGAAAAGAAAAGAAAAAAACCCTCTCCCCTACCTGACTGCACAGCACAGCCCATGTCCCAGAGCTCCTTCACCCAGTGACCTGGCAGCCACAGGCCACCTCCAGCCTCTTTGCTGCACAGCCGCTGCCCATCACCGCCTTGGCTGGTGGTGGCTGCTGGGGCACACCTGGCTGACATGGTGCCTTGTCTAACAGGGCACACCTGGCTGCTGCAGTCACCCCCTCACTGGGCCGCCCTTCCCAGGCCATGGGGCAGAAACGCAGCCATCCAGGCACCTGCTCCAGCTGGAGGTACTTAAGCTCCTCTCAGGTGTTACCCCTATGGAAAGGCTTGAGCTGCTGTTAGCTCCTGGCTATGCAGCAATGTTCCAGGGTGCTACAGCCATAAAGCATTGCCTTGGGAGCTGGCAAGGCTTAATCCCTTCTAATAAATTCTTGTGGTGCTTCTGAAATGTATGAATATTGCTACTGATGCATGTTCTTTACCCTGTAACAAGTATGAGGCAGTATGTGCCAACTTAGAGCTCCAGGACAGAGGCTTAAGCTAATGGGTGTTACCCACACAGACTGCCCTTCCTGAGCGCTGGCTCCATCAGCCAGGTAAGCTGGACTAATGAAGCAACTCATTAATTGTCTCAGAAATGCTGAAATGTAACTTGAAATGAGGCTCCCAAATCAGCAGGGTGCACAATCATCTAAGTTTTAACCCAAATTTTCCTCTATTTCTGACATTCCTTAAGGGCTTAAACTTCTGCACATGGTTACTTATGTGACTGACCTGGGCCTGTATCAAACACTTCAACAATTGCACAGCAGGCTGTTTGATCATCTTTAGGGTTTTAAAGGAGATATTCTGCATCTTGCCTCCTAAATGAAGTTTCATTTTTTATCTTTGAATTGACTAATTATCTACTGACTATCATCTGCACTTTATCTTCCCCATTTATTTCTGGAGAAAAGCAATTATATATAGCCTCAGCTCAGTGCTGCAATTGAAATTAACCTATGACTGCGACCAGTTTAAATAAATTCACAATGAATTCGAATCTTTACTTTTTTAATCCTTTCCTTTAACTGCCTTCTTACCTCTCCATCAGCGGAAAATTCCTGCAATGCTGGAATTAATGCCACAGCTAAACTCACCTCAGTGCAGGAGAAAGGCAGCTTTTGAGCTGACACACTAATACACTTGCCTCTAACTTGCTGGAGGCCTCTGAGGGAGCAAACACTTTCCTAGCTGGTAGCTCTCAGGGCTGTCCCACATGTTCAGGTTATGGCACTATGTGAGGGCACCCCAGTCTGCTCTCAACTTGGTACCAGTAGCACTTTACCCACCCTCCAAATGCAAGTGAAACACAGTTCCTTGTTAATAGTACAAGTGAGCATTTATAAAGGATTATGGTAATCCTTTAAAACTGTGATTACTTTGGAGAAAAGTTACCCGAGATACAAAGAAATAATCCTGACATGGAAAATCATCTATTAAGTTGTGTGTGTGGAGAATGGGGTGTGCTGTGATGATACACCCCTCCAAAGAGCATATTAGCATTTGAACTCTGGAACTTACTTCTTCTGGTTTCTACATCTGTGGGACTCATTTGAAGTCCAGAGCTCAATGAAAACAGAACTTGGCTCCCAAAGGAAAGCCTTCTTGATGCAAAGTGAAATTGCATTGTTCTATTTCCATCCTAGCCCAAAAATTAGGAGCAGAGAACATCAGTGGAACATAGTGAAAACACCACACACAGTGTAGGTACCAGGGGACCATCAGGACTCCATACCTGCTAAAGACCTCCTTTTTCCTTGACTGTTTTTGTGTCTGTTGTCTGAAACTTCCTGTTCTCTGACATCACTGTTCAATTCTTTCAACTGTGCTGTATTTTTGGTCCTATGCTTAAGGCTGTCCTGAAGTGCACAGAAACGCACTGCATCTGCACACAGCTGACTTTTGAGTCTCAACTCTTTCCTCATCAGCTTCCAGCTCCTGGAGACAAGGAGAAGTTGCAACATAACTGGAAGGCATTAAAAGATCTAAAGACAAAATGCAAGCAAGGGCAAAACGTATCGCTATTATTACCACTTTATACTCTGCACGTCAGTCCCACAACCCAGGCTCACACGTCCCTGCCAGTCACAGCTACGTGTGACTAATCTTAGGTGGACTGTGTGACTCCTGGGGGTGGAAGGAGGGGCTGCATATGGAAGGAGTGTTCACTGGAGTCCAACTTCACTCCACTGAACCCTGGGAATTTATCTACCTCCACTTTTTGTAACACAGAGATACATTTAATCCAAACAGACATTTTTTTTGTCTCAATATAAAGGCATAATTTATTAAAATAAATCAAGTCAGCACAGAAGACAAACAAACAAAGTGCTTATGATTTGTCTGAACCTCACTGCCATAGGCTCTGTAACAGCAGCCATTCAGGTCCATGTCCACGTGCTGAATCACATAAAGCAGAAATTGTAACTGCTGTCTCCTCATTTGTATGCATTTGAAGTGCATGTTGAAGGTATTTCCACTTTGGAACCATTATATTATTATCTCATTTACAAACATTACTTCAAGTTCAACAACCGGTGTGACGGCTCGTTTCCAATAAACACAACCACTTTAAAGGGATGATAATAAGCACACTAAAACAATCTCATATAAATAAATCCACATAGATAAACAGAACACTTCACAAAAATATATGCATTCTATAGTAAAAAAAAAACCTCTAAATTTACCTTTGGAGCAGTTTTTATTTTGTATTTACAAAAAAATGGCAAATTTGTACTGGTCTAGATGGATTTAAAAAAATAATTTGCATCTTCATTATAAAGATGATAAAAATTGCTTAAAAGAAGTCCAATAATAAATAGCAACAGAAGTTAAATTTATCTTTTTTTCAATTAAGGCTAAGGTTTAAAAGCTACTATCAGATCCATATATACAATCTGTCATGAACCAGAAGCAGGATTTGGTTCCTTCCTTTTGGAAAATAACAATAAATGTACAAGAACAGTCTAAACCATTGTTTGCTGATTCTCTCAAGGACTGGTGGATTGCAAGGCTCTTACATCTCTTTTGACTTCATGTGGAAACACAGCTCCAAATATATCTTCATGGTATCGCTTTTGGCTCTGCAAAGAAAGATACCCAAGGGATGAAATAGTACCTGCTGGCCACTTCTTACACAACAACAAGCAACTAAAGGTCTTTCGTATCCATATGACTGATTTGATGACCATGATCTTTTGTTACTACGTAAGAGAAGAGGACTTTTGTTACGGTCAATATGGGAGCCCACCAAAATCCCAGCTTCACAAGATCCAGGGCAAGTTCCGATAAAACAAGGTTGCTACAAAGCCAGACATTCCAGCACTGTGATTTCACTTATGTGCCTGCTTATTTCTTAAACTCCCTTTCCTCCTCTTTCAGTACTACAAAGTCTCAAATTCTTGACATTCCAGTCACACTGCAAAACTAATGCCCAGAATCCTAGAGGAGACAGCAGGCGTAATCATAGATACAAGGAACACAACATGTCACTCACACATCCTAATCAAGACTAAACTAAGCATTTTAATAATCATGGTGAGTGGACAAAGCTGGTCAGTTAAGCTTTTTTCTTCAACACACTGCTGGAAAGAAGCTCCTCATGACTGCGCCTGCAGCCTCCTGTAGCCCGTGCCAAGCACTGGCTCAACGGAAGGAATACCTTGCACATCACTGCATACCTTTAGCTGGAAGATATATTCCTCTGCCTGCTGCTCAGTGAGGTTCAGTTTACTTGCAAGTATCCTCTTCAAAGTCTGAGCAACATCCCTGGCCATGCGTACGTCTCCACAGATGTACAGATGTCCTTCCTCTTTATGCAAAAGGCTGCACACTTTGGCTTCCAACTTGCTTTGAAGAATGTCTTGAACATAGACCTTAGAAACAGAAAAAAAAAAAGCATTATTATATGAGGTCAAATGCTTTAATGCTTTTGATATTCTAAATATGATATTAATTAGGCTCTAAATGTCTTAACTATTCCTGGTGTGTTCTGCAACACAGCAGAAGAGAGGAGAAATGTCTTCATACCACATTTAGAATTAACCTTAAATTTGGAAGCTAGTTAAACTAGAACAGAACTGTTCTTTTTTGATCAACAGCCTCTGCCAAGATTCCTCTCTTGCCAGGATATGAGGACAACCAGGAGGATAGTTTAAGCCTTGTTGTTTTCTCCAATCAAGGTTTCTCCTAGAGAAGAATTTTGCAGGGTTAGTTTATCATTAGAATGGTGACAAATAACCACAATTCACTAATTTCTCACTCCTAGTCTAATATCTCAGAAAATTTAAGGTTTCTGAAAATGTTACACCTTCTAGTTTTAAAGGGCATTTGCATTTAAAGGCATAATTATGTCCACTATGCCTCTCTAAATAGCAGGAAGGGGTATTTTTATATGGCTGGCTCACATTGAAATGCACGTCGACATTCTCCTTTACTTAGAAGGAATGAGGCCTTTTGCCACTTGTTTACGACATGATGAGGCAAAATCTTTTTTTTTTAATTAAGAAAAATATTTAAGCAACGGCCAGATCTAACTAGCGGGAGCACTCCCAGAGGAGCCCATCCCTGAAGAACAGAGGAACAAGCCTTACTTTAGCTTGGCCTGGTTGCCTGGAGTAAGCAGTATAGACCTCTTCCAGGACTCCTTTCCTCTTCATTTCCCACATTTCTTCTTTGTAGATGTGATCCATGTCTGGCTGCCGGCAGCCAAACAATAATGTCATGCTTCCACCTTTGATTCCTGAAAGCAGCATTGGCAAGTTACTTTTTCTTTCCTAGTAAGGATCATTATCTCCTATAACTGTCTCATTAGAAGGTTGCATTGTCTCAGCCACGGCTCAGGCAAAGCAACTGCTCCTTTCTAATTAGCTTTCCCCATGCATCATCTTGGAAGCAGTGTTTGTGCACGCATGTGTCTGTGTTTGTTCTGACAACTTGTGATTAAAGGGCCTGCAGTAGGATTAAACTTTCCTGGAAGCTCAGCGATCGATGTGGAAGCTCTTGCTGGAGCACGTTCCCACACAGAGATACAAAGAGACCAAGGGAGAGCCCGTCCATGTGAGAGCTCCTTGTGTGAGGGATTGTGGCAGTCGGTGAGCACGCAGTGTTTAAAAGGACACACAGGTGATTTCCTCCAACTGACAGAATGCTTCCAGACCACCAGAATTCCAGAATTCCACAAGCAGGGTGGAATCTTTCTTTAGCTGTTTGAGCGCAGTGTTAAATCAGTCATGGGATGACAAATCTACATGTGCTTTACTTTGCTAGTATTTTGCTAATATTTCTTAGTGTCTTTTTCTGCAGAGATTTTGTCTTCTGCTGCTGGGTTAGGTGCAGCCTGCCCCTTGTGCCAATGCCCACAGTACCTTTTTTTTCCAAGTCATAGAGACGCTGCTGCCAGAAACTTCTGAACGGAGCAATTCCCGTTCCTGGACCAATTAGAATGCATGGCTTGGCTGGCTCCCTTGGGAGATGGAATCCAGTAGCACTAATATACAAAAATAAATAAAACAGAATAAATCTATTGCTACAAAGTTGTGATTGTTTCTACTGCCCTAAATGAAGATAACTCCTGTTATGTTAAAATACATTAGAGTAAATTTGGCTTGAAGGAATGAAGAATCAGAGTCAGTGTATTTTTGAAGAACACAGCAAGCCCTAACCCTGACAAGTCCCCAGGGAGGCAGGAGAGAATCTGTTACTGTGACTTTTCAGAAACTGGCAGTCTCAAGTCTTTACTCAAATTCACAGGTATACTTGGAATACGAGGTAGAAAAATAATATATGACCTTCTTATCTTTTTCCTAGTGCAGCAGATGTAGAAGTAATGCTTTAGGGAATCTGAGCAAACACTTCTGAATTGATTTAGCAGTACTGAATAAATTCCTTCACTGGAATTCAGTAACATTTCAATTATTTTCCTTAAAATATTCAAAGGAATTAATTTCAGGAGAGGTTGGATAAAAATATCCATGATAGCGAGGGTCAATATTTGCCAGAATATTTTACTTTACCCGATACCTCTTTGAAATCATACGGGGTAAATATGGAGGTAGAAGAGAAATAATTAATATGCTGTGTGCTGTAACTCAGAGAGATAATCACAGCAGAGTTTATGACTGACTTGTCAGTGTCAGTTGCCTGAATGATTTTGAACACTACAGCCTAAGTTATCAGTCTGAAAATAGGAAAAGTGCTTAATGTGGTGACTTTTACTTTTTGTTCTTTAATTGCTCTGTAGTGGATATGCCAAGAGTAGGGATTCTGCCATACAGATAGAATTCTTTGAGAACTTTCTAAGGATTTATGATTTTACTCAAAATAAAACATGGAAGAGTATCTCCTCTCTGGAAGACAGGCAGTTTCCACTCAAACTCAGATATACCAAACTACAATTACCAGTTACTTGGAAATCATATGCAAACAACAGAAAATACTGAAGAAAGTGCCCTAAGAACTGCTGGCAATTTTTTTACTGCCATACACTCACCTGCGTACAAAGCATGGGACTATTTCATTGACAGCTATTGTATTCAGCCACGTGCTGCAAACTCCATGGTGCAGAGGCCCTTGCCCACCTAATCAGAAGAAAAGAAACACTTGTGATTGTGGGAAGCGCTTTCTTTTTCTTAAGAAATCACAGCTTATACTTAAAGTTGAGGTGTTTAAATAAGTGGATACCTACTAATGATTTCTCGAACAGGGAAACACTGAGGAAGCTGCAAGATTTTTTAAAAAATCCTGATACAGTATAAATAGCTGAACTGCTGTACGCTATTATATTATCATAATACAAACTTTTTAAAAAGATGTCTTTATGGCATATAGCAGATTAAGATTTTACTGAACCACAATGCCACAGAAATATCACTTATTTAAGAGATACACGAGAGCAATAGCGCATTACCTCTTGTTTTGTAGTTGACCACTGCAACTGTCAGATGTATTTCTCTGGGTGTCATGTCGCAGGAGGAACTCACAGAATAGTACCTGGGTTTCAGAAGTGGCAGCTGAGTCAGTAAGAAAGATGTTGAGATCTCCATAGAAGGAAACTCCTCCAGGACCTCCAGGATGTTGGGGCTGTTGTAAAACTTCCATTTATTGTATTCTTCTGTGTTCTAAAAGTCAAAGGCCATTGCAAAGTTATGAGGATGTGTTGAGTTCAGGACAACACTTGTAAAACAAGATTCCTGCTTTACACTTAATTAAACATGCATATCAGCACCGAACTCCCAAAACACTGTCCCCCAGCACTGGGGTTTCCTATACTTCTTCTCAGACAGTAATTGTTACTTTGAGGATGTCAAAACTAAAGAATAATCTATTTACCAGCACACTATGTGACATCCACAAAATTATCAGAACCCAAGTCCTGATAAGTAGTGGGCACTTACTGAACCCAGCAGGAGAAGCAAATACTTCCGTACCTATGAGTCTTTGGTTCCTCAAACCTACATCCCTCCTACTCTTGCAGAACTAAATTGTCTTCCACTTTACCAGCTTCCCTTCAACCTCCCCATCTGTAAAAGTCTTTTAAGGTCTTTTAGTGGTTTATCACCAGAAACCACTATAAGGCAGGCAAGAGAAACAGGCAGGGCAAACTGACCCACCCAGAACCACACAGGAAATATCAAGAGATTTCTTATGATCCGATTCCCATGCCTGAATACACCACTGTCCTTCCTCTCACCGGGGTTGGTTTTAAAGTGCACAGAACGTGCAACAGAGGGGCAAGAATCAAGCAAAGAACTCTAGAGCTTCTGCTACACAGCGAAAGGGCATCAGCTTCTCATTTTTCCAGTCCCTAGCATTTATGTCTCTGAGCATGAATCTAGCCCTAACACTTACATGACATAAGACTTCCAGTTTCTCCTTGTCTCCTTCCTCTGTTACCAGCTGTGAGAGTTTTTTTAGCAGTTGTTGGGAGGGTGGAGTGGTGATATCAAGCAAGTATGTCAAAGCCTGGGGCAGTGTGCAGGCTGGAATTTTTTTGTCACTTGTCCAGTAGCCACCTGGAAATGAGGGAAATAATGCTTAGAATTCCCAAATGACTTGGACAGCTGTAGAGCTTCACAGGGCTCAGTGTCCCTCGAAACAGGACTTCAGAGTATATGCATGCAGGTCTAGCCAACTAGGTCCTACCAAAAAGAGCGTCTGCTAGGAAAATTAACCTAAAACCTTGGTGATCAGACTGTGCAACCTCCTTAAACCCGAGGAATTCGTTAAAAAGATTAATGCAAGATTTCAATATTTTTTGTAAGCAGAGGATCATATGAAGAGAACAGCATGATTTAAGCACAATGAAAATAACACTAAAACAAAAAGAATGATGTAAATCATCCTTTCTGTATGACAAAAGCCTTTTATGATGTAAATTATCCTTTCTGTACCACGGAAGCCTATTATGATGTAAATCATCCTTTCCATATGACAGAAGCCTATTCCTTTGCAGATTTCTGGTACTAAAATGGAGAAGTCATAATCTGGAAATATATTTTATCACTCTTAATTGATTTCAGTAAGCAAAGTCTACTAATTAATTTAATTGCAATCAATAGCCACCTAGCAAGTGCATGACAAACCATGTCCATCCAGAGTAACTCTGCCAGCACTGGTGAAGTTACCACAGACTGACAGAGTGTGCAAAATCAGAATGTAGAATTAGAAGAGCAACTACAAGCATCAATAAAAATCCTATTAAAACCAAAGGAAGGATAATAAGATAAACTGTCTTGAAGAATTTGGAAGAATTTTTGAAAAATCTTTAACCTATTTATTTTTTATTTTATCTGAGGAGATCCAACTCACCATCAGTGCATGTTTCAAGCCTGACAGTCTGCTCAGCTGGTGGGGCATCTTTCACACGCGCAATGAGGCCACGGACTAATTCTGGCTGGTTGCCTGGGAAAATCCCAATATGCTCTCCAGGCAGGTAGTGCACTTCCTGATTAGTCTCACAGGAAAGCTTAACCAGGATGGTAACACGACTGAAAAAAGAAAGAAGACAAGTCTTGGTTATGTCAACAGGATTTCCCTTAAACTGCACAGAAAGGAATCAACCTGAAATGACAGTTGGCAACGGTTTATTTGTGTTCACCATCAAATTATCAGACTAGCTTAGTAATTCATGGAGATTTGATTGAATAACAGTCTAGATATGTGAAGTATTTGTATTACAACAACTAAGATACTGAAGTGCTGCTTGATCAGTGCAGTAGAGAATAAATCTGCCTGTAATCAGCCAGTGAAAGAAGTGCTCTGCTGAGCACTGAATAGCTCACATGGAAACAAATTCACAGGACTTTCTATGAGGAAATCTCCTTATATTTATATAGAACATATATATAGTGTATAGAAATATACATATATATATATATATGTATGTATATATATATATATATACACATATATATACACACACACATATATATATATATACACACACACATATATATATATATATATATATATATATACACACACATACATACACACACTTTATATAGTATTTAGAAGAGGGATGGTGCAGACATACCGGAAGATGTTGACAAGCTATGCATAAATGCTGTTTCTAATGTGAAATCTTGGGTGTTTGGGTACTATATGGTCTTGCCTCGCTTTGCAGTGTGACTGTGAGCACTACAGCAGCTCCTTGCACTGTATCTCTTCCCTCTTCTTGTCTGCTAATGGACAATTTTGTTTTTCTAAATGAAGTAAACATCTGCTTAGCATGTAGAGAACCAAGCAAGAGACAGGGACCAAACCACTGACCTTCTACACTTGTTAACTAGCAAAGGGCCACCACCACAAAGGGGTTTAGTTTCCTAAAGTCCCAGAGACTCCATTGTGAAGTAAAGCATCCAAACAAGAGCTATTCTGGTGCTCCCATCATAATGACTTCTAACAATAATACCAAATTCTCAATATTTCTCAGTAATTACAGAGAGAAAATGTTTAAATCCAGGCATTTCAGTTAGTTTAATAAAATGTAGTATTCTTACATTCAAAAGAATAAGAAACAATACCTGGATTTTACACTCTGCAGATTCTGTCGGAATTTCAGCTTCATGGGAATTACATCCTTTGCATGAACGTCTGCAAGCACTGTTGAGATATGAGGATATGACTCATTGCAGTTTTGCAATTGTGTTTGTTTAAAATGGCTTCATGTATATGCAAAAAACATTTTAACTATGTTTGCCCTAGAATGTACAACAGTTAGGTAAATCCATGTAAATCTATGTCTTTTTTTCCTCCTCCCACTGAAATCTCATTATTATTCCATTGCATAGCACTGCAGCAGCGCCCATATCACTCTTGGACAATCTTTACAACTTGGACCTAATCTGTAGTAGAAAGACAGAGCAAGTGGGAGGTGGGTGGTAATACCTTTAGTCAAGTCCATGGTTTGAGAGTCAGGTACTATCCTGTAATTCTTAGGATCCCAGGTTTCATCTGAAGTATATATCCCAGGCAGCTGAATACTGTTTTTCCCACGGATGTTGAAAATGTCACAGGCAGTCTAGAAAGAAGAAAAATTTAAGGCTGTTAACAGTAAATGTAAATATATACATATATATATATTCCTAGCATTGTCTTCTTGGATCATAGGTGTTAATGTTATGCTTATTTCAGTAAAGAAAGCATTAACACCAGGACGAGGAAATGGAGCTAATTATGGTCTCACGTAATTTTAAAATATTGTCATTTAAATAATAGATAGATGCATTTAAAAATGAATGTGTTTAAATATTTTGTGAAATATTTAAAACCATTTTTCCTCCATTTTTATGCAATGCTAGTTAAGACTGAAATGAATGAATGAATGAATGAATGAATGAATGAATGAATGAA
>JAUBOD010000668.1:2894004-2910829 GCA_032353885.1 Nothura maculosa
TTCCTCCATTTTTATGCAATGCTAGTTAAGACTGAAATGAATGAATGAATGAATGAATGAATGAATGAATGAATGAATGAATGAAGAATATATTAACTAATTATTTACATTCACCTTGAATGCATTGACTGCCCAGCTGCGAAAAGCTTCTTCCTGCCCATTGAGTTCATCTCCTTCTCCCATGGGAGTGAGCTGAGAAGCCCCTAGCTGGGCCAGTTTCTGGTCAATGGCATGAGCAAAGGCACAGAACTCGGGATACATGGTAGACCCCAAACCAAAAACAGCATAACTGCAGAAGACAGAAGCAAGTTTGGGGAAAGGCAATGTTAATGGACCACAAAGCTACACTAAATAAAAGGCAAAAGGACACATATGCAAACAAATAACAAATTTTACCTAATTTTTTTCCTCAGCAATTTCAGAGTCAACAAGGAGTTCTTCAAAGTCTGTATAAACATTCATAAAATAATTAAAGTCAGAAAAATATCTTTTGATTGATTTTAAACAGAAGCAAGAATCTGATTCATATTCTATTCAAATATACAGGACAAACAAAAGGGTGGCCTTTGGTTTCAGAGATCCTGAGCTCAATATTACCTTTCCATTATTTGGAGAATCTCCATTTCCAAAAGTGCTTGTAACCACTAAAAGGAGTGTTTCTTTTTCCAGGTCACAGATTTTGTACTCATCCATGCACAGAATCTGGAAGATACCAAGCTTATGAGAAATTGCTAGTGGACATAACTAAGAACTAGCATGAGATATCTTGGTGACTGTGAGATCCCTGTTTACCAAACCTACGAGACACTGTGCTACATGAGCAAAAAAAGCTAAACTGCCAGCAAGCTATTTTTCCTGGCTATTTAAAACTTGGAGTGAAGGCTGCTTGAATGAAGGAACTTGCAGAAGCTGATAAAACTAGCCAACCTCTGCTCTCCATTTAGCCAACCTTTGCTCTGGTTTGCTCCCAGCAGTTTGTGCTTCCTTACCTTGGTGTTGAAGGCACAGCTGAACAAGCTGCACAGACTGCTGGCTAAGGTTTCAGATTTCCCAGTCTCTGTTGCATAAATCACAGTAACCTTGGGTCTGGCTGCCATTGTTTTTCGCATGAGGGAAGATGCAAAGAACACAGCCCTGCAGAAAAAAAGAAGCAAATATGCATCATTTTGAATGGAGCTACCAGGAACTCCGACTGATTCATAAGGAAGCTAAGAAAGGCTCCTCTTGATTATGGCTTTTCCTTAGAAGATTCTTTAAAATAAAGGTGAAAATCCTGAATAAGAACCTCAGCTATGAAAATTACCTACATGTGGACATGTGTGTGATTCAAACAATTCAAGTAACTCCTATTATAAAAATTACTCAAGAACATAGAACAGGAACATCAAAATAACAGCACATTTGGAAGAAAGTACTAAGTCTTTTTAACTTACTGCTACTACTACACACTAACTTACTTCGCCAAGATGCTGAGCCTTATTTCTTTTTTCTTTGGCCTCCGAGTCTCATCATGCCAGAGATGTGTCTTCCAAGCATCCACCTTAAAAAAAACCCCAAAAAACAAACCAAAACAGAAAAGGTTCAGGTATGAAATGTAAAATAATAAAAACACCATTTGTGTGTCTGCACATCTGTGCAATCTCCCACAGCTACCAGTGGATTCGTTTGCAGGCCCCATGGGCGCCAGCGAAGCGCACCTGGTAATAGAAGAAGGGAGTGAGGACGTAGTTGAGCATCTCCTGGTGGAACACGGGGGTGATGCTCCCCGACATAGGAGGCACGAGCCACACCCAGTCAGCCGGGCAGCCTCCGCGCACCCGGTACTCGCTCTGCATGTACTTCATGAAGGACTCGGCAGCAGAGTGGTGATCCATGATAGTGACGTTCTGTTTCTAGAAGAATTGCAAAGACAAACACATACACTGAAACGCTCCTTCTGGTTTGCTCCCTAACATAGTTGCAGCAGTCTTTGCTTTGGTTGATATTTCAAGGTTTTTATACAGTTCTGGAAAGTCTTTATTGTTAAACAGACAATATTCCATATTGATCTTTGACTTGGATCTTTGTGTTGTTCATTTAATTTTTTTTTAAACAGCATCTTTTTGCCAGCATTTTACCTCTGCAGCACTAGGAGAGCATGCTAAAATACCTCTTATTCATTTTTCTCTCTCTTATATTATTATGATAGCTTAAATACACAGTCATTGTAAAATGAAAACTTAATTCAATGGTTTAATACAGATTTTGACATATAGATAAATGTGTTAAAAGAGTAATAATCTTGCCCTTAACTTCATTTAATCTCTTTTTCTCCACCTTTTACCCTCATATGAGATTTTTTATCAGTAAATCAGGAATAACTCTGCTGGAGTTATATTGATAGCCTCCTGTGAATTGAGTGTTGGCCCACTGGCACTGTATCAGTATGAAACTGTTATAAGTGAAAGGAAAAGAGTGCCCACTGTGTTCACTGTCTCTCCAGATACCAAAGTCACTGACTTACTTGGAAGCTATGAAGCACAGCCACATTAATCTCTACAACAGCTCGGTCTTTCCATAGTGATGATAGTTTGTTTGTTTCCAGTCCCATTCTTCTTCCCACCTCCTACACACGAAAAAGAGAGTGGGGAAAGCAATCTCAGGACTTTGACCTGATATTTTCTCTACCTTATTGAAAGAATAATGCAAGAAAAATTATCAAGGAAAGAGGACAGGTCAATGCTATGCAGGGCAAAGTTATGCCAACAGACACAGCTGGCATCAAAGGTGAGCTTGAATCATAGTGCTCCGGTTCTTGAGGCTATCCCAGCCTGCTGAATATCCATTGGCATCCGTTCACGATGTCTGCCACCAGTCAGAAGGCGGTGTTAGATTAGCACTGATGTCTTGGTGTGAGTAAACCCAACCCCCATCCCAGCTAGGATGGGCAGCACTTCTCTTTCAGAAACGTTCTCCCAACCAAGCTCCCTGCGTTCCTGTATCCGCACGCTCCCGCTCCAGGACGTTACCTTCAGGATGTTGTACCGCTGTACGTCACAGAAGTCTCGCACTCCTATCTCTGTCCCCATGTACCAGCCGTTGAAAGGACATGCTGTGAACTCCAGGCCTCCCACCTCAAGAAGCATGTTGGCAACAGCAGGCAGTGCATACCACTTCAGATCTAGCTCCTTAAACCATTCATACCTGTTAAAGAAACATTTGATTTATTATATAATCTCCTCATCCTGTAGGCAATAACTACAAAAGTTCAGGAAGTACCATCCGTAGAAGGGACCATGGAGCTTGGTCTGCAAAAGCCCACGGCACAGTTTTCATATGCAGTGTGGAAACTGGGGATTGTCTGTTACAGAAACTGCACAATCTGCAGGCCACTCCCAAAGCAAACATGAAGAAAGAAACAAAATGAGAGAGGCTGTAAATATTTTGTTATGAATGCAGACCCAAGTAAACATCATTGTACAAACCGAAAGTACAGGAAGAGGTAGCTGGTAACAATACCTGGCAGGACCCACATGGAACACCTGACAAGCAGACTGTGAGCTAGGGCGAATCACACGCACTGCATCCCCACTGCTCCCACCTTGCCCACATTTTTCTTCATATGATTGAAGTGAAGATTAGGGAAAAGAAGTTTTATCAAAAATGTTGCGGGCTCTCTTAATTTAAATCTCATGCTGGCTGGTATCAGATATTTTATGTTTCAGGAGAATTTACCATGATTTCATCCTAACAAAAGACTCACAGGGTAATAAACCTGACCTCATATTAGTGTAATAGCTAAGGTGAGGCAGAGGCAAAAATGTGATTGTGTGCTTACTTTGGATGCTCCATTGGCACTTCAAGGATAATTTCTGGCGGGAACTCAAATATTTCTGGGTCTTGGCCGTTTGCTTGGAGAATGAGTGGAACTACATCAAAGCGGCCGTATTTCGGCTTCCACCCAAGCTCAATGCACAACTGTAAATAAACAAAGTAGGTTTTGTTTTATTAGGTTTTTGTCCTCCCTGAATTTGAAGACAAAAGAAGGTTAAATCTTTAAAAGCTGTAGAGGTAACTCCTCGGTGTACTGTCTTTGTGCATTCGAACAATGACGGGTTAAATCCAAGCACTGATTCATTCCCAATATAAGGGGAGGATCAGACCAATCTTACAGCATCAGTCACTCCCTTGGAAGGGGCCACAGGAATATTTGCCCTTGCTCTGACAAGCAGAGGAGCATTTCAGGTCAGGACTGTAAGACACTGTTGCTTCAGCCTGCACCTGCAGGACAAAACATCCCCTTCATTCCCCATCCCCACACTTCCCGCCCACTCTGCATAAACACACATCCAAAGACAACTGAACAAAAGACAGATGGGTTGGACAGGACGGAAGGCAGCTCCGGTTCTGTATTTGGAAGTGTACCTGCGTGAACTCAACACTGGCAGGGTCTCCTATGATGGACCCATCTGGCATTTGATAGCCAGCGTATCGAATGAGCTGGCTGTTCCAGACGCGGAAGTCGTGTTTCCCATCAGTCCTCTGAGGGAAGACAGTGATGACTGACCTGCCCAGAGACACAAGCAAATCCCATTAAATAACAGCACACCAAGCACATTGCAGTTATTAAGATGTAAGTTGTTACTCACAGCAGTAATATTTCTAAACTAAACATCAGCACAAGTAAAATCATGCACCTCTCTGCCCTGCTCCCACAATCTCCACTTGGTCTCTTCTCCCCAGGGACTATGGAAGTTTTTACTGCATCAGCCATGGACTTTAGCAACTTGCAAAACAGCTGATGGTGGATGCAAGAGGGACAGGCAAGTACCACGAGAACTGAGAGCAGAAACAAACCATCTAAGTACCCAGATACATCATTTTAGATCTTTTGTGAAGTTTTGAGTGTAGATCTGGATCTGATTTTTGGTATTTAAAGTTCAAATGAAATAAGAGAGACCTACCTGATATTCCCATTGTTTGTGGCATATTGAATATGGCGACAGATATGGTCAAACATTTCCTTGGCTGTTTTACAATCACGCGCATCAAATACCTATGTGTTTCCAAAAGAACAGTAGAAAAGAAAATTGAGTTTGGAACACTTATGTAAGATCATTATTTTTCTAAAACTTTTTTTTCAGGCAAGATTAAGAAAAAGCTTGTAATGAAAAATCAGGGTTTTTATATTCGACTTTAGCTCTGCTATGAATGATTAATTCTAATTGCTCCTATGTGTAGTACTTTCACAAGTAACAATGCAACAAGGCACAAGGCACCTAATTTCATGGCTTTGTTGATTCTTACAGTGCATTCCTAAATACTTTAATTCAACAACTGAGTAGAGAACTAGAAAAAAATGATTTTATCAGTATAAGAGGGACCATTTCTTGGTTGATGCAATTTGGCATAATTTTACAGAAGTCATAGACATTCTTCAGATTTACAGCAGATGATAATTTGATCCATAATTCCCAGACTCTTAGGGATACCTGCAGATTGGACCACTGGATTCTCCCAATGCACCTTGGCGCATTCCTCCAGGCCTGTTTGGTAGCAAACACCAGTTCATCCTTAGTCAGATGATAGGTTCCTGTTGTTTCTATCTCTTTGCTCACCGTTTCCAGTCGGGCCAGGTGTTCTTCTATTTTTAAGCTGAGGAACAGGAAAGAGTCGTGAAAAGAAACAATGAAAATTGCATTACTTAGAATTGATTTAATTTGCAGACACTCTCCCTGTGTTCTGGAGAAAGAGGAGCATGGGCTGCTTAATCCATAAAGTTTATGACAGCAAGACACCCTGAGAAACCTGCCCACATTGTAAATCTACACTGTCTGGATGTAAAATATCTCAACATGAAATGCTTTATCCTTTGTGAAAATCTCCATTACCTCCTGAGTCAGCACTGTGTTTCACTGTGTTTCAGACGTGAAGCCACCACGACCAGCACCTCCTGCCCATGTGCTCTCTGCTGCCCCAGGCCCTAGGCTCGGGAGCACAGCAGCTACCTATTGCAGCTGTCGGATGACAAATCTTTCCTCAAAAAGCAGTGGATATTCTGGGGAAAGGGCATGAGTTCAGTTGATAGGATTCTGACTGAGGTGAGAAGCACTTTCTCTGACTTCAGGATTCAGGAACACAAATAGATGAGCTCACCAGCCTAATGAAGAATCCAACGCTTTAGGAATTTATGCATTGATTCTCTTTCCACTACCCAAAGTACTTATGCATTGATAACAAGTGTCAATTTTTTGGCTTAAATTTGGATATTGTAGACTCAGTTGCTATAAACTGCCAAATTGCAGGCAAATGAAAAGTAGAGAGCAGCTGAGCTTCAGCCCTAAGGTAGGAAGCAGAATTGGGAAGAGAATATTTTGGTGACTGCCTCTACAAGTTGTGTTATTTTTACCCAGGCACAGCTCTACTTAGCAAAGTCAGTAGGGTTTGCACACCAGAAAGTAGGTGCTGAGCAACTTCTTTGTCAAAGAAGCCAACCCCAAAAATTCTTTTCTTTGATAACACAGCATGAAGACAAAACATGAGGAAATATTTATCACAGCACAGACAAAAATTGTTTTGTTGGCTAACAGAAAGAATGAGAATAGCCTGCACTGTCTGAGAGTTTTCATATTTTCAAGAAGATGAAAGATCAAGGGCAAGTACATAAGATAGTGTAAATCAATGTGATCAAACAGCCAAGCAGTGAGGTCACCCTGAGCAGAAGCAGAGATGTGCAAATGTAATGCAAGTATGGGCAGTGTGTAAAACAGGGATTTTCAGAAAGGTTCAGCTGGAAGAAAGCTTTGTGAAACACCTAAAAGTGCTTAAAGAAGTAACCCTTATATGGTAGGCTCTCTCTGAAAGTCTGGTGACACGTTATCATGGAATGAACAGACACTTAATTGTTTTGAAGATCTGGTCACCTAAAAACTTGACCTGCAAACTCTTGGCCCCAAATCCTCTTCCATGTGTCAAAACATGTGAAAACTGACCACATACTCTTCATTAGAGCAATGTTAATTAGAAGGGAATAAAACCAACCAGATGACACTCAGTCCACAGCAGTGCATGCAACTCTTGTACTCTGACTCAGAGTCTGACACATGTAGGCAATCTTCAGAAGGAGTCTGTTTGCTATGTAGGTCAAATCATTACTCTTTATAAAACTCTACTGACCCTGAGCTGATAGAATTTGGGGCAGAACTAGATGTTCCAGCCCTCCTTGCAACAAGATCTCCCTGCTCCATTTCCACTTTTGTGAAAATACAAACATCCTTTCTGAAACTAAAGAATCCCTCTCAGCATATGCAGTAAGCTTAGGCTGATGATAGCAGAGACCAAGGTTGAGAAGCCAGGGACTTCCAAACTTCAGCCAAAGCCTTGAAAGTCAACAGCGTTAAGTAAGTTATAAATTCCAGGTACTGTTGTTCAAGTGTGGACTCCCTTGATCAAAAACAGTGAACAGAGGAATACAGAGCAAAGATATCTGGAAAAGCACAAATTAAAAGTATTATCCACACTATCTATATGCCTGGGACTGACATAAGTGGGTGTTAATCCTATTAGCCTCCAATAGAAGACAACATAGTGCAAGAAAGTGAGTCCTGACCCAGCTGCTTATTATAATGCATCGCACTCATATGAGGTGGGGCAGAGGCATTTGTCCTTGTGTTTCCCAAACCTGGGGTTAGTGGACGTAGCATGTCAAGTACCAGTAATAGTTCTATTCACCTTTTCTAATAGTCCTTATCCATTTTTAACAGCATGCTATGTCATGGGATAATTGCTGATAGCTATAAACAAAGCAGCCTCCTTGGGCTCACAGAAAGGTAGTCAGGTCAAGGAGTTCTCTATCCAAACAGAAGCAAAGGTCGCCTTACTCTTTAAATGAACTGTAGTACAGCTTGACAAACTCGATTGCTTGAGGTAAAAGCTCTTCTGGTGGAACTGGCCCATCTCTAGTCCCTCTCACCAGGCCCTTGGGAGTCATGAGTGCCCCTTGGCAAGCTTTAGTCCGGCAGTTGATAACCTAAAAAAAAAAAAAAAAAAGTGGAAAAAGTGTGTTAACGCTTTTTCTTCAAAATTAAGAAAAAACAAGTTCAAGTTTCTATATGTTACCTCCTTTGCTGTCAGGTGTAAAGTGTCAAGAAAACTGGTTCCATTTTCCAAGTTTCTTATTTTTACATGTCTTGGACATCTTGACACTTGATTTGAAGCTTTGATACCATTTTGTGAGGGTTTCTAAACAGAGTAAGGATAAAAATATACACAGTCTTTAGATTTGTTAAATATTATCAAACTTTGTTTTTAGTTTTATTTGACCATTAAGTTCTGCAATTTAAATTAAAAATTCTGTGTAAACCTCATTTTATCCAGCGTGAGAATGTATTCATCTGAGTGCACAGTTTGACTAAAAATGACAGAAATAAGTATTTCTTGTGTTAAACAAACAATATTTGCATTGAAAATCACCTCTTGATTTCGACAGGACCCCTTAGCATATTAGCCACAGTCTCAGGAAAAGTCTCCCAACCGCTTATGTTAGCACTCTTACACTTGGATTCAGAACTTGTAGATGTTTGAGCAGTGAGCACAATCCCTGGAACTAGCAGCATCAAGCAGTGAAGCTAGAAACAGTCCTTTCTCCCAGCACTGACCTCTGCTGAAGTTACGGCAGGCGGCATCTCTATCTTCTTGCTCGGCTCATGTAATTTGGCATCATCTTTTGCTAAACTTTAAAAGAGAGAGGGGCAGTTCAATAGAAGACTATATGCTTAGGCTTCATTTGTCAACTTTATCTTCTAGAGCAGCAGTGAGATGCCCAACACTGTCTCTGAAGGGTTTTTGCGCTCAGGAAGCCAACCATTCTCAGCAGGGTAGAGCAGACTAGTAAAACTGCAAGCACCCATCCCAGATCATCATGTTGGAAGGATCCATGAGGGGGGGGCCTGGCACAGTAAAGACTGAATATAACTGCAATACGCTAAGCAAGGCACATCTATACAGCTGTGAAGCAATGCAAGCTTAAAAAAAGA
This sequence comes from Nothura maculosa, assembly GCA_032353885.1. Classification (NCBI taxonomy): domain Eukaryota; kingdom Metazoa; phylum Chordata; class Aves; order Tinamiformes; family Tinamidae; genus Nothura; species Nothura maculosa. Next base: position 2,903,019 of record JAUBOD010000668.1, read on the forward strand.
GAGTGACAGCTTCTGGAAAACAAATACGTGGAAATTTCTGCCAGGTCTGGTATCCAGATAACTAAGCAAATAACTGCATCAGAGGAATACTTTACAGCACTAATAACTACTTCATTAATTTTTACAGCAAACACACTTCCTTAGTCATACTATACATGAAACCATAATAGCACATCAACTAAACTGAGAACTATGAAACTTAAAGGATGATGATTTATTTCCTCAGTTACTGCATAACTCTGACACAAAAGCTTAAATAAACCTTACCCAAGTCAATACCACCCAGTGACCCCTGGGGTTAAGTGTTTTCCTGTTTAAATTACTGCTTTCACAACACGTTACTAGTTTATTCAGAACCTCGTGGCACTTCATATCTTTCCTCTTGAGATGAGAGTGAAAATATGAAACCATTAAAAAGAGAGATCTTACCCAAGGGTCTTCATATATTTATCCACATTATTATTGATATCCTTCTCTTCAGAGGACTGGTTCTTGGCAGCAGGAGGTTTGAACACAAACTGCCACGGGCACAGCATTTTGTGTACTTTATGATTTTACTTCACAGCGCTGAAATCTTGTTTTGTGTGAAGTGGGAACACACAAAAGGAAGGAAAAAACAAGGTCAGTGAGGGTTTTTTGGGTTTTTTTTACACTAAGAAGGTAACTCCCTTTAATAGAAACTCACCACCCTAACTGACTTGATCTTATTAACTTCCTGTGATTAAAAATGACAATTACTTAAATTGTGGAGTAACAATACTAAAGAATTGTTTTCTGTGTCAGTCTAATGCTATGGATATGGCTTATTCTAAACTAGGGTTAAGAGCACTTCAGATGTCCCACAGCTGCATAGAATAGCAGTTATCAGTATCAGGAAAACACATGCTTCAGTGCTACCAAAAATCAATTCTAAACTTTGAATTTTTAAGTATTCATTTATTTTTAAAGTTCTTTGTTCTCCAAAAGTGTTATTAGAGGCAATATTAAGTTACTATTACTATATTCCATTATATTTTTGTGTGGAAAAGGAATGCAAAATCTTACTAATTCACATAATAAATGTGCTAATCAGAAAAGAATGTTGATTTCAACCAAATTTCTTCACAAGACTGACAACAAAGTAAAGACAGAATATTACTTTTTCATATATTTCTTATGTAAATCAGGTATTACTTTGCTATTTAAATTATTCTTTAGTGGAAGACCCAGTCTTATACTGGGTTCCCAACATGCTGTCTGATTCTTCACTCATTTATTTTTCCCCATTCACAGGCAATCAGAGTAAGAAATTGCTTATTTTCTGTGTTCTTCACAACAGAATAGTTCAAAGAACATTTGCAATATTACTTGTTGCATGCACAAACCTTTAAAGACCAGAAAAAGAAAGAGAAAATGTTCCAGGCAGCAGAAGAGTTTGGAAATAAAACAGGAGAATGATTCTAAAACTTTGCTTCTAATAAGGAAAAAATATATATAAAAACTCTTTAAAAGATATATACTTATTTCATTTGCAAGCCTGCACCTAGCTGCTGGCTAGCTGGGCAGCTAAACGTGGAGATCTCTTACCGTACTTCTGTGGGTTTTCTTCTAAGTCTGCTAGGAGATGGTCTCTTCTGTCAAAGTTCTTTTCCTTCAATCTCTCCTGGTCTGTAACTCTCCTGTGAGGCAAAAGCATTTTATAGTCCAGGATTATGTATGCAAAATCCCAGAGTGACACTACATGGGCTAATGCACTTGGGGGGAATCCCTAAATACCCAATATTTTCTTTCAGAATGAGAGGGTGTGCTATGGGCTATGCCATTACATAACACGCTATGACTGGAAGCAGAGTTGTGACTGGTTCCTGATGATGTTAGCATCCCCTCCTTCCTGCATGGGAGGTGTAATCTGCCTTGCTAAATTAGCTTGGTGATAAGGAAACTATATCATAGTGAAAAGTTTTTGCAACCTTTCAGGCAACATTAAAATATATCATTTTCTGAAAGAATTCTTACAAATTGAATTAGACTGTTCTTCTACAGATTAAACTAGCTGTTGTTGAAAGAGAGCAGGTCTGTGACTTGTATAACCAATGTCCACAGAAATCTTCTAAGTTTTACAAACTGTAAGGCTTTCGGATCTGCACCAGTAAAGCAAGTAAATGGGTGCTTATATTTTAAGCACAGATACTCTATGTTCAAAATAAGTGCTTGGTAAGATTCTATTTCTCTTTGGGATCAAATTTTAAGGGAACTTTTACCACAGATCACTTTTTGAATTCCTTCCCTTCTTGTGCTGCTTATTTCAGTTGTTGCTGCCTGTAAGGTTTGACACTTAGTACATATCCAACATACTAGAAAAACTAAAAAGAATCTGTGTTTTGCTGAAAGTCTAAAATATTCCCATAAAGTTGTATGCGTGACTGTCAGGACAGGTAGATGCTGAAAATAGGATTACAGAGCTGAATTTCAGTTTCATACAATGCAGAGTTTTCTACATTACAAAATTGGGCATCAGCCTGAGGTCTGAAAGGCACAAGCAAAGCAGCAGCGAGTACGCAGTGCTGCCAGCTCAGAAACGCGGTGCTGTGCCAGCACAGGCTCGGGGATTTTGACCTGAGCTATGTGCTCATGCATATGACACGTGATTAAATAACACTATTTTAAGAGAACTAGTTGTTTACAACTGTTTTCAAGTTAAAGACAAGTCTTAAAAGTGGTGACTAATACAGGACAAAAAGCATTATAATGGTAACTAAAAAAGAAAGTGATCATGGATCTCCCAGAAGACACAGGCTACAGGAACAGAAACAAGGAAGATTGCCTTCTCTTTTCATCTGTCACAAATTTGGACAAGACAGTTTTTCTTGGGCGTTTCAGTTTCTCTATCTAAAAATGAACATTCAGTGCCTGTAAAGCACTGTTGGAGATTAACTATGTGTACATGTGTAGTTATTTTGCACAAACACAGTAGTCTGAGATGAACCTCTTGTAAAACAGGCCTGAGTTTTCTGTAACCTGAGCATCCTTGTTTTATTGTATTATCTTCAAGCTACCTTGCATTCACAGTTCATGAACCTTCACAGTAAAACTTTTTTACATGACGTCCTTCTTCCCCCGGACTTATCCCCCGACATCCCTGTGCTTTAAATATTCCAGACATCTAATCGGCAGGGAGAAATGATATGAGAGCTGGGGACCCAGTGCTGTGCGTTGGGTGTCGCCTTTGCTTCTATACAATGATAACTCTCCTTAAATATGTAGATACAATTGCCTAAATTTGAATACAACTCTGTGTAACTCAAGGCTCAAAACCAAAGGGTCTGAACTAAAAGGAAACAAGAACAAGCTCATGCTCTTGGCACTGGCTGCTTTGTTTGGGTTTAAAAAACCCAATAGTTTCCTTCCTTTTCTTACTGAATCTGGTCTCTCTTTCTAATACAGCATAGGAAATCTAGTACCATAAAACATAACCCATCTTAGTAGGGATTTAAGTGAATTCAACTACGTCCAATAGCTTTTGTTATTTCCCCTCCCCATTTCCTCCTGCTTGAGGACTGCTGAAATCTCTGTCCCTTAGTGGCTGCAATATGGACTGCATGCTGGGCAACCTGATGTTTTGCTGCAAGGAGATGGATGGAGGGGGACAGACTCACTGAATCTATAAAAGGAAGAAACACTTCAAGGAAAGGCTAGACCAGGACTGGATATGATTTGGAATGACCAAACAGATTGCAGATTTTGAAAGAGCAGAGGAAGAGAAATATCTTTCATCTTCAGTTGTTAGGGGACAGCTTAATCACTCCGTTTTTCCAAGCAGGACCTGCTCTTAAACTCACTGAAATCTGAATAATCAGAATGAGCAAGGGCTATTTATTCTTCGGTGGCTCCAGAGATTAACTAAAAGAAGCTCATGGTGTGCTCATGGTGATTCTCCCTCAGAAAGCCACTTCCGCACACATTCCCTTTCTTTTTTGGCACAGCCTCTCCAGCCTCTGCCATATCAGAATGCCAAAGCTAGTTGCTTTTCTTGTATTAACTTTGACGAAAGAGGTGACCTTTCGGAGCAGAACGCCTGACCTATGCAGTGGCATACTGAACATGCTACTATTTTCAGTTAAATTTTGTTTTACTTCTGGAAATGTAGTACCCTGTAGCCTCGACAACAGATTTTCTGCTGTTTCATTCAAAACGGAGCCACATGCTCCAACTGACTGCAATATTCTGCACCAGTATAAGTTCATGTAGAGCTTTTTGTTCTTGTTTTTTAGTAACTTACGCTTGTAAGGTTGCTTCTCAGAGATCAGGCAACCTTGAGACTTAAGAGAATGGTAACACAGAGGCAAAGCTGATGATAACTGACCTGATTTCGCTCACTTCATGCAACACAAAAGAGACAAATCTCAGTTGTCCAAACTCTCCTAAATTAGAAAGGACACTCTTCTAATTCCTGTTTAATAAAACTATTTGAAATTTCTATTTAATAAATTCCTATTTAATAAAACTATTTGAAATTTCTCTAAGATACTCTTTCAGAAATAGTCTATACAATATCACATACTAGAAATACAACAGTGCTCATATAGTCATTAGTGACCCTAAAGGGCTGGTTAGGACTCGTCCCGCTCTTGCTGTGAGGAGGGTGACGTTTGCTCTTCGCAGAGTGTCCCTGGCTGCTGCTTTCACATTTCCCCTTCCCGAGGACACCTACCCTGGCTAGCCACCTTCACTGGCCAAACAAACAAACTGGTCCCTGAAGTGCCAGTATTGCTGTACTGGGAAAGACCCCTGCAAGGCACCTTGTCCAGCTCCTTGTCCCCGGAAAGGGCAGCTCTAGATAAGCCTGACTTGGAATGTAGGAGAAGGCCATAAGAAGGGCAAAACTCACAGCAAAAAAGCCACCTAATAACCTGAGATGGGACCTGAAAGAGTAGGGCAAACAGTCAGAGAGCAGTCAGATGACAAGGGCCCCTTCCAGTCCAGTAAATGACTCTTCAGTAAAGTGCTCATTACATCTTTCACATTTGACCACAATGTGTTTCCAATAGCACAGTCCCTGTGGCCCAGTTAACAACACCCAAGCACTTTCGGTTCCTGCCCCATCACCTGATTGTAGAACACACACCCTTTCCCGGCAACCCTTTGCTGTTTAATGCCAACCTAAAAAGTTGTTTCAGGCCAGTCTTGTCCCTGTTGTTTGCTCATAGCAATGCCTGCTTTAAGTTGAGGAGTTGAGGAGTAAAGCCTCTCCAGACTCCTCAACTCCGAGGTAAACAAATACACAAGGAATGGCAAGGGCTTGAGGAAGCCTTAGTGCCACTCCAGTTTGGACAGCACCTACACTCTATTTGCTAGCACCTTTGCACTGCTCCTGTCAAGAGGTTTCTTGCAAAAAACAAAACAAATAAACCCACAATCAAATTCCTCTGCTAGACACCAAATGCACCAAATACATAGCAGAAACGAAGGTACAAAGAACACGAGAGCTGCCTAACGACAACCATCTAACAGTTAGAGGTGAGCCCCTCTGCTGCGGTGCTTACTTTCTGTGCCCACTAGCCCCCCTCGGGTGTGTTCCAGCACAGCACGCAGCGCTCTCCTGCACGGAGCGTGTGACGGACAGGGCGAGCGGTGGCCGCTGCATGGGGAGGCAGAGGCGAGGCCTGGCACAGGCGCACAAGCCCACCTGGGGAAGCGAGCCAAGCGGGCGGGGGGCACTGCGCCTCCTCCACCTCCGACACACACCACAGCTCACACCTCTGCGCAATAAATCTACTGCTGGGCTCATGCTTAGTTCCCAACAGTTTAAGCTATCTTAAAGGCAGCAGCCTAGGCTGAAAAGCAGGATGTTACATTTGCCATTGCCTGATCTAGACAATTTCCAACTGGGTGGACAGTGGAAAATTTTGTGATGTGAAGAGTGGACGGTGAAAAAGAAAGTGAAGGAGAGTATTTTCCTTGCAACGCTATGACTGCACACCCATCCCTTCCTGTTTGAAAGCTGTAAGAGTTAGCCCAGATTCAGAAATGCAGTAATAACATAAAACCCCTTCATTAGGCATCTTTTTCAAAATTCCTAGTACGCATATTGCAGACACCAGTGAGGAAGTAAAGGAGGGGCAAAGCAATCAATCAATCAACAATCCATTTTCTGTGCCTGCACGCACTGGTTCTCCAGGAGAAGCGACTTTCAAGATGCACGGACTCCCTGGCAGGACCCTCAGCAGAACCACAGCAGTGAAGACCTGGTACTAGATTCGAGCAGGGAGTAACAACCGGCAGTTGACTTGGCATGAAAACCTGTAGCCTGAAAGACTTGGGCTCTGTGCCCCTTCACTCTTCAATAATTTCATTAAATTTAGACCCTTATAACTCTCTGCTAAATGACTAATTTCCTGTGTATACATTAGATTTACCATAATTGAAATTACTGCCTTGCATGAAAGATGAACATAGGATCTTTCTTCAGTTTAATGAGCCCTACATAAGGTTATTAATTCAATTCAGAAGTCTTCCAAAATCCACAAAATCTGAGGTTTGTATCAGTGCAGTCTATTTCTGCCACTCTCTTTTGGATGCATAGGCAGGACACAAAAATACTGAAAATCATAATTGTACTTGATGATGAAAGGAGTAATACACATTCAGGATAAGCGCAGATGTCTCTCTCTCGCCCCCCAACTCCCTGTAGAGGTTGTGTCGAGGTCTCCAGACGCCCCTCCGGAGCCCAGAGCAAGTGGGGAGCACATCTCCTCCACTAAAGCACAACTCATCTTTCTGCTGATCTTTGATTTAAAATCTTCCTCTAACTGTAACATTTTTCTCATCTGAGATCTCTTTGCTGGAAAGGAGCAAAAATCCTCAGTTGTGAAATAGAAGATTTCCCAGTTATTGTTTTGTATTGAAATAGCACTCTTTTTAGAACAATTTCAGTGCAATTCACACACTTATCTCCCATCACTAGCCTGTAAGTGTCCAACTCCCTTTATATCAGCACCTTCCTCGGTCAGCCTGGCTTAGCTGCCACGTCCTACGCAGCACCAAGGGTTTGATCTCTGCGCCTTCAGGCACCTCACAATGTTCCTTATGTGGAAAAAAAAGGGGATTTTCACAGGCAATTTTATGACTCTATCTGAATTACCTTCTATTTGCAAACCTTTTTACTAGCAGAATATTTTATGAGTTTTTGCAAAGGACTACCGTTAGCCCAGTCTTGCCTAATATTATACAGCTTTCAGTATGCTTGCCAAAATTACCTCATATTTTCAAACAGACCAGAGTGAAATTACCTTCTGTCACTGCTCGACACAAAGCTACTGTTAGAGGGTATGCAGCAATGAGGTTAGACCTCCTTTACTACCAGCTCCTCTTTCACTGCTTCCATGGTAAATCCTTCAGCTTCTTCAGAGAATTGCTGGCCTCTCCATTGATTTTGAGCTGCAAGTTCAGCTTAATACACATAAATTGAGCACTGACAATATGCCCTGTAGGTCTCTACTGGGCATACGTGAAAGAAAGCCTCTGCGCATCTGCTGCCAGTGCCAACCCACACATCCATCTACTGGTTGGACTCATTTTAATTCCTGCCAATTTAAGGTATCTTAAAAGAAGCAGTTGAGGATAAAAAGTATGATGTTACATTTGTCATTTCCTTATCTACACTGTGTAAAATCGCATATCAATGCGATTTCCTGACAGAGCAGTCAGTGGAAAATTTTGTGAAGACTGGAGACTGGAAAAGAAAGTGAAGGATATTATTTTATTTACAGTGCTATGACTACAAAACCATCCCTTCCTGTCACCAGTTGTAAGAGTTAGCAATGACTTGGAAA
>JAUBOD010000668.1:2912070-2936549 GCA_032353885.1 Nothura maculosa
TATTTTATTTACAGTGCTATGACTACAAAACCATCCCTTCCTGTCACCAGTTGTAAGAGTTAGCAATGACTTGGAAATGGAGGAATTGCATAAAACCTGGAGTTGCTACTGGTTTCCAGTATGATAATATGGATATGAGGATATGATAAAATAAGCACTTCATGCAGTCTAAATGCTTCATCTAACCATGGTAGCTGGTGGGTAATGTAGACTGTCTCTTCACCATTCACAAGGCTTCCTAGGAATGCAGGACTTCTGGCTGAAAGCATGACATAGAGCCATGCTTGCCTCATCTTGTGTTTTCATGATGATCAATTTTGGTTTAGTTCTCAGACACAGCAGAACGAGATGTTTTTGTCTGATTTTAGAACACTCTCTGAAACCATTAATGCAGCTCAAGAGGGCTACATGAGTAACCCAAGCTGAAAACCAGCCAGTTATTTCCTCTTCTTTTCTCATGCACCATCTTGGCCAGCTCCAGTCTGAACAAGTAGTTCCTAAGACTTAAATTACCACCTGAGAACTCAAGAAACCATGTTGTTTCTTTTCCTTGTTTTGCAACTGGGCATCAATATATGTTGGTGTTTGTTGTTAATTACACGCATTACTCAGATAAAAGAAAAAATAATTCCAGACATACCACCAAGAAAGTAAATTATGCATTAGAACACGTTACAGTGTAGATAGCGAGTTATAGACTCTTCCATGTAATCCAGGTGGACAGGACAAAACATGGAATACAGTCCAGAGAAGTAATCCTATTTGCAGTAGGTTCAGTGGCAGAACAGTGAAATATTCAAGACTTAACACTAAGCGTATTTTTAAGGTCCCTGAAGCTAAGTACCTAAATTACTCGATAATCAATTTTGAAAAACTTGGCAATTAAAACTATAGCCTTCTCTATAAGATGCTTCAACTTACAGAAAATAAATTGTGCAGAATTCTTCAGAGAATCTCTAAGATTTAACAGTTATTTCAAAAGTTCTACAATGTAAGTGGCAATTAAAGACACCTTTCGTGACAAATAAAAAGAGGAGGGAAAAAAAGAAAATGAAAGAGTAGCTTTTGTAGTTGCCCAATTGTGGAAATCCAAATACTCTATTTTTAGGCATAAAAAAAATCAATCCTCCCATCAGGGAAGTGTCTCTAGCAAACAGTCATTGCTGTGCCATTATGCTATAATATTTTCCAGGCTACTAACTTGTGTTTGATGTCTGTTTTGAAACACAGTGTTTTCCTTGTTCCTTGTTTCATACCATCTCATATATAGTTGACACATTTGGGATAAAAAGACCACCAAGAAAATGAAATAAAAACTGAGAAAGTCCCTAGTCCTGTATGATGTTACCAGATACAGAACATGAATTAACCCAATCAGTTGCAAAAGTTTATTACCAATTTTATATATTTTTAATCCACTTTTAAACTGCTTTCTACTCAATAGCAGAAAATATTAATTAAAACATCACCATTTTAAACTTCTTTCAAGAGAACAGACTGTGCAAAGACTAAGCCGTAAAGGGCCATAACATGCACTGGCTTTCAAATGAATGAAGTTGAACCGCAACAGAAAGAAGCACATGGGCAACAGAGCAGTTCAACCCAGCGATGGGGGCTGCAGCTGGAATCCAAACAAAGCTTGTTCACAGATAAACCAGTATTTTCAAAATGGATTAATGGAGAATAAAAAAGCAAGTAACTTTATAGGAAAAAAAATTGAAAAAAAAAACCCAAACAAAAACTACTGAGTGTTGTTGCAAGGCTCTGATCCTCAGATCAATGATAAATGCATACGTTGTTAAACTCTTCATTGCAAATGACAAATGTTTCACTCATTTTAAATAGTTTTTCAAAGTTCATAAGCTATCAGCAGACAAACACAGCTATGAAGAAAATAGAAAAATAATCTTAAAAGAACATTTGTTTTTAAAGTTGATGCATCTGCCTAGATCAATCACAAGCTGAAAGGAGTGCTTGATGACTACTGTGTATTTCAGTTAACACTATTTCATTAAACCTGGCTTGACAGAAGTATAAAGATAAATTAAACCAAATAATATAAAAGTTGAAAGATGCACCAGCTGGCTCATACTCAAGAAGAAATACTCTGCCTCTGAGCAGCAGGAAAAACTGCATTAAAGCAACTGACCAAGTGGGCAAGTCATCAGGGTAAGGCCATTTTCATGTGTTATTGGCTCACATTAGAACACAACTCTCAACATCAAAGAGGCTGCTCACACATTTCAAATAAACACGTTATTTTGGATGACAAAAAAGAACATTGCATTGTGCAGGATAAAGCTCCAAAGGCTCTTGCTTACATTTCAAGGTCAAGGACTTGATACCAAATGAATATTATGATACCAAGCATCTGGGACTCAACCCCTGCGCTGCCTGTTCAGTTTGCATCTTATCAGAGCTTCATATGAAGGCCAATGGCCAATGCCAAGTTGAAAGAAACTCAGAAATACAGAACCCTTTCCCTTAGGAAAGATCATACTGAACTTTGTCTGTCTCTTGAAAATATAATGTGCACCTGTGTGCTAGTTCCTGGTACTGCTGTTTTAACGACCACTTCCTCATGGCATTTGATAATGAGCCAGACACCATAAATGTTTCATCCAGCACCAAATCCTTCAGCTCATGTGTGGAAAGCAATGTCTGTAACATAATGAAGCAAGTGAGAAGAGTTTACAAAATGCTGAAGCTAAACAATGACTTCGGGAATGTTCAACTGTGGGCAAATAGTGCTGAGTGAAACATGGCTGGGGATGGAAGTACTCTGTGCTGTATCCACAGATCTCAGGCAGGGTTCAGAGCCAAGAGTGAACTGAAATCAGCACCTCTGGCAGAGGAGTGAGACAAGAAATATATACAAAACTTCAACCACAGAAGGAGCAGAATACCCTCCTGTAGTGTAGATTAACCACAAATTTACAACTTTTTCCATACCTTGACTGGATATTAACAAATTAAAAAAACAGCAAACAAAAATGCTTTCAGGACGCAGAAAGCTTCCATGTTGAGGCTCCAGGTTGATGACAAGAGCAGGCCTTTTCACATCTGTCTGGGGGTAACACAATGACTAACTCACCTGTAAACTGTCACTGTCCCAATCTTCCCAGATGCTCACTGCCATATCTGTAATGTACTGATGATCTCCCTACAGTTTCAGCATTAGGTATGCAGTGCTACATATAGAAAAGAAATCACAGCACCAAATGTGGCTATGAGATACTGGCTAATCTGGAGTTCTTTCTTGACAATTCAATAACCTTAAGTTAATGTCTAATTTCTCATTTTCCACAGCTGAAATATGATCAACATAATCAGTTTCCCATACTTTAGGAATGAAAGTCATGATCCCAATCTACTAAACTTTTACCTGTAAACCAAGTCTGTTGTTTCTTTCCTGTGTCTTTTCTGCTGTCCTTATGTTTCTCTTATATAACAAAACTGTGAAACCCTATCTGTAGCCACAGGCAGGGCTGCCTGTATAAAACCTTTGTACTGCCAATTTCACTCATCTGTAGTGAACTGCTAAAGAAGCATTTACAGGGAGCTATTGACCCAAGATCCTACTAGAAGTTAAATTGATGTTTCTACGATATAGTTATTACATTCCTGTAATAACGATGAAAACTCTCACATCAGTGAGCACTGAAATGGTGCTGATAACTGAATGCTTATTGCAATAAAGTCCATCAGTAGGGCCAATAAAACCAGAGGCTTTGATGTGACCTTCTGGGAGGTCACATTATTCATAGGCCTTAGATAGGTCTTAGTTATTCAGCTATTGGATGTGGGTATCAACAGCCCATTAGTTTTCAAAATAAACACACTGTGTAACTACTGAAATGAAGAACCCAGTTCTGTAAAAAAAATAGCATAAGCTTGTACTTTGGTATTATATGTTTTATATCATGATTACTTTTCCAAAATTGATGACAAAAGTGTCACAATGCTCCTTAACTCTCGATTCAATGCACTCTCTCTTACCCTCTGTTACTGAATTTGCACTCATCTTCTTTTTCCTCAGGAATTTGGGAAAATTGAACAAGAAGACACAGATTCATCAGTCTGTCTGATGTGCTATTTTTTTGTGACCACCATTAAAAGACCTTGAGGAGGACTTAGCACTGAAACACTCCCATGCAGGCACAGAGCTGTGGTTGTCACTGCACAAGCCTTTTAGCCAGCGTGCACTGCCCTGTTATTGCCCACTGACAGACTATCTTCAGCATTAGCACCGTGGCACCAGCTGAGCGCCGCACGTAGACAGGTACATTGATTTGTTGTGTCAGGGCTTCCTCACCTTGGAACTGGGTTAAACTCTGCTGGGGCTGACACACTTCAGCTACGCCTCACAGGGCTTATACCAGCAGCCAGCCACTGGCAGTCATAAATGAAAAAAACTTCTAATTTAGAATTAACTCTTCTTTTTTAATGAAACATAATGCAGAAATGGCAAACAGTAGATCTGGCTGCTAGGAGTTCCTTTGTCTTATCTGAGTGCTTTGTTCTTCTGTTCTACTGTTTTTTCATTATCAATGTTTCTTTCTACAGCTCCAGCATTTGTAGCAGACAAACCCCACCAAGCCACAACTGCAGTTAGCTTCAGTCTACCCAAGAGATGCACAATCTCAGAAGTTTGTATATGCTCTGAGCAATCCCACCTGACTGAATCCTTTGGTGGGACAGAGGTCTTCAGTCTCAGCGAGGCTGGATGGAGGAGTGACACAAGGTTGCTCAAAACAAGGTGATTCTGGGATGTGACGAAGAGAACTCAACTTATCATAGGAACTTTCAAGTCTAACGGATTGCATCTGATAAATCACAGCATCTCCACCATCAAACAACTTCTGAGCCAATTTTACGGATAACAAGTTTGAACTGAAGTGTTTAAGCATGGTCTAAATCCTATTTTAGAGATCAGGTTCCCATCTCTGGCTAGCCTAATACAACATTAGTCATACAACAACAATAATTATGTAACAAATAACAAATTATATCGCCGTTAGCACTACACCTGGAAGCAGGAAAGCCTCTGAGCAGCTGAGTGACTCCTCAATCCTGCCATTAGAGAAACGTGTCAGACATCAGGGGTTACCTTCACTATTGCAGGAAAATAGCTGTTTGCACCATGTTTCCCCACTGTTTCACAATTTTCACATTACATTTCCATCCTATTAAAAGGTATGGGATTCTGAAAACAAGACTGTATGAAAAAAAACCTCAGACTTTTTACCACACCCTACAAGTGAATCACTGCTGTCAAAGTCCTTAGTCATGATGTCTTCCGACAACCATGTTCCCTTCTGCACCCTAGCAAGAACTGCATGGTCTGCCTATTCCCAAAGACTGAAATTTACAGATCCTGGCCTGACACACGAGCTACATCTACCTGCTGTCATACCTGTGGTCTGATGCTCCCACATCTCAGTTGGTACCTCAGAAATTCAGATCTGCAGACAGGCCATGGTTACATCTTCCAGTTCCTTAGTGCTGCTTCCTGTCAAACTATCCATAAATTAAGCATGTAAGAATTATTTACACACACAAAATTATCCTATTAAATAATTGAATAAAACATTGCATCTCACATTCCTCATAGGCAGACAATTATAGCAGTGGATCATACTGCACACATCACATTTGGAGTTCAGGAGACCAGCATGCTTTCACACACTGTTGCTCCTGAGGGATCGATGTTTTCACTATTGCATTGATACAAAGTTATTATCACATCTCAATACTCCAGATCTAATATATATCACAGAACAGGTAAACAAAATAGGTCAATTATTTGCTGTTTTAAAAACGGCACTTTTCTCTTTTAGTACTTGTCTAAAGTTCTTGGCTACCTAGAGCTACTAGCCTACTTAAACTTCTTCTAGCTTCTCTGAAATTGAAATGCAAAGCCGAAGCTTAGAAAAAATCCAGCTATAGCATTTGAGTTATATTTTAGGAGGCGAGGGAACTCAACATATTAGAAATGGCAGAAACAAATGAACTCAATGCTCAAATTCTTAGGACTTCAGACGCTCAAAAGTGGCATGCACTGCCACCCAGAGGCAGACAGTTTCAAGTACATGTAAACAAAAAAGTCATCTTTCAAAAGGAAACCTCTTACCCCCAAATTAATTTTAAGATAGCTAATATTTCTCAAGAGCTTTCCCTACTGGAAATCTATTAGGGCAGTGAAAAGAGGCTTTTTTTTCTAAAAAAGACATACACACAAAATTTTAAAGGACATTTATTGCATATTACAAAAAAAAAAACTGTGAAGGCCCCTGGACAACATTGCACATGTCAGTTATGGCACCAGGCAGTGCATGCAACCCAGCTGGATGGTGTCTGTTTCCACGACAGCTTAAAGGTCGGGGCACACGCGACAGGGACCCAGTTTAAAACAAAAAGGATGATCAGTACGTCAAGCACAAACCTGCAGAGTAGAACAAAGGCAGGCCTGTAGCAGGGCCGGGCAAAAAACCAACTTTATCAGCAACCAGAGCAGAAATACTGTGGTTTCCGTTTCATACAGTCTTACAAGCCTTACGGGTATGTTCTCCATTCAGTAGCTTATGACTCTTGTCTTTGCTACTGGATTAAAACTAGACAACTTATATAAGTTTATCAAATATAGTTTATCAAATGTTGAATCTAGACCTAACAAGATAATATGGACCACAATCAAGTAGAGAGTAATTTGCTTTGACCCTCAGTGAGATTTGCCAAATTTAGAATATTTCAAGACAGATCTTAATGCTCAGACAGCAGTTAAGTTCTCTTGCTGAAACTCATATATCATCATATATGATTGATCAGGTATGATTTATAGTATTTGTTATTGACTTGTATTGTGTTATATTGTAATGCTCAGGGAGTCTTCCCGAGAAGCTTACTTGTGCTTCTCAATTCTTTAGGAAGTTTGAGCCTTTAGCTAATGCTTGTTATTATACATACTAATACTTTGAATCTACACTGTATCATTTCATCTTCAAACTCAAATAGCTTCAGAAACAGTAATTTAGTTTCATGGTGTCCCAAGGGGAGGTTAGTTAGCATATCTGTGTTATCTAGGGGAAATCTACAGGCAGTACCTATACTATAACACTTTTTTCCTCATGAGTTATCTACATAGGTATACCAGCGATGTTCTTGGCCTTCATTCTTCCTCTTCTACTTCTGTTTTTTATACTGGAAAGAAAGACAAAGAAAGAAGTGAATAACTAAAAGTAATGATTCACACCAACTTGGAGTTACAACTGGATTCACAGTTCACTCAAAATTACTTCAGTTTTCTTTAAGTTAGATTGACGTTTGATAGCCTTTCCCTCTAATGAAAAATACTGGACATGCAATTGGTTCTCAGTGGGCATTGCAAGTCTGATCCTCCTCTCACTCGTACCATCAGAAAACTGTTAATCTCATGTAATAAATTACCATATCTGCTGCAGAATCAGAAAAAGTCAGATTCAGGCACAGTTATTTACTAGGTTGCAATTACTGAGATTTGGTTATCACTAAATTCTATGACTGATATGTGTTTGTTCCTGTAACAACTCTCATTTTGACTTCACAAAGGCAGAGACTTTACAATTGTTTAAAAAATTAAGAACCTGATTTATCTTAAGCCACTTTTCTTCTACTAGTGTGATTTGTTGACATGGCCTTTCCAGCACAGACAATTTTAGGGATCTCCCTTCGTGCTGTGTTAGCTGGAAGCAGTTCCATTGGGGAAAATTGGGCAGAAACAAATTGTTGCCTAACTCTGATCTACAGAGCTCAGGCAAAACCTGAGGAAAGAGAATTTTAGAGATATGAGTAAACTGATTAACAGAAGACAGCTTGCTGTTTGGAAAAGAACTGACAGGTATCTGTGAACTGTGGCTTGCCAAACACTGCAACTTTTTCTTTGTTACAGTAGAGCTGTATTAGCCAGCACTGTTGAACAAAGCTTTACAGAGATCATCTTATAGTCCAGCACCATTGATTCTACAAAATATAGTTAGTGTATAGCAATAATGAAGAGCTCTTAAACAAGAACTATCTCAACGACATAGCTCTCATGCCTAGATATTTCCTTTATACAAACACTTCAATGCCCACGGCAATAGCATGGTTTGTTGCTCCTAATTTGCTTTCCAGTGTTTTATTCTTTGATTTGAACCGAGTTAGAACGAAACTTGGGAATACGATGCACTCACTTTATTCATTACCCAGTCAGCATCTTCAATGGCTCTTCTAATAATCTGCTGAATTCGTTCAGGACTGTCTTCATCCACATGGACCTTGAAACTCTACAACATTGAACAAAATGTTACGCTGACTAGGCAACTTAATGCTGCAGTGTCAAAACAAGGATCAGTGCTAAATGCCAAAGACCTGATAAAAGCAAACTTTTGATTTGAAACAAGTCTCAGTGAAATAATTCACACCCTTCTTTCATCACAGGACTAAAAAGCGAAAAACATGACGTCAAACACAGACTCATGACAGCTTCAATTCAAGACGACAGAAACTAACCTTACTTAGTAAAGCATCAAAATATATGTATAAATTTAAAAAGCACATTGCATCCTAATAAATTCAAAGCACTTAAATAAAAGCCTGAACAACAAAGTTTTATTGAAATTAAGCCAGGAAAAGTGAAAATAAAAAGTACATCAACAGGAAAACAGATATAATCAAAAGCACAAAATTACTTCCATACAAACTATTAGGTAAGATTTACTCTGACTGTGGAGGAAAAAAAAAGTTATTTACAAGAAACCAGTAAGAGTCTGTAATACTCTTACAGAAAGATGTGTTAAGTGTTCACAGCTTGACAAACCTAAGAACTAAAGACAGAAACAAATGAAGATGGAAGGTAACAGATTCAAAGCAAACAAAAGGAAGTGCCCCTTAACCCCCTCCCTGTGTAATCCTTTGAATACATTTACGTTTCAGGTTTGCATATGAGTAGGTTTTTCAGCGCCAGGAGCTACACAAATTCGCTGCTAACAGCTGGAGAAACAAAAGGCGGCTGAGAACTCCACTGCTGGAAAGGAAACCCCATTCTCACCTGTCTGATTGCATGTCTGTAATGCTGCCGAATATTCTCTTCGGGAAGCTGCTTACAGCATCGAAGCAGGTAACGATACAACTGCAAAGAATTCTGCACTAAATCAGCATTTGGTAGTGGAGCCATTTTATTATTCAGCTGTTAAAAAAATAAAATCCAACTAATATTAACAACACAGAAATAAAAGTGAAAAAATATTTTTCCAAAAATTAGAATGAGACTCAAATTAAAATTTACCAGCATAATATAAAGAAACCCAATATGAAACTTATCACAACTTGTGTAGCTTACAGAGAGATGGAGCTAACTGGCATTGAACAACGTATAAAAATTAAAGGGTTCAGTTTCTTCAAACATCACTTTTTGATGGTAGCATTAAGGTGTATTTAGATTTAATATTTTTTTTCTCATTTAAAAAGGAATCCTGGAGAGTGATCTGCTGCTAACCCACACGAAGGCAGTGTCACAGATGACCAGGTTGTCTAATCTCTGAGCCATGATGCTTACACTCAATGCAGACTTGCAGTGTTCCTTCCAGTAACTGTTCATACTGGTCTATCTACATAGTTCCTTTGCAAAATTAGGGCCCTCGTAATTGCTGTGAATAGTGTTGGATTTCAGCAGTGCTTCCTAACATTATTATTGTCTCAAAAGCACCATAGGAACTGGCTTGCAATTTTCAGGTTTTAACTCCAAATAACATTTATAAATACAGAAGATATGCAAAAATATTGAGAGCTTTGAAAATTCCCATTGAATATAACAGCAACGGGAAAAGAACAAATCTAGCAGTTTCACCTCCACAGCTACACATATATATTGTAACAGTCAGTCCATCCAAGCTATATAAAGCGTCATTTAACAGATGGTTACCATCTGCAAAGAACTAAATTAACATTTGGAAAAAAAAGCACTTTTACATCATTACTCTTAAGAATAATGATAATGCATAAGTAACTGAATAACAAAGTAGGTGTATGGCATTATTTTAGCGCCCATTATGATACTTACTCATCTTCTGAAATATTTTTTTCTCTTCTTAAGTAATATAAATCTTTTGGCCAAATATATTTCTGAGTAGAATATCCCAGGAGCGGTGTGGTGCCCGCGATGATGAAGCTGTGCTTTCACCCCAGGACAGCCGTTTCTCCCAGACCGCAGCCGCTCGAGCTGAGGTTAACGGCTCTGCCAAACTACCTGCTCCAGCTGCGGCAGCGGCTCCATCTCCTCTCGTCCTGCTCTCAACAGCCACAAGAGCAGCCCCACCAGCCCTCGGGGTGCCCCCATACTGAAGCACCCAGCCAGGAGGGCTGCTACTTTCCTGCAAATCCCAGGGGATTCTTCTCTGCGAATAAAATTAAACAACTCCACCTGAAAAGTATAGAATAAACTTTGTCCTGGAGGGCTGAGTCTCTCCGGTAGAGCCACAACACAGGGTCTTCTCGGAGCACCTCAGAGTACTGCTTTTCTTTGTTCATTACAGAAATAAGGAGCAAAATCTGTGCTATACTGATTTAACAAAAGCCAGATTCAAGAAAAGAAACATCCTGTAAAATGAGAGGGCTGTTCCTGTGGCAGAGCATTTTGTCTACAGGAGATGTATGAGAAACAAGAGCTCTGGAACATCAGCTTGTATTGGAATTGTGCCCACACCGCCGTGAGGGATCCAGGCCTTACTGTGCAGCGGGTGTTTGTGTGTGTATATATATATATACATATGCATAAATATTTTCATGTATACATAAAATGAAAAGGTTGTGCCATGGAGGATATACAGGGCAGACTAATGACAAGTCATAAGATGAGGCAGATGAGCCAAACAGGTGGGATGGGAACGGGGAGGAGGTGTCAGCACCGCGGCCTGTTTTTGTGCAGTTTAATAGAGCACACAATATAGCTCACCACCTGCTCAGCGCATTTCAGCAGGCACAGCTTCTAACACCACCGCTCACAGACCTGCAGAAACACTGAGTCACAGCTGATAGGTGTCAAGAAAGCCCCTAAGATAGGCTCTGATGACACCTTAGAAGAGAAACCTTTTCTAGCCTCCAAGGGAAAATAACTGATGTTTTCTGAAAGTATGTAACAAGGTTACTGTCTCATGAGATGATAATGTAAATCATTAAAACCAATTCAAAGTTATACAATAGGCTTGAGCAGCTTAAGCCTTTGAAGAACATTATGTCAGGATCCCTTTCCTGCTATTTATACTGGCATCACAGCTTTGCTTACATCCGAAATGAGTTTGGTACAGTTCATTTTTGATTGAAATCAATATTACTTTAGCACCTCTCCCCATGCACATTTTCAGATCCCTTAATGTTTCTCCCTATGTCACTGCAAGACTGCATCCCAGCATAAAAACTACTGCAGGTGAGAAGGGAGGCAAGATGCCAAGTTACTCTTGGCATAATAAGCAATTGGATGCAAGACCTAAACTCATCTGCACTCACGGGTAGGGATTTTTTTTTCAGCTTCATCCTTAGCTGGCAAAAAATGTTATAGCCCAACTGCCCCTAAAGACTGGACACTGTATTTCTCATCCTCCTGCTTAATACGGTCAGAGACGGATCTTACAGTGGGCTTTGGGACCAGGGCCAATTTCTTGTGTAGTTTCTAGGCTTTGATGTGTAAACTCATCATCTGTCATTGTGCTCTAATTAAATCTAAGTGCTGCAATAGATTTCCTGTCACAAAAGCAAAGATCCCTCATGTTTGGGGAATGTACCGGATAGCCTGTCTCAGCATAAAGAAACTCTGCCATGGGAGAGAGTAGAAAATCAGAGTCACACAAACAAATTAATATAGAATGGTTAAACTGATCAATGGAATTGATTTTTTTTTTTTTGTCTGTCTGCTAACAGGCTCTGCTAGTGGTTACTCTGCCCTGAGTTATACAGTAATGGAGGCCACAGACCAGAAATCTAGTTCAGGGCTACCCACCTGGCTGGAAGACTACGGAAACAGCCTGCAATAAGGGCTCCAGAAAGGAAGAAAGGACACTCAAGTAAGACCTTTTGCATGATTAGATTTGCCATACATGTAAATGCCAAAAAAATACACAGACTTTGCCACACAGGCTAAGACCATCAACTGTGGCCACTCAAACTGTTCACACATAGAGTAGGAGCAAGATGAAGAAGGTGGAGAAGGACAAGAGTCTTGTGACTGAAAGGGGAAACTGCTGACCCCAGAATGAAGCACAACAGGCCTGTCCCAATGTAAAACAAAGCTTTAAAACACTTGCATTGTTTATTATACAGAGATTTGCCTGCCCTTGACATTCTTGTAATCTTTTCTTCCAATTTATAACAGTGATAGCAACGGAGAACAGGGAAAAGGGGTTGTATAAAGCTACTGGCAGCAAAAGCAGACAAGTATAGCAGGGAAAACATGATTCTATTGTTTTCTTGGGACAGGGTGGTATCACTGCAAAGGCTGGAAGGAAGAGAGTGATGAGAAGGCATCACAGTGGTCTAGGCTGATCGTTAGTTGCCACTAGAAAGGCTTAAACTGAGTCAGCCTCCTGCTTGGACCGCAAGGGAAAAAGGCAGCCAAATATTTCATGATTGTCTCTCATTTTCAAAATCCTTCTCTTCCACCAAATAACTTCAAATCACTTTCCCTCAGAACAATTTCATTCAATTACTATAACAACAGCAGAACTGACATTACTCATCTTCTACCATTTATTGTTATAATAATAAAAATCTTTACTCCTCCCACTAAAATACCCACAATTTACTAAAACCATACTTTAGCTCTCCAAGGCAATTGCCTTCCAGCTGCACCTTTCCATATAGCATGCAAAACCAATGAGTATTTTAAGCAGAAGCCTTATGACTCGACCCAGAATCAGGTTTTCAAAGGGTAACACAACTGACACTAAAAACAGGTAAGGTTAAATTCTAAGCCTGTACACCTCATGACAACAATTTTGCATGCTTATTTCTGACAATTTGACCCTTCATTTGCACAAAATGGACAAGTAAGCATTGTAATAGTTTGCACTACTGCCTTCTCTTTAAAAAACAAATCCTCCTCCTGGAAATTCCATAAATATTACTGTTTTTATTTGCCAAGACTATCTTCCAGTAAAAAACTATCAAATCTCACAAAATATGGCTGTAATCTTGACTTAAATAATGTAATCTCCTTCTGATAACTAAAATATCATGCATAGCACAACAAATGAACTTTCTAAACCAAGAACTGTTGAGTCAGAAATGAAATAATCCACTAATTGTGCTTTTCTGGAATGGATGACTGTATAATGTCCTAATCAGAAAGCTGAAATCACATTTGCATTTAGATAAAGGCTTGTTTAAAAAGAGACAAGTATAAAAGGAGACACTGAGACTATTGTGGCAATTCTCTGCATAGCATAATCATTTATGTTCCTGATAATGATATTCAGATAGGGAAGCAAAGGCTGACCACCAAAGCCAATTAATCCTGTACTCTGCATTAGCAAGCTTGTCAATTGACCCAGTGTACAGCTGCACCCCTCACACTGGTATGACACTGCCCCTGCTCTCAAGTTTTTCTGCTACTGTGACTGTTTTTCAAGCAAATCTCCACATTTCAACATTTAAGATCTTAATCCCCTCAGGCTAGAGTCAAATGGGCTGCAGAGCTGGGCTTCAGAAATCAAAAGCCCTAGTTAAAGGGCCACAAGAGTCATCTAAACGGTCTCTGCTTCCAAACTCTCTCGCCAGTACACATTTCTTCATGGACTGGAGATGTATTTTCCTATTCAAAAGGCCTGACCTTGCTTTGGTTATTTAGGAGTTTCATATACTTATGCAATTCCCCATCCCATCCAGGCTTCACAACTTTAAACATACTGATTCCATGGTACCTTTGCCAAGTAGCCCAGTACTATGATGCCCATTGGAAAACCAAACGGAGACAGGTCTGGATTCCTTCCACTGAGTGTGGGCACTTGAGTGACGCAGTTTGGGACCCCGGGCAACTTGCCCCGCAGCCACGGAAGTGACAGGACATGCTTTCCTTCGCGGGGCATCCAATATCCCGAGGCGGCCAATACCAAAAAACGTATTACCAGACACTAAATGTCTTGCAAGAGACTCTGAAATAAAAATCACCAGCAGACCAATTGACTATTACAAATTCAGAGTCAAGCTCTCTAACCCGACTCATCATCCCTTCTATGGGCCCACAAAACGTTATTTGTGTAAAATGAGAGGCTAAGTTTTCTGCATAGGAAAATAACATAACAATGGTAAAAGTATAACGGAAAGAGAAGACTCCTGAAGCCTCTGATTACAAAACATTGGCCTGACCTTGGTCCAGGAAGCCACTCGAGCAGACTGCTGTCGCTCTGTAGGATTCTTATTCTTGCCTTAAAGCTCTGTATATGGTGACTGCAGAAAAGGCCTACAAGTTACTGCAGCGTAGTAACTTGTAACTGTTTTACAAGTTACTGCAGCGTAGGAACAATTTTTTTTTCTGTTTTAATGTTGTAGCTGCCTTCTTCTTTGGTTATTACTCTGTGCAATGTATCTTCTTTATCCCACAGTAGGTCACAGAGCCTGAATAGTGCACTACATTCAAGGCCGGCTCCCTGGGTTCTGCTGCCCTAGGCAAACCAGCAAATGTCTGTCCCTACCAAGTCACATTAGCTCACAGAATCGCTGAACATTCTGCTGCCCTAAGCAATAGCCTGCCCTGCAGACATATCCTTCCTTGTGTATGGGCGAGTACATACAATGCTGAAGTCACATCCTAACAAACACATCTCTCCAGTGTGCTGGGCTTTTATGAGGATCTACTGTTTTGACATGATCATTTCTGACGAGCCGCAGCCCGTCATTGTTGTGGATTCTGCCCTTTCTAAGTATGATCTGTAATGTCCTCCTGCATGAATGATGATAGCCAGACATTCCTGTTCTGTTCATTTCTATTTTTATTCTCCCAAGATTAATGCTTTGCGTGATGCATAAGGCAGAGAAGCAATGTCAAATGACACTGCAACAGCAGCACATTTTCGGGGCTCAGTCTCGCACTGTATAGTTAGCATTGCACACCATCAGCAGAGCGCCCGGCAGATCAGGGCCCGCTGACACATCTCCAAGAGCCGGGCCTCGACAGCCAATCCCCACCCACCCGCCACATCCCAGCATCGGGATTAGGCCTGATGCTATTTGACACTCAGCAGCGGTCACACACTGACAACAGGATCATCTGAATAGATGGGACATTTTCGGCTAGGCTAGGCCTGTTCCACACTTCAACATGTCTAAACACGAGCAGTGTGCACGTTTAATCGACACAAGAAGGAACTATATCCTAGAGGGGACAGATCTAGATAACAAAGTGAACAAGCAACTGAAGACTGCTGAGAGTGCCCGTCCTGTGGCAGAACGTGTGAATGTGTGCCACTGAGTCCCGTGGTGAATGTGTGCCACTGAGTCCCGAGCGCAGTGCGTGCCTGCTCACAAGGACGAGGCTTATAAGCAGCACTATGACATTGAAGTCGAGGAGTCTTTAGCTTCTTAAAGGGGATTTTCACTTGTACAGTTCACTAATCAGGGATT
Source organism: Nothura maculosa (assembly GCA_032353885.1). Classification (NCBI taxonomy): domain Eukaryota; kingdom Metazoa; phylum Chordata; class Aves; order Tinamiformes; family Tinamidae; genus Nothura; species Nothura maculosa. The sequence continues at coordinate 2,927,698 of JAUBOD010000668.1, forward strand.
GTTACCATATCAACAGTTAATCACGTGGACAGATGCCCACTATATCTTTGGAACATTTCTGAGGTCTTAAAGCCCCATCTCATTTTTTCCCCCTCCAAACTTCACTGTCACTGCGGTCTCAGAATAAATCCATTCTGAAGGACAACAACAAAATCTGACTAGCAGCAAGCTACTCAAAGAGATCTCAGTCCTGAATTGGTTTTTGAAACCAAAGCCAACTAGTGCGAGACTTGGACGTTCTCCTTGCTCTGGATGTTGAAGGAGCTATATAACCTCTATTCACCCAGCAAGTTGTTTTCTTCTACAAATTGCAAGATACTCTTATTTTAGAAGGCTGCAAGATACTCTCTTGGGGTGAAAAGGCTTAGAGGAATTTATAATTCATGGATTGGGCACCTGGCTCCAGAAAGGGTTATTTAACAATCGATTCCAGCACGTCATGATCTGACTCAATAGAAAAGAGAAATGCGGAAAGCTATGGATGACATAGTGGCAGCAGCTGTTAGTGTAATAGCATATTTAAATTACAGGAATTACAGGCCTACATATTGTTTAAGCAGATGATTAAATGTGTTGTCTGCATTAGCTCAATCCTTGCTGCGCCTCTTCTATTATGATCTAATATAGGCTTTCAAAAGGAAAACAGAGGCTGTAAGCTGGAAAAGAACAGTTTGGCAAATTCCAAACAGGTTTGCAGAGTCCTCTAATACCTCAGCCTTCCAACAACATCAACAGGCTGACATGTTCCCACTAACAAACCTACAGAGATTTATGCCAGTAAAAGATCTGGCCCAATGGGAGCAAAAGTCTCTGTGGTCCTAAAAGAATATCTATCGCAATCCATATTGCATTGCAGCTTTTCAAAACAAGAGACTATATTCTTTCTTCCCAACTTAATCCCATTTCACCTTACAACAAGAATACTAGAATAGACTCATTTTCACTTGCCTCAGCATCTTGTAAGAACTTTCCAAGCAAGACTTCTACTATTGGTCCCAGGAAAATTCAAGCAGTCTATTAAAAATTCCTCAACAAATAGAGGATTTCCAATTACAGAAATCAGCAATCTATTCAAACTAAATATCTCAAGTCTTACTTTTCAGAAAAGGCACAGAGAGATATCAAATAACGAGCTTGCACATAACATAGGAATAGCAGAACCAAAACCATACCCTGAATATATTGCCAGTTTGGCTGAAGTTTTATCAGCTGTAACATGATTTCTTCAAGTTTTCAATAATTAGTTTTTTCTTTTGGACATCTCTATCATTGAAACAGAATGATAAATAGGATAAGCATTTAATGGAACTTATTTAAGCCACTGCTTTTGGGGGGTATGGCACTTGCTTTTAATTGACCAGTTGCAGTGGACAAACTATCTTGAGTTACTGAAGTTTTAGCTCTGGCTGAAATGAAATTCAGTTAAATAGTTTATTCTATTGTTTGTAATTAAGCTTAAACCAAAGATCTTGAGCCAGGTGTCCATCTCTAAGCTAATGCTATAACAGATTAAAATGAATATCATGAGCTTCAGGAAAAGATGGAGTAAGATCTCAGTTTTGAGATCCATAGATTCTAAAGTTCATCTTTATCCTTTGCAAAGGCAGAGTTCTTAATGTACTGTTGCAGAGATTCCTTGTAATACACTAAGACAACAGTAGATTCAAATACCCTATTTTGCTACACCTGAACTATAGATGGGGCAATTGTTGCCTTCTGTGTCTCTAAATTAAGAGGCAAAAAGATGGCTGAGAAGAAACTGAACTTCAGGAAATAAAGTAGCTGATGCTTCCATCAGCCTGGACTTTGATGGAACAGTTCTGAGGTTATTTCCTTTTTTAAAGTGTTTGGGTGCTGATACAGAATGGCAAATGCCCTCTGTAGCACACAGGGCCTTATGAACACAGCTGAATGCAGTGGGAGCTTGGTATCACCCATCTATTGCATACTGTGACCCAATAAAAACACTTTTCTGATTTGTGTCAATACTCACTTGTTTATATTGTGCTTCTGCTCGCCCTTTGGGAATGTAAATTCTGTATACGACTGCTAATCTCTGCTTTCACCTATCAGGAAAGTTACATAGTGGAGATGAGATCAGGGTTCTAAAACCAACGCAGACTAAATTCCAGACTGTCCTCAGTATCACCAAAAGGCCGCCTTTTAGTCGCACTGATATTTTTAGGACAAAATTAAATTTTGCCTATGAAGTACAAGAAGTCAGTAGTAGTCCTTGGCTTATAAATCTTCCTTGCACAAGCACATTCTGCTGCTGCTTCTAAAACTTATGCTACCATAATTATCAGTTAAATCAGCAATTATTATACACCATTTGTTCTGTTAGTACTGTAATGCTATGGCTGAGGCACTTTTGTTACAATAAGTTCAATGCTAATTATGATGATTATATAGTTTTGGATTGCAATAATGTCTATAATACCTTCTAATGAATAGCTCTCCATTTTATTATGCACTGTTAAAAGAGCGGACAAAATTCTAAGGAATCTTGGCAAGATGAGCCAGATTCCAATTTAATTCATATGATACAAGTTTAGAACAACCCCATTAATTTGAAACACAGAAGTGTAACAAATTGCAATATGCCTGCCTTCTCTCAATCACTTTTTTTCTTTCAGTGCACATTCACTTAAAAGCAGTGCCTAGCTCAAGGAAGCCTCATCCTGCCGAATGTTAAAGAGACCACCAAGCATAACGTTCATCTTCTCAGTAGCCATTCTGCTGTGTTTATCAGAACATGCCTTTTTCCCACCTAGGTATGAAGGCAATTTACATTAGCAATTTTGGCAACTGTGACATTGTCATTGTGCCATTTCTTTAAAGCATACCTAAATGAGAACTTCCCAATACACTGGAGTTGTTTTGTGACAGCAGTGGACAATGATGTATTAGTTTTAGCCTCAGAAATTTAGTGTTTTGAGAAGAAAAGCCCATACTACTGACATTCTGTACATCACAAGAGAATAAAAGAGATCTCAGATAATTAGTCAATGAGATTATGGTATTTAGATCAATTCCTGCAAATGACTGGCTTAAGAATGAGAGTCAAGTTAGCAGAAATATTTAAGTTACTTCAACAATAATAAAAGTCAAGCTAGGGAGCAATCAATCAGCTGGTCTTTGAGATCTGAAGCAGTTGAGGGGAAAGACGATCAGAAAGGAAAGGGGAAGTGCTAAGTCCAGCTATAAGGCTAAGTATTGATAAAAACAGAAGCTAGAGGAGCAGTATATGGTCCAATATATTCTAAAATAACTTCACACCAACCCACTAATAGAAAGGGTGCTTGCATATGAGAAGCTTTTCCCTGATACCAGCCCACACCTCCAACTAGAACTCCCTCTTCACATCCTCAACGCTGCCTTTCATTCCGTCGTCATGAACTTGATTTTCCCTTTCATGGATTTTTGCCTGATTGTCTATTTTCAGCTTGTATTCAAGAAAACCCTTTGGTTCCATTTGTAGCTGCATCCTGTCTCTGCCTCCCCCTCTTTTTGTTCCTAAATATAAGGCTGATGCAATTTGATGTGACATGACAAAATAACACATTTGCAACAGCAGAAACTCTCTCAAGAGCAATAATTAAAGGGAATAGATGAGACATTGCTGAAATCTGTTTATTTAGCCTGAGGGGAGAGCAGAGGGGAGAGAAAGCTTAAAGAGGACTTAAAGAGGGATGTTGAACTGTGTGAAGAACATTAAATCCACCATGGCTACCCTCCTTATTCCATAAGGAAATGATAGCTCTAAAAAAATCAATTTAAGATATAAAAGGAGGTATTTCCTTAGACTGTATATGCTTAAGCACTGTGTGTGTGTGTGTGTGTGTTTGTGTGTGTGTGTGTGTGTGTGTGTGTAAGAAACACTTAACATATTTCCTTGAATTATAAAAAGTACCAAGACACACTTGTGCTTACATACTAGATGAGGTCTTTCAAAGTCAAACTTCAGTTTAAGGCATTCACAAATTGAATACAATCAGATGGAGATCTCACTGACTACAGGGAAATTAGATGCTTAAAGATAGTTAATGTTTTGCACTGAGGTGCATCATTTCTGATAGGTACTGCACCTACAGGACAAGCTTTCATTAACTGTCAGAGTGGATCTCAGAAGTGGTAGACTAGGTCTCCAAATGCAGCAGCTGCACCAGCACTCATAAGGTTGGTTAGAACCAGACTTCTACACAACCTATTCCATGATTTGTTGAGATGGACTTTGCTGCACAGATCCACTGCACGCACCTGAAGCAAGACCACACACTACCTGCTTCCTGCACTGTATGCCAGCACATAACAGGACAGAATCAACAGAAGGCTGGGGGACAGGAATCTCTATTTATGAAGCCCTGACATGCACTAATCTTGAAAGTAATTCAAGTACAGTGTAATGAGAGTAATTCACACACCTCGTGTCTCTTCCACATAGTGCAGCTGTCTGATTATAGGCAGCAAAAAAACCAACAGTCTTGATTACAGAGGTGGGGAAACAGCAAGTAATTGTAGAATAGTCACGGGTTTTATAGTGAAACACCCTAAAATACAGTTTTAGGAGGAACAGATCTTAGAGCTTATGGACTTTACCTCCATATAACCTAATAAATCTAAGGGTGTATCTAAAACATCTACAGTTCTAGAGTTATTCTTGCTTTTAGAAAGTCATTTAAGTTTAGTAAACCCACGTGAAGAATTCACATAAAGGTATTGATAGATGTTTCAAAAGGCACATGATTTAACAGACACAACATACCTTAAAATGAAACATTTAGTTCTTAACAGAATCTTACTAGTTAATTCCTAGTTAAATGCATTTTTCTGTGCAAACAATTTCATTGGAATTACACACATGTGCCAGTAAGCACTGCTTTGGGAAAGCTGCTTCCCACGCTCGGGCCCCGCGGCAGCCCCTGAGGCGCTCAGCACCTCCTGCCCTCCTGTGAACGGCGCCCGCCAGCACCGCTACCTGCTCAGAACTCCCCGTCCTGCTGCAGACAGGAGGCCGCGGCCACAGCTTCCCCAGCGCCCTGTTTGCACAATCAGTGGAAGCCTTTCGAAATCAGCCCCCTAAGGCTGCATAAAAGTAGAAGTTACTTCCTTGTGCACCATTTGCTCTAAGTTAAAATAATTCTCAAAGCCGTTTTTTTCCACCTTCCTCAGCACAAGCAGTCAATCACTGCTTGGCACAACCTTTTCTTTTTTATAGTATTTTTATTTGCTCATTTTAACAGCATGCCACATGTTGTTTTAAGGGTGTACATATTAATAAAATGCATCATGACTGCATGAAGTTGGGTTTGTCATACCAAAACACAGACAGGAAAAAAATCCCATAGGCGATGATTAAAAGCAAGGAAATAGAACCACAGACTCAGCTACAGTAAAATCTAGTCCTGTATCCACAAAAGAATTCTAGTTTTGCACAAAACAAGAACCTAGCACAGAAAGCCACCTTAAAATGTTATTTTCATCCATCGTCTGAATTTTCTTTTCTGATTGGCAGAAAAGACTCTCAATATTTATCCTAGATCAGTCCTTCAGAAAAACTATATTATTTAGAATTGTTAATTAACATTTTGTGGATATACCTGCTGCCTGTTACCCCTCTATGACATTTATGGTGTCCTTTCAGAAGTATATTGTCCTTTGCTGTTAATGTGTGGCTCATAGTCGGAGAGCAATGCAATTAACTCCTCCATGGGCTGAAATTTATACCAGCAATTACTTCTATAATTCACTTAGCAAACATCGATCACCATTTCTTCGAAAGCTTTCCAAAAAAATCTATTCAAAATTCACCTAATTTAGCTTTGAGAACATGATAAAATAGTATCCATTGCTGCATTTCATTGTTTAGGAACAAATACTGCTTAAAGTTTACTTTGAACTTGTACTTTGGAAGCAGGAAAGGGCCTTTGAGAGGAACAATTAACTCATGTCAAACTTCTTTATACAGTATAAAGAAGCCTTGGTGTAAATTTGAGTTACATTTAACAGGTAAGAAATTAATTGATGTTGCTTCTTGCTGAATAATAACTCCCATTAACTTACAAGATACCACTGTCTTGCCTCAGCTTCATTTCTCACTGTGTGTTAGAACAGGGCTACAAACAGAATCAGACATTCATGTTTTTCTTCCACAGTCAGTTCAAGAAACATTTTCATAGCAATCTGACAAGAATGTTCTTCAGCAGATGGCAGTGAAAGAGTTAATATCCATGACCCAAATATGGAGACCCACTTTAAACTTGCTGAAAATTGCTTTTTAATCCTAGCTCTCGAGGATTTCCTTTGAAACCATCTGCTCTGCACACTGGGTCCTTTTTGCCTGTATATATGCAGGATTACTATAATAGTGATTCTTTTGTGTAACTTAATACTTTTTAGCATATTAAAAAATATTAGGTGATTTTTCTTTCCTGATTTCAACCATAGACCAGAAAGTGGCCATAAAAGTCAAAACCAGTAAGTTCATGTCAAAAGCAGACATCCATATTTCTTACATACTGTAGTACTTACATTGAAATTCTAATACAGTTAGCTTGATAAAACACAGGATTTAAGCAAACACTTAAATGAGTAATTTAAGTAATGTAACTTATGGACATGCTTAAAATTAAGCTCAATCATTTTCCTTGATAGGAATAGATTTAAGCATGTGCTTTCCCAACTGGAGTATAGGTTGGATACCGAGAGAAAGAGTTAACACGCACAATAAGCAAAGACCGGAAAAGGTTTCCAAATATTCTCCTCAAATCTACTGTTCATCCTATTTAATTTCTATGAACTTTTTTTCAGGTGGATTTTTCTAGTGGATTTTTCACAAATAGTGAAAGTAACATTTAAAGTCATATTCCTAAGTAATTGCATGTGCCAATTTTAAAATTCAATTTAAGTATATTAGCAAACACCCAAACAGAAAATAAAGCAATATATTGCTTCTTACCAGAATAGTCACAGCAAGAATGATTGGAATAACAATATATAGTGACCACTCTCAACATGGAATGCACTTAAAATAAATGGTTTGCCTTCTGAGAAAAGGAAGAACAGAAAATTATTTCCTTGATTTTAAACACTAAGGTGGTACTGGCATCTCACAAGAGAGTCAAACCAAAACCTGTGACAACAGCACACATCAGAGGAACACAGTAGCGTACAGACATGGTACTAGCAGCCCTCAGCAACATCTTATTCACGTTCATAACCTGCTAACTAACACATAACATAGGTGAACAGCAGTAAGAAATCCCACACCAAAATATTCCATTCCTAATGGAAGAAAAAAAAATCATATTCTTTGGTAAGTTTTTTCCAGTAAAGGAGCAATCAGTGCTAGAAATGATTGATATACAGAGAGATCTACGCATGCAGATGTTGGAAAAATGTGGAGAGGAAAAAACATGCAAATCATTTTGTTTCAGCAATAACAGATGTTAGAGCATCATCCTGCAGACATGTTGCTTTTAATACAAAACGGCTTATGAAGTGACTGAGGGGGCGGGGACAGAATCAATGCCCAATTACGCACTTATTTCAGCATTTCCATTTTAATGAGGTTCCTGTATCATTTTCTCCTTATAATTTTCCTTCTCTAATAATCACATGAAATTAATTTTGTCTTAAGCAGTGGTGAAAAGAGAATCAGCTGTCTAAAACAAATTCTAAAAACTGCTGCTAGCAAGTTCTTAAGAACGATGTGTCAAGCTGGCATTCACTTCTGTATAAACCCAGATTATTCACAAGATCCTATGGCCCTGCTTGATCTTAGACTAGCGTAACTGAGAACAGGTTCAAGTCCTACTACATCTGCTTGGATAGCCAATGGATAGCACAATGGTTACAACATTGCTATGGTATGTGCAGATATATCAGTTCTGGAGAAATTAAACCCATTTTTTCGTTAGCTAAGGGGCAGACTAACTGAAGCCTGGCCCACCCTCCAGTCAAGGAGCAGCCTACTAGACTGCACGTGCAGGTCACCTTACCAATACAGCACAACAGCTTTCACGTTATGATTTCATAACTAACAAAGCTGAGAAGCTAGAGACACCAGGGATGCGAGCAGCGCCAGTGCCGCGGCCGCAGTGAAAAACAACTGATGCACACTTAGCGTTCACCCCCTCCCCAGCAAGCCGAGGGCTCCACACGCAGCACTAACACCAAGCAGAGCATGAACGACGCGCCAGTCTCAGCAGCGAGAGGCTGAACAGCGCCAGGCACGAGAGGCTCAGGCTGCGAGCGCTCTGCAGGCACCAACGGGCAGGGTCAGCAGCTGACTATCCCCATTCCCTGCTACAGGACACAAGGCCAATTTATCAGAAGTAACTCTGCTTCTCAGCAGACACAAGGCAGATGTGAAAAGCGAGGCTGCACAGGTCCCCTCGAGGATCTGGTGAGCAGCACAGCACCACAGAGCAAAAGTAAGGCTTGTCAATATTGAGACAAGAGCTGTCTATTCCTGCTCAAATCCGTCAGTACACAAAGCTGCAACAGGGGCTTCCAAACGGTGGTTGTCATTTCAGATGGAGTTTCTCTTAAGATTGCGCCCTTCTCTTCTTAATGTCATAGGCTGCTACTATGCCAACCACAGCCTTATTTACAGAACATTTACATTTCACTTTCCTTTAGGCAGAATTACACTGAATATCATTAAGACCATAAGGGAAAATAAAACTTACTGACAAGCTATAGCATGCCTAGAATTTTAATACTGCTACATTTAAGGCACAAAGTGCCATCATAGTGACTTCAGACATAGAGATATGTTGATGACCATGAAAAAAGACAAGTTTACACACCAGCTACAAGCCAAATACTGTAATTTGAGAGTCCCTTAT